>WEKY01056132.1:473413-488345 GCA_013390045.1 Picathartes gymnocephalus
CAACCAAAAATTTAGTTTCCCCGCTCAAGAAAAACCACTTTTTTTTTTTTTTTTACATGGAAGACAAATTCAAACCACAACCAGTACCTCAAATATATCCAGAGTGTTAAAATAAAGCTAAAATGTAAACCAAATTACTTAGAACTTTTGACCTTTGTGTGTGTAGCACACAAAGACATTTTAAGGCATTAGTAAAACAGACCCCTTTACTTTATGCGTTTCAATGGAAAACTGAGATTCAGTACATGCTGAAAAAGTACTTAAGACAATAATTTATAGGCCTTTTTTAATTTTAATTTTATTTTAAAGGACCTACTGTACTAGATAGGCATAAATTTAGAGAAAAGTAGAGAGGGGTGGGCCTTTCAGAAAGCAAATGAAAAAAATAATCTAGTAAATGATTCCAAATTCCTTTAAATAGCTTTTTGTACAAATGTATTCTTGGCATATCTCCTCAAGTTCCTAGAATTATTCTGCAATATATGCAGAATTTACAAGTACATTTTATCTGTGTTGCTAAATGTGCAACGGCTGTTTAGAGCAACAGGGAAGATAATCACCACTGGGGCAATAGAGAGGAAAAATGTGTTTCAAAAGGCTGATACTGTATTTTCTAGCTGGCCACAGTTTAAATGCTATTTCTGTATCAAGTAGCAGAATGACTTGCAGGAAGTAAGTTTCAGGACATATCTAAATTTACCAAGTAAAAAAAAAACAAGAAAATGAAGGTGAAAGGCAGAGAAAACCTTAGAATGTTCTGCAAAATGAGAAAACAGGACAAATCAGGTAACAAACACAGGTCGTTTACAGTTGATCTAAAGGACAACTGGTGGCCTGCTGTCTTTTAAGCACAGGAAATACAGATCTCAATGAAACCTCTAAAGTATACAAGTAGGTAAGAGAAGCTACTATTTTTTATTGATATGAAATACATCTGTGGATATTATGTCAAAACTTTCACTAACAGTGGTATTTCTACTCCCTCCCATTTTTAAGTAATAACAAAACTACTATATTTTACAGAACTCAACAGAGGCATACAGGAAAATCCACAGCTTTAAAGGTAATGTGGTAAGAGACATTGATTTCACCCTCACCCCACCCCCCACCCAAAAAAAACCCCAAACCCAGCCATATAGATTCTCAAGATGCTGTTATATAAGATCTACTTACAATACATACCAAAAACCTCACTAGCATCAAGTGAAGACTCTTGCAAAAGACTGCACTATGAATTTATGCCCAAACAGGTCCAATGTTTGAAGGATGGTTAGCCTTATTTTCTTTAAGAAGTCCACAAACTTACCTTAACAACATTATCTATATCAACTTGACCATCCTTGTTTTCATCTAGTGCCTCTGCAATCCTTGTTAGCTTCTCCTCTGGAATCTTCTGAATTTGTTTCATTGCATTAATTAGCTCAGCAATGCTGATGAGATTCTTCCTGAAGAGAAAGCACAAACTCTACATGACAAGCAGTTACTCCAAAGGAGTAAGGTTGACAAAAGGCAGTACTGCAAGCTACTACATTGCAGGACGCTTATAAAATTATTAATTAATTATTTATAATCTTGAACAGAATGTAAAAAAGCAAAAAGGAGTTACTGATCAGCAAGCAGATTTTTATCATACCATCAAATCTCATGCTTTTAGTTTCCACATGTTTTATTGAACAAATATAAGTACCCAGCAGCATTAGAAATAAAGTTTTCTGTGCTTCCCAGACTGTGTATCTGATGCCCTTTGTCCCCTCACTCCCTATTTACCAAAGATGTAGTGGCATATTTCTGTCATCCTTTTGCATTTCGAGGCTGGCTGACAGAAAATCAATGAGTCACAGGAAAACAGAAGCTGAGAACTAATCACTTGAGCAATTGAGCTGTTTTGTTAAATCAGCTTCATTTGCTCCTGTCAAGGAGCAGACTCTGAGGAAGGAAGGACTAGCAGGTTTCAGATGTTACACCCTGTTCACTGATCTCATAAAGTTCAAGTTGTCTGCTGCAACCTAAAGCCCTTGCTTGCTTATGTATTTTGCTAGTTTGAAGAAACATCTTCCAGCTGAAATGCAGGAGACAGGGAAGCCAATAAATACTAAACAGAAGGGCTTTATAAGTGTAGTCCCAGCTCCTCTGGGGACAGACAGGCTTATATGCAAGGAGCATTTCTCAAGCTGCTACTAAATGTCCTGGATGTGGCTTGATAATGACTGCACCAACTTAGGTTAAAAGGTTAAAAGACAAGCCTTTAACAACTAAGCAATATTTAAACTAATAATTTTCAATCATCCACAATCACATACAAAATTATCTAGAAAACCATCCATTACAAAGTATAATTACATTCAGTACAAGCAGATTCTGCATGGTATTGTCAGTTTACAAATTCAGATGATTTTGATCAACAACTTCTCTGTAGCACCATTCATATGGCTGCCTTAATGCTATTACACAAAATCTGCAACAAATGACCATTTGCCCTGGGGACTGGAAAACACAGAGCTCAGAAGCAACAAAAGCAGAATCGTTATTTCTGTTTAGTTATGCTCTTTGGGAGCTGGGAGACTCTCTTAATGAATCACACAAAATGGTACAAGCATAAACCAGATTAATACAGCATTCATAATCACAAACCATGAGAATTTGTGTCACAGTTTTCAGGCATTTCAGTATCTGTAACAAGCAGTATATGGCCATTTAACATAGGATTGCCTGAAAGATTCTCCAATAATATTAAGCACTGGATAAGTGTTGATAAATGAATTTTGTAATGAAACTATCAGGAAAGATCTTTCTTTGAAAATCTCTGTGTTAAAAAATTGAAATTAAGCAAATTTTTTGGAAAGGGATTGTGTAAAATGATCTCACTTCCATTAGATCCATTTCCCCACTTGTCTCCAGACACCATAGACCCTTGCAACTTTTCTCCTCACTAACATCTTTATTACTAAATAACAACAAATATGGACATTCACACACACTGTTGTGCACCTTTTCAATCAATGGCACAAGGCAAAATTACTGTGTGAGAAGCATGACTAAGGGGATGATTTCACCTGTAATCCTGTTAGTGCCAAAGGCATGGGCAAGATGGTGAGATTCTAATCAACACTTTGACTTTCAGAACACCCTCAAGACCTGGGGAATTATACATCCTTTCTTTCCTTCATCAGTTCAACCATATTTAGCCTTAAAAGAGAGGAAATCTACAATTTTGTTAATTTTGTTTTTAAAATCAATTATTTCAACATTCTAAACAATGAGGTTTTCACCAGTTCTTTTCTAACCACACAACAGACAAAAGCAAGAGTGAAGGTGAACAGCCAGAGACACATCCAGTGCTCCCAGGTCACTTACCCAGCAGGAGTATCCTCACTATCCAGCTTTGCATCTGCTGTCTTTTGACTTGTCTCTAATTCCACAATAATTTTGTCTATCTGACCAATCATTCGGTTCACTCTCTTTGTCAGTCGCTTGCTTGCCTTTGACTCCTCCACTGCCTCTTCCTCACCAGTTTTAGAAAGCTCCTTTATCTCTTGCAAATCCTAAAAGAAATGGTCAAGAGAGAGAAAAGTTTTTGCTGGTGTGAATTTGCAATAACAGACACTACTGACTTCAACCAGCATTTCAAGACAGAAGCCTTTTGTAGAAGAAATACAAGTGTAGAAACAGACAATGTCAGATAAAATTAGAACAATAAATTCTAACACTGCTGCCTTTTTCATGCACCCCTTAAACGTTATTTTCCACACCTTTTGTAAGATTGGATAAGGTTCATTTTACTTATCTTGGAATTTTCTGTAATACTGACATCTACACTTGCTAAGAAAGAACTGCAGCATGCAGCAGTCAGTCAGTTCCTGTTACCCCAGTCACCCTGGGAACAAGAGCAGGAGCAGGAACTACTCCAGTGATAACAATTAGGCTTTGAACATGTTACACAAATGAGGCTTTGCATTGTCATATACAAAGTTCATTGACTCAGCTTCTACCTTCAGACACACAGACAACCAAGAAAGCTAATGTTTAAATCTGTGGATCATTTCTCCTAAAACTAAACTTGAACAGAAAAAGAATTTCCATGGCCCATTCTTCACCTCATTATACTCCTGGATATCATCCTTCAATTCCTCAAGTGCCTCCTTTTCCTTTGTTAGTGATTTTTTCTGCTCCTGCAGCTTGGTGCAAGCATCACTCAGCACATCAATCTCCTCCTTGGTGATTTCCTCACCCTATAACAGAAAACATACACAAGTTAGTGAAAGGCATATTTGTGATTTTCCTCCAAGATTTTCAGTCTCTTAGCAGAAAAGAGAAACTCAAGATTCTTTTTCCATGTTTAGAGTCACTACTATCACATAGTCATTTTGAGGCTAATGCAAAGATTTGAAATGGTAAAGCAATTAGTTTGCTATGGTACACAATTTTTTGAAGTGCACCAATACTAACTTCAGCTAATGCGATTGATTATGTGAGTTTCAGCCATTCGAAATTCTGTACCTAATCATCTTATTTTAGAATGTTTTACTTCATTCATTCCTGGGTTAAGCAATTAAAATAGTTGAGAAACAATTCACTATGTACAGAAAAAGATAAATTACACAAAAAAAAATCATAGAGTTTGGAAGGTTGAGCTGCAGAAAAGTTATCTTCAATAACCTTTGTGAGAATGAGGATGAACATCCATAGTTTGTGAAGTACTCTTGTCTCTTGAAAAGCTGAGAATAAAATATGCACAGGCCCATTCCATCTACAGTTAGTGCAAATGCCCCCCCAAAACAAGTATATTAATTTCAGTAATGCAGGTAGATAAAGGAGATGCTCTGAGATGTTTGTGCTGACTTCAGCTTCTACATTGGTGAATTTTCAATCCACTGAGTAGCTGTTTTTAACTGACAGAATGTGGTCAGAGGGTTAAAAGTGAAGGACAGACAAGCAATTTATCATGGTTCTCACATGGATGCTCTGAATCTTTACACTCAAAAGTATGAAAATGTGTAGTTATCCAGATTACCTTAATGCCTTCCAATACTGGTGCTGTATCTATCAGTGCCTCTGAGTGCACTGCTGCACCTGCCCGTGCCAATTCTGGTTCAGTATCCATCACCACCTGGCTTTTTTTAGCTTGCAGAGTAGTTGCTTCAACATCTGCTGCTGCTTCCACCGCTTTCTAAATTTAAAACACACCATTAGACTTCATTTTAAAAAAACAAAACATTATCTGTATTAGCATCAGTAAAGAATGACCTGCCAAAATAGAAATAGTTGCCAAAGTAGACACACACATTTTTATGAGAAGAGGTTAAAAAACTGCAACATATTGAGTGGTTTCACATTAACATACCCACTTGCATTTAATGAACTACTTCAGTGAGCTCCTGAGGCTTAGTTCACTAATAAAGCAGGCCAGCAGCTTTTATAGTCAAATATTATACAGTAACATTGTTATGAGGTTAATGACAAATAGAAAGATCCAAAGAAAAGAACACTTAAAGTATGGGGCACAGAAAATTAAAAAAAAAACCAAAAAAAACCCAAAAAAACCCCACGAACAAAACCACTACCTTTACTACAGAAAAAGAAGTCTTTGCTTACTGCTCTAATTAAGAAGGAAGAGAAATCAAAGGTAACTGAGCCAACATTCCATAGTAAACTCTTGTGTTGCAGTCAGTTTTAATATTCTCACACATCTTCCATATGTGGATTTAAAGTCCAGTTTCTGGCAGACAATACACAGAGCAGAGGCAGCAACTCATGCTAGTTTTCACATCACTTGACATTTATTTCTCAATAGTTGTGAGCAGAACTTACCATGGCTGCAACTTCAAGGGTTTCTTTGGCTTTCTCTGCAGCTTCAGACATTTTCTTTTCTTCATTTTCTTTTCTGATGGCTTCCTCTTCCTGAAGTGTTGCTTCCAGCCGCACTTTGTTATCTATTTTTTCACCTTCAACTTCTGCCACTTTCACTTGCGCCTCTTTGGCCTAAAAATAAAAAAAAAGTAGTCTAATAAAAGTGAGTATATATACCTATAGGTATGTCTGCATAATGTAAGTTTAGATATCCTCACTGAGGTAGGTAGCACAGGTATGTTAATGAATAAAGTCAAAGCTCCCAAATGTTACCCTATTTTTGCATTTCTCAGAAAAAGATGACTCTCTTTCTTCAGAAAGTTTTTGGTTTTGGTGGAAACATGAAGTTTTCACCCTGAAATCATACATGTTCTTCATTCTCTTTTTCTCAAGATTACCAACAATCTACTCTGATAATTTCTCTCTCTACATAACATAATGCATTTTCAAGTATTAATGTCTTCATATGGCCTGAAGCATTCATTGTTTTTTTGTAAGTGAAAGGTGTATTCTAAATCTTCTTATGCTATTACTGTCTGCTGCCATGGAATCCAATATTACCCTGTATTTGCTTTATCCTCATACCTCTCACATACAATCCAACTTCTGCATTTGAAGGTCATTCAAATAAACCTATCTATGATTTAGTTTTTCAGGTAAAAGCAAGGGACTGAGAAGAACATCTACTTCTCTGGATGGATTTTCAGTGATGATATACCATGTCCATCAATACTTACAGCACTGTCTGGTAGTGTCTGAAGGGTTGTTTTGAGCTGATCAGCTGGAGAAAGGGTATCTGGAAGATACATGGCTCTGGATAAAATAAGCAACGAAGTAGGAATTTCCTGGTTCAGGTGCAGATCCAACCACTGTAAGTGCAATACAGAAAACAAATCTTTAACTTCAGGATGTTTTATTCTTTTTTACAGACAAAATCAAGCAAAAGTAAATACTTTTTTTTTTTTTACCATGACTTATGGGACAATATCCTAGCACAGAAACTACAGGCTGTAACCAGCTAAGAACATTACAGCCATTGCAATGAAATATAGGACGATGTATTTTGTTTGAAGAAGTATTTCAAGAAGTATTGAATGAATATATGAACAAGTGGTTTGTTTCACATGCATCTTAAAATCACAGAATGGTTTAGGTTGGATTAAAGATCATCCATCCAGTTCAAACCCCCTGCCATGAGCAAGGACACTTTCCACTAAATTGTTACTCAGAGCTCCATTCAACCTGGCCTTCAACACCTCCAGGGATGGGGAGCCCACATCTCTGGGCAACCTGTGCCAGTGTCTCACCACCCTCACAGAAGAGAATTTTTTCTAATATCTAATCAAAACCTGTCATCCTTCAGCTTAAGGCCATTCTCCCTTGTCTATCACTACGTGTCCTTGTGAAAAGCCCTTCTCCAGCTTTCCTGTAAGCTCTCTTTAAGTACTGAAAGTGCTATAAAGTGTCCCTGGAGCTTTCTCTTCTCCAGGCTGAAAAACCCCAGCTTTCTCAGCCCATCTTCATAACAGAGATGCTCCAGCCCTGTGATCAACTTACTGGCCTACTCTAGATGTGTTTCAACAGACCTTCCTCTAAACCAGGCAACACCAAGAGACAACTGATCTACTTGGTGAAAACTTCTTTTCAGAGCAAGACAATAGCTAACAAGACAAACTTTCAAAATTGCACATATTTTGGATATGTTTAAATTTAAGTATCTATCTGCATCATCAAAACATCATGGTCAAAGGGCAGCAACCCACAGCTACTACCTACTTACCAAGTACATGTGATAAAAGCTTATTAAGGAGAAAGACTGCTTTAACCAAGCCTTTAATGAGAACAGAATCAAAATGACTTCTTGGAATCAGGACAAAAATCAGAGTACCAGAGCTAACAACTGGAACTGTGTCTGTGTATTCAGGCTTGCAAAACCATACCTGTTTAAGCTGTTCCTTGAGACGCTCCTCTGTCACACCCAGAGCTCTCATCCCTCGGGCACGACAAGCTGCCTGCAGTTCTTTAACAGTCAGGGTATCAACTCCCTCTTCAGCAATCATCTGCACCATGGAAAGGAAATTTGACCGTGTAAGAGCTCAAAACAGAGGCACCACCAGCACTGCACAGCCAGAAGCCCACGTGTTACAACAGCCACTAGAGGCTGCTGCGGTAGCACAAAACAGCCTCTGCTGCTCACACAGCTCCATCATGGCCAGCCAACCTTTAAGGTGATTATTTCTATCAGCTCACTTACAAACTATAGTTTAATAGAAACAGTCTTCTTTTGATATAATTATTTTCATTGCAATTAATTGTCGATTTAAAAAGGTCAGTTTTTTCTTAACAAATAAGGATGCTTCTGATTTTAAGCTCTTCAAGCCTTTTTGTTCAAAGTTCTCAAAAACAAGACAATTAAGACAAAAAAGGAAAATGCCTCGAAAAACAAACATACATATATCTACACACACTCATTACTGTTATGTGTCAAAATTATTACCCAGTGCCTATTCAGAATGACTCACCTTGTCATCTGCTTTTATGCTCCTCAACCTCATGGTCAGCTGGAAGCGGAGGAAGTTATTTGTCCCAATTGACTGAAGTTCCAACAATTTACAAAGGGCCACCAGCTGAGGCCTGGTCAGATTGTCCAGAGTCAACTCATCTTCAAACAGTTTAGAGAACCTCAAGATCTCCTCATTACTGGGTCTTTCACCAGTTTCCCTGATCTGTGACAAAAAAACACACACAAAGCTTTTCAAAACAAATGTTATGGTTGGGCATTATTTTGAATAAAAACACTCTCCTCCTTTGTCAAGCACTTTGCAACAGTTTTGGGATAAGAAATAGCACACTAGGAAGCAATGAAAGAAGTTTTTAAAAAAGCAAACCACTTACTTACTTAGACAAAAGAATTGATGGTGTTGACAGTTTCCAGTAACATTGCATAATGTATTTAAGACAAAACTAACAAAATAAAAATTAGATGCACCTGTACACTAAGGAACAGGTCTAGCTGAACTGCACCGCTATGAGATACCTCAAGAAATATATATATACCTTTGAGTTAATAAACAGTTGCTACAGGAGTCACACTGGCAAGTATTTGTTCCATAATTACTGGTAATTATGGAACCATAATTACTAAACATAGAAGCACATTAAAAGCATACGATAAAGATGGGAATATAAGGTAAGAAGTACACCCAATGGCAAAAATTTTGCAACACTGGGGTCCCCATGAAACACAGATTAGGACATTTAACTATCTACCTCTCTCCACGACCACATTTGTTACAATACTGTTTTGCTTTTAATTCCTAGATATTATGCAGCATCTCATTGCAAATGTTTTTGTACTTGAAGTTATTCCAAAGTATAAACCACTGTTTGGAAAAGGACTCTGCATCCTTCATGATGGAAGGTTCTATGTAACTGCTTGTACAAATGTGAAGTTAAGCTTTTCAGTGGTGTGTTGCCAATGACTTCCCAGTCATTAAATGCAATTACTGGAAGCTGAAGTAACAGTTCAAAGAAGTAGGAGAAAAATTCCATAGTCTCAGCAGGTCACAGTAAAGCATCACCACCTGTACAGATGTTGATTTTTCTATTTTAAGTATGCCACCAAAAGCTTATTAGTAACATCACTGCATCAAAAATCTACAGAAATTAGTTAAGTACTCCCAGTCACTTAACACCTTTAGTCTAAACAGGAAGCACATAGATATCAAAAAAACCTTTTCCCAATACCTCTACTATTTTTAAGATACTGTAAAGAAAACATAAAACTAGGTGACATCCAGTACCATTTGAAAACCTAACATTACCTATACTGCCTGATTTATCATGCCTGCCTGTTTTACCTGCAAACTCAAATATTTTAGTGAACAGCTACTGAGTACAGAAAAAGGTAAAAATCAGGAGACAAGATGGCCTTGAGTCCATTAACCTCCAGGATACTTGGGTAGCAGAGAAACCATCTTGAAGAAAGCAAGGTCAAAGGCCTTGTTCTACTCCGCCACTGCCTTCACCACAGGAGTCAAAAATGGCACTTCAAAAATACAGGAAGTATTTTCTCCCTTTTTTAAAGATGAATTTTGACAGAGCCAAGCATGTGTTTCTTGAAAGTACAAACTGAAGCTTTCTAGTACATCACTAGCTACAAAGCAACAGAGACAAATTCTGGAATTCTGCAGCAGACATGTTAAGCCTGTAACCACTGTTTCTTGCAGCATCAAGTACTTCACCACAGAAGCAGCTCTAAAAGAATAGCAAAAAGGTGGGAAACATTTAAGCTGCTTCTTGCTTTGACATTTACTATCTGGTAGAGTGAAATGAGATCAATGGAGTTTGACTCTGCGACACAAATGAGAAATATAAAGCTGTAAAAAGCACACCCACACAGATGAAATGCAGGGCTTGAAACTTCTTTTTTAGTCATCAGAGGAACTTGGGATTTCCTCCAGCAAATGTGGAGTGAAACATCATTTATTTCCATGGAAATTAACGGCCAAATGTAAATTCTCAATAGCAGCTCTTTCAGAAGAAAATGAAATGTTCTGAGCATGAAGCATGGCAGTGGCAAGTTCCCAGAGCCTGCAGGGGCAGTGCCTCAGCCACTAACTGCTATGACTAACCACTTAAAATGTTCTGCAGATTCAACAGAACAGAAACAGATGACTGCCTAGAGGTTTCAAAGTACATGGACTTTGCAAGAAGTTATTGACTGGCAAAATTTGCCACTATGATTATCTGAGGTGATCTACATGGCACTATCAACATCATCTTCTCACCCCACACTTTAGAACTTTATTCTTAGCTCTGACGTGCAGGAATATCTTAAGCTATTTAAGAGGCACAGTAAAGTTCATGTCTGAAACCCTTGGGCTTATGTGTCTTTTTCTGTACAAATACACACTCTCTCCAAAGGAGGGGACCACTGCCTTTCTTTCAACAGAGCACCTGGGGATGTTGTTGGCTCCACCTCTTATTCAACAGCCCCACAATTAAGAGAAATCAGAGATAAATACTATCCTGAGAAGACTTAAGAAGGTATTTTTCATCTCTCCAGGGAGTACCTTACTCTCATCTACTGTTTGGTGAAAGAAAATGCTGTGAAACCTAAAGGCCATCAATGTAGGAGGCAGATGTCTGACACTTAAGTCTCTGTCAGCAACCGATCTTAAATAGAAAAATTTTGCACCAAGCACAGCAACCACATTCTAGCTAAATCTCAGATTATACCACATTCTAGTCAGTATAGCAAATGTGTGCTTAAAAACTGTTTTAGAAGCAAAATTAAATTTGACCAAAAAAAATTACTTTTCCCCCCACTAAGTTTCAATCAGTTAATTAGGAAAGAAGTCCTCTCCCAGTTTTCATTCCCCATGTTAAAAAAGAAAAGAGGTGAAAACCTACATGAGCAACCACTGAGTACACCATGCTTCATGTTAGAGATAACTTATTAACAAAGAAGTGAACAAGAAGCAAATGAGCAGAAATATACTGGTTCTAGAACTAGAGAGTAAAAGCACCAGCTAGAACATCAAAGTTAATAATAGGAAAACTTCATCACACTGACGTACTACTTACAAAAAAGAAATTTGTCCTAAAAAAACTACATCCTGTTTCTTCAAGTCCAACAAATTAAAGGTATGTGATGATCACCATATACCAAAAAAACCACAAAGTTATTTTTTTGTAGGAAGAGAAAATACATTTTCCAAGTTTTTTACCTTTTGAAAGAATGTTGAAAAATCTTTTGTAACATTTCCCTTGGCTGCTTTATTTTTTAAGGCCATCTCCTCAATGGTGTCTTGAAGGAATTTAGCCAATTCAAGCTTTACTCTCAACTCTTTCTTCAATCTTTCCTCCTGTTAAAAAAATATTTGGTTTTAAAAGCTCCTGCCAGAAACACATGGACTAAATATCCCTTCTGCCCCCAGACAAGTTATGTGGAGTAATTCTGGACTTCTGTTATAATACACACATTCCAAGGGGGCATTCACTCTTCCCAGAGCTCCCTAAATCACACTGAAAAAGCTGAAGAGCTCACTATGTGTTCTGAAAGTGAAAACTTGTGAGGCTCTTTTGATGGGTTTTTACAAAGCTCTAACAATTCTGTGAAAACCTAACTGGAAGAAATAAAGTTTAAACAAGAAAAAGCATAAGAAGCTATTTTAAATATTAAGTATACACATGAAAAACCTTGTATCACGGTTTAAGACTACAAATGTTACAATGTCTATTTTAATACAACCTAGAAAAATAAAATAGCTTTCATTTCTCCTTTGTAGGAGTCATAGAAAATGGAAATGAGGATAGCAGAAAAGACAAGAGAGGTTTTCAACCCTGACAGCTTGGCACCAACACATATAAAAACCAGGATGGCACCGGTTCATTATTGTATGTTAAAAAGCAACACCTTTGAAATAAGATAAGTAAGATAAAAGCATTACTCTAATACTGAAAAAAAAATCCAACTTTTTTAGACTTTTAAAAATTTCTTTACCAAGGCAATTTCTAATTTTTAAAAAAATATCACTGAATTATAAATTCAGACCTGCTTACCTTTTTGGACTTTGTCTCAAATGTAGAGGGAAGCATATTAGGGAACAACTTAAGAGCTACTGGAAGCAAAAATTCCATAAATGGGACAACAAGAAAAACCAAGAAAGGGACCAGGCGGAAAAGATCAGCACATATTCGAAGAAACTGGAAGGAAAAAAAATATATTGATAAGCTAAAATTTAAATACTTATTTTAAAAATACTTGTTTTGATCATCCAATTATCACTTAGGCTCACATATATATATTTGCTATGAAGAAATAAAATAACACAGTAAAAGGATGTGACAAAGTCAGTTTTTAGTGGTTTTTTTTCAAGTTGCTATATACCACAGAGTGCTGGAGTTTCACCAGCTTTCAACACTATAGAAAGTATTTCAAAAGCCTCACTGTGTCTCAATAGGATTATTGAACAAGTATCTCATTTAAACCTCTTAAAAGCACCTGAAAACAGGAGGTGGTCATTTGTTGTCATTAAAGCTGCTTAACTTCTTTTGTGCATCTTTATTTGTGCTCCACCACTTCTTACATGCATGAGCTACTACGGACTAAGTAATCAAGAATAAAATGAAAGATCCCTTCCCCGCTGCCTGATAACAATTGTAATGTACATTTAAATCCAGGGTAATGAGGCCAGCTTGGTAGATTTTTTTTTTTAAACCACCGCTTTTCCAGAGCAGTAATCCTTTGAAGCAGGCGGCGTTGGTTGCTGAATCTTGAACTACATGAAATAAATACTGTCCTTGTGATTTCTGTACACTCACAAATACATATATTAGGCCAGCCTATTATCAAATCTTCCAGTAATTGTTGAAAGCTTAATAACTCAGTTTATATTGGGGAGTGAAGATCTTGCTTGGCTCTACCTCATTTTACAAAGGAAAAAACTGGTTGATGGGAATCCCACCAGTTCCTAAACCAGACGTACACTTCAGTACTCTACTGCTACAGCACTGTCATTTCATATCAGGATTTGATAAACACATCTGTGAGTGGCAAAAACTGGCAACATAAACCCTATTACAAAAGTAAACCCATGCTACCCACTCCAGCCCCTCCCCACAGTCCTTGGCAATAAAGGGGAACAGCAGCAACAACCAGCACATATCCCATGTCCTCAGGACTGATTTGCTAGAATAAAAAACCTGTAAAACTTAATTCAGAATTTTCTTAACATAAAACCAGCCAAAACCTTAAGCACTACTGTATGTGGAATGCACATGCTCTACAGATTCAAAGTTTGGCATTTTTCTTTGTATATAAAAAAATTCAGTTTCCCAGAAAGGATGCTTGAGTCTATTGTTTACAGGCTCAAGGATTTTTCCATTCATTCCAACAATAGAAGGCAAATGACTACCATGGAGTCAAAAAAAAAAATAAAGTAAGAAAGTTTAAAATAAATTTTAAAACTGAGAAGAAAAGTACGTTTTCCCAAAAAAACCCACCTCAAAGATTTCTACAGAGTACAGAGTTTCTATTTGTAGCCGGTCTCTATTCTCAGACAGTGCGTGCAAGTATTTCTACAAAATCCATATCCAAGGAAGCAGTTTTACCACCGGATTAAACCAACCTAATGCTGACCTGAGACAAGGTATAAAGGGAGATAAAGGTGCACTGGCAGTCACACCACTGATGCAGCTAAAACTGACCCATAAATACATACACACACAAGGGAAAAGGATCAGTGCAAACCAAGCAGGGGTGGGGCAGGAAAACTTGATTTAAGCACCAAGTTTTTTACAGCAGCACTGTCCTGGATCAGTTTTCACAAATCATGGAACTGCACTCACGGCTAACTCAAGGAAAACAGCTTTATACAGGAACCTAATACAATGGTGTACAATTACACACACATTATTTGGCAGCACAGCACGAGAACCTTGTGACTACTCTGTATCTGCTGCTACGGTCATGTATTCCACTCTTCTCTCCTCTGCAGTGAAGAGTTTGTAAAGCTGGTGGAACGTCCACAAACTCCATTGTGTTTGCCACCTCACTGCCATGTCCTGAACCATCCTGCTGCAGGAGCAAGCACTACAACAGTTAGTTTTTAACAGTCAGTATCATATTCTACTTATTCCTGCCTTCTCTCCTAAGTGTAAATACGTAACCCTGCTGAATCCAAATCCTGACAGCAATTGTACATGCAGAATTTTGGAATTGACTCTTAGTTTACATAAGCAATAGGTCCCTTTGCATTAGCCATGCTGCAATTGCTTGTTCATATGGTTAGATTACTTGGATATCTTTCCATTATTGCCTCCAAAGAGGAAGGAAAGGGCAGGCAGAAATAACTCATTTGTCAGTCTGCATGAAGATAAGATTTCTCTAGGACTGTCAGCTCATGTGCAGCTTCATACTTTTAAAGCAGTATATACTTCAATTTTTATTTTGTATTTTTTTAAGTTCAGGAGGTAATCTGGCACCAAAATGTTAAGACTTCTTTAAATCAGTCAATGTACTACAATTTAAGGTTAAACTGATAAAAAAACCAAACTGTATTGAAACAAACTTGAAATT
>WEKY01056132.1:498163-523586 GCA_013390045.1 Picathartes gymnocephalus
GGCTCCGGCCCCCCTCCTGTCCCGCCGCCCGGGCCGCGGCGATCCCCACACGCCCAGCAGCGCCCAGGAGCCGCGTTCGCCCAGCACCGCCCCGCGGCGCCAGGCACGCCGGGAGCCGTAGTTCGGGAGCGCACGGTGAGAGCGGTGGCGGCGGCGGCGGTGGCGGCGGGCGGTGGGGATGGCGTCACAGATGGGCGGGCGCGGCCGCGGCTCTTCCCCGCAGCCACGCGAGGGGAGCAGCACGACCTGCGGTGGGCACTGGGGGTCGTCCCGGTGTCGGGGATTCATCCCCCGAGCGTGGCTCGCTCGCAGCCCACGGTCCTCGCCACGCAGGGAAGGCCACAGGCCGCTGTGAAGGGCGGGCGCCGGTGCCTCACGGAGCTGCCCAGAGCGCCGGGGCCACACATAACCCCAGCGCAAAGTACAGTGCTTCAGCACCGCACGGTGCTTTCCTCTTTGGCAGAGGTTGGATTGGATGATGCCCAGAGGTCCCTTCCAGCCCTGACGACCCTGTGATCCTGCGGTGTTTGCGGCCGTGTTCCCGCATGCCTGCGGCCCGAGGTTGGCAGCAGCAGTTCTGCTGCACACACGTGTGTTGCTTGTGGATCTCGGGATGTGACAGAAAAAATGGCTTTCTGGTGGAGCTGTGATGGTTTTGATAGTAAATACCGCATAAATGAGTCAATTGACAGATGTGCTGCACTAGTACTGGTTAATAGTTGGACTAAAACTAGCATGTTATTCTTTAGATACTAATTGAGTCCTGACCGGCAGTAGGATCCCTTATCAAATATTTCAGTATTCAGTTAATGCACCATTATATGGTACCTTCTTTCTCTTTATTTTTAACTGTATCGGCAGATGCAATGAATAACCAGAATCAAACTGCAGAAATCATCATTTAATCCGAGAACAGTGATATTTTACAAACTATGTACATGAGGTTTGGGTATTAATGCCTTCCTTGTTCCAGAAAAAATGGGGGGAAAGTTGCTGGGACTATCTGTGGACAAGATGGCTGCCAGCCCTGCCAGCAAGATGGCTGCCCCAAGGACAGGGCTCCAGGGGGACAAGGGAGCCGTGGGATCAGACCTCTCCCGCCGCACAGGTAACTCACAACACCAGGCACTTGGTCACCTCTACACCTGCCTCAATCCCAAAGGAAATAGATCCTACTTAACCTTATACATAAGGGGTAGTAGAAGCGTTCAGGTTTGTCCCAAAATGTGACTGAAAACAGCGTCTCGTAGCAATAGAAAGCAAATGAGTCTGCAGTTTATTTGTTCATGCTTAGGACTAGGTGAATGCAGGAAATTAATTGGTAGCGTTGCAAGAGTTCATTTATGTATTTAAAGAAAATCCTCACGGTTTTGCCAAAGTGCGAAAAAATTTGGATGAAATTTATACTACTTATATTTTTAATTCAAAAGTATTCATGAAGATGGAATATGCAATTATCTGAATATTAAAAAAATCAAGACACTTTTCTCACTATAGCTATAGGAATGCTAGTGTTGGTGACATTTAGTGATAATTAACAAATTAATGGGTATTACTATTTATATGCTTATTATTAGAGCTACTTTTAAAATGTTAGGCTCCCAAATGTACTGCAAGATTTTTAGTCAGCTGTGTTTGCTTTACAAGTATTTTAATGTGTAGTGCATTTAAATGGTTAAAATGATTCAAAATGACTTGACAATAGTGCTTTATGTTAATGGCAGTCTTGAAAAAAAACCCAAAGAAACAACATCCTCCCGATCTACGTATCTCTCACTAGACTGGGTTTGTATCTTTCTCTTGTTATTCTTTTTTTCTTTCTGGTTGGCTGATAACAAAACCCAACAAAATGGGGCAACTGATGGCAGTTCCTCTAACAAAGCTGCTTAATTATGTAGAAACACTATATGAAGCCTATACAAGAAGAATAATATGCTCTGAAGTCATTAAACTATTGACAAGAGATTTCAGACAGCAAACAGATGATTACAGAGGTCTCAATACATTTATGCAGACAAGTAACCAGCCTTTCAATAGTTTCATTAAATTCATTAGTATTCAGGGTGGCAGACAATGTAGATGCATGGGCCTTTTCAGAGCTGAATTCGTTATGTTTTTGTACAGTCTTTTGTTCCAGATTTGTTTATACCTGAAAGTTACAGGGTTTGGTACTGTGTATGAAAAGGATTGATAATACAGTCTATGAAAATTTCCCAAATAGATACAATTTCAAAATGCTAATTGATTGTGTGCATTTATCAAGCATTGTGAAGTAATGCTTAAGAAAAGACTAAGCATTAAAAATTTTCCAGTAGTTGCACAAATTGCTCCCACATGAAAAGGCCAAGTGACTGTAGGTGATACATGGGCCTTCCACAGCAGTCAGTTGTTGTTTTAAAGAAAAACATCTTCTACTCCAGCCAGAGCAACAGCCCACAAGCTCACAGAGAAAACACTTATCCCCAGAAAAAAATCACAATACCCCATAGTTACTAGTGTTTTGGGGTTTTGTAAAAAAAAAAAAAAAAAATCAACTGCTACACAGCCATTTTAGACCGGGTTCTTAAAGCAACCATGTTGTCTGGAAGTTGTCAGCCATCTTGCTGAAAAATCTTTTACAGCAGGAATAGGATGAGAGAGACTAAAAGAAAGAAATACAAAGCCTTTTCTCTAAATGGATTTAATAAGTGTCAAAAATGGAGAGAGACCAGCTCTCAGTGACTCAGCTCAGCCTTATTTGGGAAGGACAATCTGGGATTGGGCGGCTCATGGTGTTAGATGGCTGACACTGCAGTCTCCCCAGGCGGCGCAGAGGAGGAGCGCTGCGCCGGCCATCCGGGCCCTGGAGCGCGGTCACTGGAGCGGCGCTCTCCCGGCGCTCGGATCCTCGGAGCAGGTCTTGTTCATCACAGGAGTGGTCCATCAAAGTCTGCCTACCTGCACTCTACCCTGATTTTTATGGGGTTCAAGGCAAGGCCCGATTGGTGGGTTTTTCAATCCTTCTTGCGGTTGGTCAGTTCCAAATTTTGGCTCGTGTTTGGCTTGAATGTCTAGGGGTGTGTCTAGGTTTTAATAAAACCACTGTGTGGAACTTTCTGGGGTCCCGCGCTAGCGCCATTTTGGCGTGGGGAGGGGGCAATAGGAAGGATACAAAGGGTTTCCCAAACTTGCAAACATTTTAAACACAACAGTGACAGTAACACTCAACAACTTTAACTTGAACAGTTCTAACAGTTTCATACCTATTTATCACAATAAAGATATGAGAATTATTAAAATAAATGTAATATTTGAACAAAACTAAGATTACTATTTCATGTTAAATATCAATTTTTTCCACCCCCCGGATATTAAATAAAAGCAAAAGCAAAGTAAGAGCTGTCTAAACCAATTCAAAACAACCTCCAAATAAAAGAAATTTTGATGGTTGTTATGGGCTGTGTGAATACTGAAATATATATTTTATTGCTTTATAAGCAGAGCCCAATGATATCACAAAGGCAGGGCTGTTTCACTGGTCTGAAAGAGGTATGATGCATAAGACCTATAAAAGCACAGAACATGCCTAGGGCTGTGCATTACTTGCATAGACATGAAAAAGGAGCAGATGAATCTATAATTCTTATTGAGGAAGTTTAGAAATCTATCTGGAAATTGAGGGGCAAATGTTTATATGAAAAGGGAGAAGGACTGTGTGTTTGTCAACTCCTCTCTGAAGACACGTCCCAAGAAGCACTCCTAAATCTTGTTGATGTTTTTGAGGACTGATACCAGCTTCCCCCCCTCTCAACTTGAGGTGCGCTATAGCTTATGATAGTACCAAATCTGTGACACTCCTGCCAGAGACACAGACACGGCCTCGGTTCCCCAGTACACCCTAATGGCAAACAGAGCTGGCAGCAAAGGCAGGGAGGGCCGGGGAAATGGGATTCAGGGTGTGGAGGGGGAGGAGGTGCAGTGCTTGATGCTCTGGGCTGTAAGTGGGAGGAGGTGGAAGCATAATTAGCATCTGATGAGTTGGGAGGCACCTTTGCCATTTCACTGCTGCAACATCGTGTTTGTGTACACAGTGCAACTCTATAAGCTACATATCAGTACAGGTCCATAGATAGTCCTTAAAAGTAGACTTACGCCATTAGGCTGTAGAATCTGTTTCCATGGCAACCCCCAGGTTGTCTCCTTGAATAGGTTTAACAATACGGGATTAACCTCATCTTTATTCACCAGCATTCAGCGTAAATGTAAAGAAAGGAGGAAAAAAAAAGACATTACTGTGTAGCAAGTTGCATTAAGTTTCTGCTCCAGGGAGAAAGCCAACAGATTATTAGTAGTTTTTTTAAAAAATACTCGCATTCATTATCAGGGATTTTTAGGAGAGATTCATGAGATACTAAAGCCTGTTGCTCTGTCAGTGTTACACCCAAAGGCAAAAGTTCAAGTGGTGGCTGGATCACAGATTTGCTGTATGTACATCCAGGTCACAAGTTCACTCCTGTCTGTAAATGTGCCAAAAACAAGCAGTACTGGCTACACATTGGCACAGAAACAGGCTGCCCTGGGTGCCTCTACAAACACTGCCCTGAAAAGCCACACAGAGAGTGCCTTGATGGAAATAGTGTGCTGCAAACAGTCATTCCCCATCCAAGGGTAATTAACTTCCTGTTCAAATTCAAGTCAAAAAGTGGTGTTTTAAAAGATTGCTTAGGCTTGACCCAAATTAGCAACACAAAATGACATACAAATAACGTATTAGGTTGTCATTAGTTAAATTTGACATGCAGGCAAGCAAGAGCACAGCTGGGGGAGCAGAAAGAGGTAATTTAAAAAATTTTTCCAAATTGAGGGAAAAGCATTTGCAGTTCAGAATCAAAACCACCGAGGTTCTCCCTTTTCCCAGCAGATGGAGCTTATGTGAAACAAACAGGCAGAGAAGCTGCAGGACCGCTGCACAAAGCAGTATTGGGCACTGGAGGAACATATGGGGAGAAAGCCACAAGGTCCTGGCCAGGGCAGGATCAAGCACTGGGAGGGCAGGCAGTGTTCAGGCTATGTGCTCAAAAAAAAAAAAGGGTGAATGTAGCTATAAAAAGTACATTGATTTAGACTTTGAGAAACACGGATGGAGGAGAAAAAGGAGTCTCCATTGTTTCAAATACACCTGTTAACTCCAGCCAATATGAGAAAGACAGATTTTGCTGCAAAATCATCACTCCTGTATTTAAGTAACCTGTTGTGCCTCCAAATGAATCAGTTTGATTTTATGAATGACAGGCTTTAAAGCTATGCATGTAATTATTCTTTGCCTCCAAGATGTTTTAGGCTGTAGGGTTTGCAAGTTCCTGTCTGTAATTAGAAATGCAGAAAGCCAACAATCTTATGTCATCATCTGCTTCTCAGAGTTAGGTCTTTTAGAAAACACCACGTTGTGTTACTGTCAATAAAAGCCCTAAATCTCCCCCCTCTTCTTTTATGCACCTATCAAAAATCAAGACAAGAAGCACATGTGACTGGGTAGGCTTTCCCCCACCCCATCCCAGAATCTATAGACCTGTTCCTGCACTTCCTGTATATCAAAAAATTCCTGGTGAAGTCAGGCAGTGTTATAGGAGTACTGGAAAAACAGGCGGTCCCTGCAAAACAGAGAGACCTTTCAGTTTGTATCCATTAAAGAAACAGCAGAAGGTTAGCACACCATTTTAGGAGAATTTTTACCTTTGTATTCTAAAAAGAAGAAAGATGTGATACTTCCAAGGGCCATTTAAAGGCAGCAATGTAACTTCCTTTAGCAATTTGTTGAGGCTCAGGCTGCTTATAGTAAGTACTGGTTTGGAGGGAAGCAGGTTACAACCAGCACATGCACACAGCTGTATGACTTGGTGCAGGCTAAATGCAACGTAGTCCCATTGTCCCCCACGCATATTTGTGCTTTCTCTACCTCAGAGGAGGTGAGCAGAGCTAATAATTTCTGTTAAAAGAACAAATGAGAAAAATATTGAAGGTGTATATGTTCATTTGTTGAAGCCTGATGCTTAAAATTCCTGTGTAGAATTTAGCCCTCTCAGGCCTCTGCTGTCATTACCTCTTTCTTGCTGGTTTTGCTGATGATCTTATCAGTCCTAGCTCACATGTTTCCCTTAGAGTCAGCCTGAATAACCCTACCGGAATGTGTCTTTCCAACCTTTGAATTCACTCTCTCTTATTTACCTTTCACCTTTAGACTTTCTACCTTTCATAATCCAGACCAAGCCCATAAAACAGATCTCACACTTTTTCATCCTGTTCTCCCTGACCTGACTAACACTCCCATCTTCTGAGCTGCCATACAATGACCTCCCCATTCCAGCATGCAAGCCCACAGCCCCGCCTTTATTCAAGTCAAAGAGCTGCTTTTCTCAAGAGGCCTCCCCACAGAGATAATGAAAAGCAGATTAAGAGATTTTAAAAAGGAGTTGGTTCCTTTGGAATGGTCAGTGTGCTTTCCCTTTCTACAACCATCCTCTACTGTAAATTTTCCAAATCAGTGTTTGTCTGGATGTCTGTGCCCTGACCTCAGCAGGACCTAAGCTGTTGGGCCCCAATCCTACATGCATATGCATACCATGTCCCTTTGCTATCAGAGACATTCACACACAGTGGTAAAGGAGCAGTGCAGTTAAGTATTTGTAAAATCAAATCCTGGTGCTTGCCAGATAGTATCATAAAAGTCTTGGACAGAGCTAAAAATTAACATTTTAATCTTTGTGAGCCAGAAGGAATGGCAACCTCCAAGGCAAGTGAAGTTGACAGCACTTGATTTGTAGATATATGAGAATCTTGAGGGGAAATACCTGTTAAAATGTGATGTGAAGCTATAGAAAAACAACAAAGAGCCATCAGCACAAGTACATCCCAGTGGTGCTTTGCCAGTATCCTGCCTTTTTTTTGTGCGGCTGAATTTCAGGCATCAGAAACAGAAGACGCTTTGTCTGGGCTTTTCCATGTAATCAACAACCTCTCTCCTGCCTGTCTTAGGCCTCTATTCACTTTATAACTATTCTAGTATCCCCTAGGGACAGACTTGGGAGGCATTCACCCCCAAACATCCTGTTACCTTCAAGCAATTAGCTATTTTCTCAGCAACACATATGCTTTAATTCAGGGTACATGTGTGTATGAAGCGTGCCTAGCAAGTTGTATATGTAAGAAAATACAAAGCTGGTATAAAAGAGCTTTACCATTGGATTTGAATAGTATCCAGGGGAAGTCCCCCAAAGCAGGTGCTCTCCTCTGAAAGCAGCTTCAAGAGGGAATTTTGTGTACAAGCCAAAGGGGCTGGGGCCTGCAAATATCTAGCAACTCATCAGCTGGATAGAGTGAGAGGAGCTCATTGGGACTAATCTTGCAGCAGGTAAAAAGTGAGTCATCCACCCTGCTCATCAGTCAGGGTGGCAAGCCCCACGCTCATTCCAATATGACACATATCAATCATTTTCTTTTTTAATCACTAATCCAGCAGCTGAAAAAGGAAATATGCCCAACAGATATCAATAAAAAGCTGACTCAGCCAGCAGTGTTTCCCTGGTGTGCCAAGCGAACAACCTCCTTCCCTCTGCGAGGCCTCTCCTCCCAAGGAACAGACATCTAACTCTCACTGAGCAGGAAGCCTCTTTCAGCATGCCAGCTGGGAATCAGGGCCCTGGGCGCAATCCCAGCACCTGTGCCTAGTTTTCTTACAGAGCACAGCCAGCTGCTCTGCTAGGTCTGCAAATGTCCTGTATACCGTTTCTTTTCTGTGGATTGCTTTGGATAAGCAATGCGAATGTGTTGCTTATATTTGGATTTTTGCAAATTCATTGTCTTACATTTACCTAATCCTGATTTGTTTAAGGATCATATCAGGGCACTGATAAATGAAGTCATGCCACATTTTTAATAATTGTTAAACCAGGGTTATTGAACCAGTAGTGCCCAGACCCTCTGCAGTATTTTTGAGGGAATTTGAAGGTAAGCAGGATGTAAACCACAGGCCACTTTGGAAACTATGACGTGGAGTTTGTGAGGAAGAAGTGGTTTTGATGGCTGGTGTTTGTCAGCAGACTTTTCTGGCATTGCACATAGTAGCAGAGAGTATATTTGACCCTGAAGGTTCACAGGCATTAGATAATTGTTTTGGCTCTGACTTAGTTCATGGCATGTTAGACTAGTCATTTCTATCTGTGACACCAAACTATCAACTGCAAACTTCCTGTGTGGAAATAATTGTGCATCTTTTCCAAGCTTGCATTATGTTCTTCTGTATCCAACAGTTCTTTTGTAGAAAGGCAAGGTTAGAGTTAAGACCACTGTCAGTGCTAACAGCTTGACTCTGAAAAGCCTTCATATTATTCAAAAATCCTAGTATAAGTGGAGCCAGAGTGGGGTTAGGATTCTGTACTGCAACAGGAAGGGGATATATAAGAGGTCTGGAAAATAATGAAGGTGGGAGGAAAGTGAATAAAAAATGGTTATTATTGCTGCTCATAATGCTGTATTAATTAAACCAGTTTATCTGGGAGCAGGGTTTAAAAAAGAACAGATGGAAATATATTTTCATATAAACTCATCACACCACAAGATGTTCTAAAACCCCAAAATATAAATGAATAGGCTCAACAAGAAAATAGGCACACTCAAGGGAGCTAGGCATAATGGAAGTCCCTGACACATGCTTGTCTAGCTGCAGTGTCCTCTTTGGAAGTTAAGAAATCCCTAAACTACTGATTTTCAGAAGCACGAATGACACAAGTGGGTAGGAGCTACTTTCCCTATAATCTGTTTTCAATTCTAAGCATCCATTACTACTTCCTTTCTTGGTTTCCCTTGAGGAAAGGGCATGCTTAAGCCTGCTTTGAATGTTAAAAGCTTCCTCCGTTCTGCACAAATAGAGGTGAGAGTAAGAGACCATAAATGATTACCCATGGGCAGCTAATAAAAGCTGTGAGATGCAAGTCCTAACCTGGAACCAAGGAGCTGTTTGAGGTGGACCAAAGGGTCACTGTCAGGGGGTCTCGAGGCCCTTGACTGAGTCGTGCATGGCTCACCCCATGCTGGGGGCCTGTGCCAGTTTGGTTAGTCCTAGACGAGCACTACACTGGTTCTGCCACCCTTAAACTTCACGTGTTCTCTCACCAACAGAACAAACAGGTTAATAAAGGTGGGGATTTTTTGTGTAGAAATATAATGAAAGCCAGCTCAGAAAGGGAAGAGATCTCAGTCCACTTGGTAACTTACACAGAACGAAACTCTACCAAGGAAAGGAACTTGCATCTTGCTTTCTTACCACAGTGTTTCCTCTATGCACTTTACAAAGTCCAACTTCTGCCATAATCCACTTGGCAACAAGTTACAGTCGATCTCCCTCTAGTGGGTAATTAATTACCCATGAAAGCCACAGCAAGACTGAGATGTGTTAAAAATCTGCCTTTCACTTGCTTTCCTCCATCTCCTTTCTTCAGCTGGCTTTCTTCTTTCATCTGTGATCTTTCTCACACATGCTTTACACGTTTTCTTCATACCCTCCCTGAACTTCATATCTGCTCCGTCTCCATTCTTGTGTTACGTGCAGAGTTGGGCTGTTTGAGGGGTTTCTGTTTGGCTTTGATGTTAGTGGAAATGAAAGTGAAGAAGCGCCAAAGAATGAATTTAAAATGAAATATTCTAGAGATTAGAGGTGTTTGCACAGAGGCACGTGTGCAACCCCCAATATGCTGAAGGCTTAGAAGTCTGGGAAAAAGGAAACCATAAGCTTGTATATTTTTTTTTTATATCAGGAGTCAGTCAAGGGAAATTTACATTTGGGTTTTCTTATCCTTAAAGTTGATTTATTTGGGTTGAAAATCTTCTGCATTCTGCTTAGTAGTTTGTTCCCCTTGCATTTGTTGTTCCATTACCAAAACTACTAACAGCAAAATACATAAGCCAGCTGTGTTCAATCTGAAGTTAGCTCTCTAACAGCAACAGTTAACTACCAAAGAGTATTCCCAGAGCAGAGCTGACGTTAATTGAGAAGGATAGTGCTCTCAAATATGTCGAGACAAGATGCTATAGAAATTGATTTAACCAGACCATGCCTTTTGTGTATGGAACTGCATTTCTCTCCTTGCAGAGCATATAGAGTGGATACTATAGCTGTTACTCCATTTAGATTAATGGAAATATATTAGGAATTATTCTCAAAGGTATTTCCTTTCTCTGACTATTCTGGGGTTTTTTTGTGTACATGTATGTGTGTGGTAAAAGCACACTTCAAACAAAAAGATGAACAAGTCAGTATTGTCCAAATGAAAAATGACAGTTTTGGTTGGAAGAAAATTTTAGGATAGGCTTTGATAATATATTTCTCCAGTGATAGTAGGCATCATATTAATCGTTATATGTTTTATATGTTACCTTTCTGTTTAAAACTTTGAACTATCTAAATAAACCAATGTGAAAGACATTGTGCTTCAATCCAAGTATTTTCCAGGTTTCTGGAGGCACTGACCTTTACCTCAAATCATTGTGGTAAACTGTATTCCACAACAGTCACTAATTAGAAGCCCAAGAGTCTTTATTATGGCAAACTTAGGTATCACAAGGAGAATGAATAAAATGAAGATAAACTGGAATTTTACTGAAGCAAAGTAAGATCACAGATTATTTATTGTGAGCAAATTCTGCACCTAGAAACACCTATGCAATCCATATATTTACATTATTTTTTGAAATAGCATCATACAAAAATAATTTTTCTATACACCGTATCAGGATTATCAAGTTATTTTACTAACATGGATATAAAAAATATTGTAGCTTTTGCTCCCTTCATAACTGAGTTGTCAATATAAGTAATTTAATTTCACTGTAATAAAGATGAAATGAATTCCAATCCTGCTCCTATATCAGTTACAATATAATTTTATTCAGCTGAGACATTTCATAAACCTGCTGAAGGTAAGAATTGCAGATGGTGCTGAGGCAGGATGTGGAGGCAGGGAAGTACTGCAGAAAAAATTTACAGGTTTTGTTTCCACAGCTTTCCTTGCATTGATGTACAGGACAAAAAGAATTCAGTGACTATCAGCTTTCAAGACCATCTTGTAGAGCTGACAGTAAGAGAATGTTCTTTTGCATCCAAATTGAGTACATTTGTTCTAGAATTTATTAAGACACTGTAAACAAAGAAACTTACAGTGCCACATCCTGTTCTTTATTTAGGTTGGATGAAGGTTTCATTTGGCATTATGGAAACTAGAACAACTACACTGGGCTAAACCAAAGGCCTGTGAGTCCCTTTATCCAATTTCTGGTCATAGTCAGAAATGAGTGCTTAGGGAGAGAGTATGAGAAATAGGGTGAGCATGGAGCACTGCTGCCTGTGCTGCCTGCAGCAGTGACTTGTATTTCATCGCTGCTGATAAACACACACAGAACGGAGTCTGGTGGTCTGAGCACAGAGCTGGGAGCTATGAATCCACTGTTTCTGTCCTGCCTCTGTCACCAAGGTTACTTACACATTGCTGTGTCCCAGCTCATGTGTGCTGGTGGCAAACCTGCCTTCAAGCCTCTGCACTGCAGAGGCATACACAACCCCTGCTCACGTAGCCACACTCACATTCAGGCTGGTTTTGGTCAAGTCTGGTATTATGGAGAGATTTGTTCCTCCCTAATGAGCTGCTTAACATCTCTGATCGTTTCCTGAAGAGCTACATAATATCCCAGTGCACTTCTTATTGCGCCCCTTTATCTCTTCCCCATTCCTTCTGGCTTCTCTGTTTTTCACATGACAAACATTGCTGGCCTTTGTGGTCCTTGTGCTTTGTCTTAAGCTTGTCGTCCCTCAGTTCCTACACTCAGGAACAGCAGGCTCGGTGCAGTGTAAAAACTCTGCAGGTGTTTTCCCTGTGTAGCTCAAGTCAAGGTCAATCCATCAGGCAGCACAGAGAGGCTGACTCTTTCAGATGTCCCCGCTGAAGCTGCCAATGAAAAGGTGATGCTGTTAGACTTCCAGTAAAACCAGAAAGATAATGTTGAAGGCACCTCCTTAAAAACTCCAGTTAAAAATGTTGTTTAAAAGGTGTGTTTCACATTGCTTCAGGGCTACCTGCAATTCCCAGCACAATGAGATTGCTCCTGAGTGGATCCTCAGAAACTGAATCCATCAGCTGCAGGCCCACTTCTGGTCAGTTCACAGTTTCATCGTTGCTCCTGGAAGTCTGTTACCTCCTCCTCCACGACCATCGTTCCCACCTCCATTTGTCTACCATCCCTTCAGAAACACCAAGTGGAGGAGGACTGCCAGATCCACACTCAGGGCACTACTCAGAACATGACAATGCAGGCAGGTAAATAAGGAGTTCTCTTTTCCATTTTTAACCTTGCAATAGAGAGCTTTTACCAGTGTGATACTACTGGGGATTTTTGCAAGTTGACTCAGGCTGGCTGGATTGAAGGGCAGATTTGAGGAATTTCTCCCCAGATCCCTGCACCTCAGGTTGAGCAGAACCCTGGAGAGCTCCTCCTCCTCCTCCTCCTCCCTGCGGCCTCCAGCTGCACTTCTGTGCAGGGCAGGGGTTCACAGGAACTGGAGGAAGCCACATGCAAATCAGGGCTGAATGGTAACCAAATATGTCTAACCCAGGGGGAAGCTGGTGGGAAGTGCAGAGCTTTTCAAAGGGAAGGGAGCAAATAGACTGGAACAGGCAGGCCCTGGAATATTGGCATGTCAGTGGAGGGCTGTGTATAGTAAATAAATAGAGATATGCGTGTTTTAGCAATTTCCCCAGGGTAAAGTGACTAGGAGTGCATTCAAAGAGTAGTATTTGCTTTATACTGTCCTGTGAGCACAAATTCAATAAACACATTAGGAAGTACATACAGGGTGTAAGTTTGATCAAGGAATTTAGACAATAACCTGAGTAATTGGCAGCATACACCGAATTCCATCAGTCTGATCCCAACGCCAAGTTCTTTCTCAGTATTACAATTTCACTAGCAATTAAAATGGCTACTTAGCTACATTATGTATTACAAGCAACATCAGTTGTCAAGTATTTTAAGTAGGAAAAGTGATGTTAGCTGTGTGTGCATTACTACCCACGTAGAAATCACACCCCTGTGTTAAGCATGCACAACAATCTACCATTTAGCATAAATATACTTGTTTAACATGATAGCTTGAAAGAACGGTGTGTTTTTCTTTTACATTTCTACTACAAGTCCTCTATTACTACTTAGCTCATTTAAATTTTTTCTAGTATAAAGAGGATCCAATGATTTTGCAAACCAGCCTTATCCCTAGAATGCTATAATTTGACAATTTCAAGGCTTTTCAACTCAGACCGTTGCATATATGTCATATATTGCATTGCAGATTTCATCCAATAGTTGAAAATGTACTCTGAATGCAGTATCATCTTATCAGTATTCCGGCACCATAAGCTTTCTCACTGCAAGCAGGGGACTGTTCATTACAATGAAACTGAAAATGCAATAACTGAAGGATTGATTTATATGACCTTCACTCAGGAATGTTCTAATTCTGACATAATCTCTCTGGCTGAAATCCTAAACACTGTATAATTTTGATTTATTATCTTGAAAAGAAGGAGCCTGGATCTGTAGATCAACAGAATACCTGGCATGAAAAGGAGTGGTGCAAAAGCTCAGGAAGACTGCAAGAAAATGCAGATTGATCATGTGACTTTACTCCAAACATTGTCTCAGCCAGCAAATCCATGAACGGGGCTGAAAGCAAGTGGAAAAACATTATGCGGATGTTTTCACAAATCCACTCTGTCACTCGGAAATCTCTCATGATTATATACATTTTATAGCAAAGATAAGAGCATGTTAGTAAGTTCAAGCATGAAACAGTCTGTTTACTAAAGGCTGCAGGAAATGTTTATTAAACCAGCTAATTTATGGCAAAACAGGGCCAGAACTCGATATACTCCACAAAAGGCTGCTTTACCAGGCAGCTGTTTCCCTCCCACACTGACAGTGTAACCCACTCTGTGGTATTCTATCCTCATATCCACTGCCATGGGAGCCAGGAGAAGGCTTATAAGGGTGTGAGGGCACATTGGACCTTACTCCTCACAGGTGGAAGTTAGAGTACCCCTACAGTGTGCTGCTTAAAATTAACAGTTGAAAGCTTTAAAGCAAAGCAGCTAGATCTAAATCAAATAGAATCTTCTTAAATTGAAAGGTGAATCAGGCTGGTTGTCACTTGTTGGATTTTTTTGGTGAGGTAAAGAGAGTAGTTAGAAGAAAGAGCAGTAGAAACTATTCACAACATGCTGGTTGATAAATGTACATTAAAAGCCCACTGAACACAGTCGTAATGCCTTGCAGGAACTGAAATCAACAGGTCCATTTTAAGCAGACTAACAAAAATAAATCTGCCCTCCACCCGTGCCTTTTTGCTGTTCTTAATGTTTGGTGAAAAGAATGCTTGCCTCCTTTCCTCCCACACACTCAGCTCACAGTTCCCACTTAGCCATTTCCCAGGCCTATTTTAGACAAATCTTTATCTTATCATGCTTCTCCTGCAAATCCTTCTCCTCTAGAGCACTTAACATCCTCTTCTTTCATAAAATCCACCTTTTACAAGTAGTACCTAATCAGTCTTACTTTATCCTAGCCAGGAAATTGAGGGGTTTATTTTAGAAAAAAATATTGTTACTCAGTGAATTTTGTGGCTGATATGAATTGTTCAATTTTAGCAGATGGTAGTCTCCTCTATGCAGGAACATTTGTCTGCTTCACTGTACTGCACAATGCATATTATTCTCACCTATGAATGGGCCTGTTCCTTATTACTTCCAAAGATCAAACATTACACAATTCCTCCAGTATGGAGCTTCAGTCTGAGCTACAGCTACTGCAGCCACTGTAAAAGCACTACAGCTTCAGAAAGATTATTCTTTCCTTCCTGAATACATTAGAGTGGATATACGAGGAACTAAATTTGTGCTTAGGGATAGCAGGAAGTGCCTGATTCTTTTTATGTACTTGCAGAAAGGGAGGAGGGGAAAAAAAAAAAGGGAAAAGGAGGAGATAAAAAGGAGAACAGAAAATGATAAATAGAAAAAAGAGAGACCTTGTTGGAATCATATTTAGGACATTTATTCCCTGAACTATATATGGACCGTTATCGAAGTAAGAAAATAAAGTATTTATATCAAAAACTGTGTTCTACTAGAATGACATAAAGGCTCTTAAGCAGCAGACAAAAGAGAAAAAAACCCATAAATATTATTTCTGTAATCAATTAACATCATAGTGGTATATGGTGCATATCAACATGTAGAAATACAATAGTGATAATATTTCATTCTTTGGACTAGAAAACTTAACAAAAGTCCTGTTCTGCAAACCAATCCTGGCATACTTGATTTTCAGCATAAGCTGTTTATTGAATTCTAAAATGAATGTATTTATTGTTAGGAAAATCAAAACAGCAGAGGAAGTAATATAGTCTTAGATTTCCCAATGGTGAATTAATTAGCAGAGTCAGTTCTGGCCTCAGCCTGGTATCTCATCCACCAGACAACACTCGCTTCCCACTGTAATGACAGATGATTGTAAAAGCTTAACAGTGTTTAGCCATTGCTGGTAAAGCTGATAGGGATGGGAGTGAAGGGCAGCCTGGTATCTTCTTCAACCAATGGCAAACTATTCAGTATGAGAGGTTAAGAACTACTTTATTAAGATGATTATCATTACCCTCAACAACAACTATAAAAAGCTCCAAGTCAAATGGTTCTGACTCACTTGTTGAAGGGTAATACCATCTGTGGAGGAAATTCTGGGTATGGGCTGTCACCAGCGGCTAACCCCCCTGGAACAGGTGCACAGCAGTTTGCCAGTCCCACATCATGGCAGGGCTGAGAGCCAGGGCATCCAGCTCATGAAAGAGATGCCCACTGAAAAGGAGGTGGAACAAAAGAAGAAAGGGCCTGTCTTTGCATTTCTCCTGAGTAGCTTCCACTTGTAAGGTTTTGGTGCCTAGAAAAATTTGGAAGCCTTTCTCCACTTAGTGTGCATCAGCAGTAATACCCTACTTGTCCTTTGTCGGTAGTGAGTTCTCCTGGGCCACAGCAGCAGCTCTTGAGTGAAATACTTTTGCAGACAGTATGTTTGTAATTGTAAATTCAACAGATTATCTATAAACTGGTGACTGTTAATATTTTAAAACATCCCTAGAATGCCTGAGTAGCAGATCAGTCCAACCTGACTAAATCAAAAAACATTTATTGAGTCCATTCAGGATAGAAAGCAGAGAGAGTCCAAAACTGACTTTCAAATGACTGAACAAGGAATACAGACTCAAAATCTCAACTCTGGCAGATGCTTAACCCAGTGTCATTTGATCTGCAGTAGCGCTTGGGTGTCTGAGTACGTCTGCTGAAACAGAAGGAAACCTTTCCCAAGAAGATTGTTCAGCTAGTCCAAACTAATAGCTTCTGAGTAAGAGAAAAACATGTTCTTACACTATAAGTAATATAAATAAAATAACATAAAATCATTTCACTGAATAAGATACACCTATTCAAAATTACATGTTGCAGAGTTAGAAAGGACCGTATTATCAGACCTGCACTAGACAGACAAAAAGAACTCTTAAAGGGATTATTTTTCAATCTGTAATACAACATACCTTTCAATATAATATTTCTGTCCCATTAAAATAACTCTGTTGATGGAGAGTCTATCATAGTTTTATTATGATTACAATTTATTATAAACTTATTGTATTCATTATTAACCTGAGCTGTAAAAAATGTAAATACCAGTAATTATTAAACCTGAAAACAATGCAAAAAAAGAAAAAAATTATAGCAAAAAAAGAGGGAAGTGAAGCTGATTAAATGTCTGGTTCCCATTGATTGCCAATAGCTGTTAGTGTTAAATTAAGAGGTTATTTTATTGTCCTCTACAGCCAAGCTCAGCCATGCTCCATTCAATAACCAATAATTTATGTCTTTGAGTTAATAATAATTACAATAAAAATATTCCCCATTTTCTGGCATGCTGTGTTTATTTTAGGATATTAACACAGCAATCCAAATACAACATGTAAAACTCCCTCAGGGTTTTCTGTCTCACATCCCAGACCTTCTGTTTCTTTATAAGCTTTAACAGCCACAGTTAGAAGAGATATAAATAGTCTGAAGCACAAGAGAATCTCTCTTCCCTGACAGAATCTTTATTTACAAGCTCTACAAACCTAAGCAGGTCAAACAGTCCCTTGCTGGCAGGTTAATAAGGCCCACCTGCCAAATAAACCCACCATTTAATTCCACAGGGCCTACATAAATCCAAAGTGCTTGGAACAAGATTTTCTCCCTAGGAATCATACTGAGATGGGATGCTTATAGTTCAAAAGGGGGTCATCTTTCAAACTCCAGAGTGCTTGTCTGCCTGGCACATACACATGAGTGTGCAAAACATTTGTACAAACCATGGCTCTTACCTTTGGAAGACACCATTATTTAACATTTGTATTTCAATATTGCTTACAGGACACCCACATGCTGAGGGCTCCTCTACTGGTTCCATATGAACAGTAAGGCTTGTAAGTCTCTGTCCTTTGGACATTTTAAAGCGCAAGTATAGTTGGGTCGTAAATTAAATCTTTAAAATGCTTCAAGACTTAACATACAATTAATTTGCCAACAGTGCCATAAAAAGAAAATGAAAGAATATGATGACTGGCTATTTAAACCAACCTAGACACTAATTCTCAGAAGCCAAAGTAAGTTTTTAAATGAATACTGACAATTATCAAAGTGGAATTCCATTCTGAAACCTAAGCTGTTCCAACACCACTCTTGGGTAAATGTTTCCCATTGAATCAATTACTTCTTTATGTTCTTTCCTGAATCAGCTAGGCCCAGCAGCTATCCCAGTACGGGCATATCCACAAACTTCTGAAGAGGCCCACTTGCTATGTTTATATTGCATTGTAAAAAGCATCTCCAAAGCATCCTTCAGATTTCTATTTGCTGTTTGTACAGTCAGCAAAGTGGTAAATTCTAAGAGCATGCCTCATAATTTTTTAGGATGGCACCAGGCAGATGAAGGCAGACAGTGGATTGTAGCTGGGCAGCAGAAGCTCTCTGGCTCAAAACACTGAAGCAGAACTCGTGATCCACTCATGAAGGGAGCTGGTTTACCTCTGCACACCTGGCTGAGAACTGCAGTGATGCCTGAGCTGATTCACAAACAGATAAATGTCCCAGCCTTAGAGGTGGCAGAGGTAATCAGGGAGGGCAATATGCAGCTGGAGAGGCAGCACGTGTGTAATGGGCAGGGATCACAGGTCCCACTCTGATGAGCCAGTGAACATCTGATGAAATTCTTTAATTCTGTGAGGGATATATCCATATCAGGCCTACAGGCTGCCTGCCTGTAGAAATGCTTAAGGACAGGTTACAGGCATATCAGGGAGCTTGATAAGGCTTGCAGCTCTCTGTTCCTGAAGGTCTACAGTGGACTAGACCAGAGTCCCCACAGGCACTGGACATTACAGCTGTATTAGAGCATGCATGACTGAGCCTGCAGACTGCTTATTGATAACTACATCTATTTGCCAGTCACTCCAAATACAAGTCAAATGTAACAGTTTTACACATGTAGGTGAAGTAAGGAACACATGTAGAACCTGCATTTAAGATGGTATGTTGTGGCAAAGCACTTGGTTGCACTCAGAAGGCCTTGAATGCGTTCCTTTGAAGGCTTTGAATGTCAGATCACCAGAGAGAATGCTCAGTTTCAGGATCCTGGCACTGCAGCTCTTGGTGATGTTATCAGTGGTATGCTTTTAGTAAGAGGCAAAAGTACCTCTTCTGGGCCCTCTGAAGCACTTCTGGGGTGAGACAGAAGTTGGGACTTTGAATCACAGACTCCTTGATTCTGAATGCCATTTAAGTGCCTATCACCTCCTGTGGAACCAGTGCAAACAGTTTATTCCTGCTTTGAAGAGCCAGCTCAGACCCAGAATATGCACATAACATCAGCCCTTCAGCAAACACTACATGCCCAGTTGCTGTAGCAATTGCAAAAGGAGGAGTGTTCAACTCCCAGTGGCTTGTGTTCATGGGAATGATGCTATTCTTAGCACAGTGGTTCTACAACCATGCCCAGCTTCAGCGTGAGACAACAGGGAGTGGGTGAATCTTCATGCAGACAGTGTCTTCCACCCTGGCCAAGCCCAGCACCTCTTTCTTCTCTGATGAGTACACTCTTTATTTGAATCACAGTTGAGTTCAGCTGCTGTAAATGTGGCTGAGACAGCCCGGTGTTTTTCTGCTAGATGCAGATTTGGCACTGAAGCCAGAAGTGCCTCGGCAGGGTCAGTGCTATGTGTGGGGTCGAGCTGCTGACAGTGGAGCGCGGTGTGACTCCTGCAGGCAGCCCAGCAGTCCCTTGCTCCCGCCAGGGCTGGCTCAGCAAGCAGGAGCCTCTCAGTGCTGCTCCGGCTGGCACCACGCAGCTCTGGCTCATTAACAGTAACTGAAGCGAGCAAACAGAGCCTACAGCAGTGAGCATACCCAGTTCGAGTGGAAGAACACTGTAAAATGTGCAAGAAACTCATCCCGCTCCTTTCAGTTTTCACAGCAGTGACTGCACAGGTGATAATTTAGCAAATAGGCCTGCATTTGCAAACCTGCTCATCCTGCGCCTCACATCCAGTTGTTTCAGCCGCACATACTCAACACCAATGTAAAACAAGTGCTAAGCATCTTATATAAATTCTCCAAACAGTTCTTGAAATTAGTGGATATTTCTGAAAATGCCTGTCAGTGAGCATTTTTCTCAAGGCATATATACTGAGTAAATAGGATATGATCATAACTACAATTTCTCAGTACAGGAAATTGCCAGTCACCAACATAATTAGAAACAGTTCATATGATCAAATTAATCATTCAAAAAAGAGCAATTACTGTTAACAGAATAATGGCATGCCTTAAAAAAGAATGAAATTATAGGACTGACATAGTTACCCTCACCACTCTGTACTGAGGCAGCAAAGATTAATATATGTGCAAAACAAAACAGTGCATTAGCATCTGCTGAAAACAGTAGTAGCATTATCTATCTGGCCTACTCAACCCTTAACAAACTTTATTCTTTGGCCCCAGCAGAGAGTGGAAATATCAATAGTCGCTTCTCTGCCAAAATGAAAAAAATCCCCACTCTTCAAGACTTCCATTGCTGTATAACTTAACAACATTGTGATTATCGCTGACCAATAATTACATGAAGATTAAACATAAGTCAGCAGTTTGAAATGCAGAAGAATTAAACATTCAAACCTACATTACAGTGCCTCAAAAGCTAAGACTTAGCTTAAGGCTAAAGCTTAACTCTGTAAGATCTAGAAACATGCCAAACATACTGCAAAAAATATATATTTTTGCTCTGTTGTGCTAAACATTAATTCTCATTATAAATGTATTTTGAAATTTATACTTCTAAGTGAGATTAAGTTTATGTTTAGAAACACAGTAACACTATGCTATCAATAGATAGTGGAGTTAATATGTTTTGAATCCTCAAGCTGTGTGCTTCCACATAGATTAGATTTATTTTATTCTGAATGTCAGCAATGTTTAAATTAAGCCAGACTGATGGTGAAGATAGTTAGAGACATATAACTTCTATAGATAAATTTATTGATTCACTGAAGTTACTTATACCAAGCTGAAGCACGTTAGCTGCTGAGAACTGGTATACAGCTGGTTTCTATCATCCCAACACTGGAAAACAGCAGGGACATGCTCCTCAATTTTCCTTTCTCATGGCCTCTGTCTTGCCCTGACGATGTATCCCACTCCCTCATGTGTTCAACTTTCCTCTTCCTTTTGCTCCCTCAATTACACTTCCTTCTGCTCAGCACAAATGATGCAAACACAAATAGGTATTTGCAACAAATATGACATTTACTCCATTCTATTCCTATCTGAAAACATACCTGGTAAACAGGCTGGTGTAACTCGTAGTATGAAGGAGATTCACATTTAACTGTGTTTTTTCATCAGGTAATCATATTTTACTCTGATCAGTATTTAAGCCATAAACTGTAGCCGACCTTAAGATGTCCCTCATTTGGACAGAGACTAATTCTGTTTCAAATTTTCAAAGCAGATTCTTTTCTTTTTCCCGAGGAATCAACTTCCTATTAAAAAATGCCATTACTCTATTTTTATATGAGTTTACACAAAGTCTGAAAAGCCTGTACCTTCTCATTTTCAAGATAATTTAAAAGTGATTCTAATACACATCAAATTTTTCAAGTAACAATTTTCAAGGAATTTTCATTCAAATTAATTAGCAAATGTATGCTAACTAATGTTCTCTAGAACACATTTACTAGTATCATTTTACAATGAACACGCTACAGTTGATATAAAATATTTTTTAAATTTTGTATTTCATTCTTTCTTAATTTTAGATCAGCAGCTTGCTGTGTCTACATTAAACAGCATGCAATATGCTGCATCAAAGACATAAACACATACATGCTGATAAAGATTTTTCTTAACAGTTGTGATGACACACGGACTGACATGCTGAAGACTAGTCTCTGTCTAGCTATACTTAACATAGCTAAGGATAGGTTCAGACAGGTTGAACACAACAATTACGCTCTGTAAATCCAAAGAAAAAGCATGGACTGCTGGTCAAAGTCAGTGCACAGGTGTAGGGCTGCCTGCTGCCAGAATGAAAGTGTCATGGCGATAGTAGGGATAACACTGAGCAGGTATCTCTGCATCAGTGTTACACCAAAACAGGACAATGGGCAGCATTAACTTTAGCAGTGTATTCGTGGTTTGAACTGAAATTACTTCAGTGTTCACCCCTAATACATGGAAAAGTCTGTGAAACAAGAAAAAAACCTACATCTGTAGATTCTATATGGCCTAGTACAGTACTTACCTCATTCAACACCTTAGTACAATGAACACTGCAAACATGCTGAACATGCTGTGCTGCTCTACTAATTTGGGAATGAATATCTGATTAACACATGGACTACACTCATGTAACTTCAGTTTAGCAATACTTTGAGTTAACAATGACACCAAGATAATCTGCATTCAGGAAAATACATACTAAACAGATTATTACATAAAATCCTAAAACAAAAATAGGTACAAGAAAGGAATTTAGAAAGCAATCAATCCTTAGCATCCATACAGGAGAGAAATTTAGACAACAAGGGTCCTGCCACAGAGATCTACAATGAGATTAAACGTGTTCATGAACTGCATTGTCTTTGCTATTTGCCTTTGCCAGTGGAATGGCAAAGCTTCAGCACAGGGACTGCTGGTGCCCATCGCTTCTAATAGCAGCACGGACCCCAAAATGTGCCCCATGCCCTTGCCAAGAGCACTGACCAAGCTCTCCAAGGAGGGAGCTCTGCACAGTTGCACAGAGTTATGCCACACACACATTGCTTGTTCCTGACCTCAGTCTAACACAGGGGAAGTACAGCAACTGCAGTGCAAGGCCTTGGCTTGTCCGGCACTCGCTGTCCCTGTGGCAGCAACAAAACAAAACTTCCTTCACCTTCAGAATTCCAGCACATGCCTAAATGACTTCGGTTATTGCTCAATAAGTGATCTTGAAAAAGTGCTACAATTGCAAATTATCTTTTGGCCTAGCAACTAATTGATAATCTCCAAAATATTTAAATATTTCTAGGACAGGATGCTACCACTACATTTATTTAAATGCCTTTGAGATGAAAGAGGGATATTAATTGTCATACCATTTAACACCATATATCCATAAAAGTTGAAAGTAAGAAGCAATAAAATTTTAGATACCAAATGAAACAGGAGTCACTAATAAATGAATACTTTTATTTGTTCTAGTTGGGCATCTTTGATATTTCTTAGATAGGCCATTGAAACCAAAACTGTTAAAAAATATTGGCTAATTTAAAATCACAAGGAACTATAATGAAAGAACAAAATCTCCAAGAGGTTCAGCCTGGGAAATTGTGACTACTAGAAACTGATTAGAGGACATTTCCTTCAACTCCTTCAAAGCCATCTCTCAAGTGTAATGCAGCATGCCTGTGATTTGTCAGCACAAGCTTATTCTGCACTGCTTGTACATTTACACCTTAAGAAGTTAAAGCTTTTTTGAACTCAGTTTTCAGAAGTGTTATATAACTATATCCCCTTGCAAAGGACCTCTTTGTGTACTGCAGTGGAAAAATGAGGTATCTTTATTACCACAATAAGAGCTCAAGGAAACAGCCAATTGTTTTGAAAATTAAAAAACCTGGAAGCACAATTTTATTTAAAGGGTCAGGACATTGGACAAGTTTGCACCAGTGTCTATCTACAATATAAACCGGTACTATTCCAGTTAAAGGTGTTAACTCCCAGCATAAGCTTTCCTGGAAATCTGCATGGTGGGTTTATCAGGAGGCAATTACATGGTTGCAAATCTTGGTCTCACAGACAAGGCCAGTGATCTACAGGAATTGTAACGCCTAAGGAAGATTTGTCACCTTGACCATGATAACAAAATCCTTCCACTTACATCTTAAAGGACTGACACAGAAGGCAAACATAGGAACTGTGTTTTCTGTAGGATATGATGCATTAGTGATAAGTACAAAATGAAAATCTGTTTCTCTTTTGTAAGTCATATATGAAGATGAATTTATATCATCGGGCCTGCACACAATTTATTCCCAAGAGAACGTAGATAAAGTATTTGTATAATGCAAATTATTGACAATTAATGTTTCTTATAGAAGTTGGGGGGAACAGAAAACACCTCTGCATACATGGCATGCTTTGTACTTTTAATATGTTAGCTTTATTGTTCAACTATGGAAGAAAAGCAAGCCTGTGTATTCCCTTTATGTAAACAACAGGATTCACATACTTCTATTTATTTGTATTGATACTGGTGTCTCTAATTAGAAAGGATCTTTAGTTTTTCTATGACTGCATTTAACTGAACTTTAGAAAGGAAGCTGGATAAAACTATCACACCTCTTAATCCAAATTAGCTATTTAAAAATGTAATTGCACTTTATCTTTCTCTTTAGTACTGTAAACACTGACATTCAGAAGCTAAATCTTGTTTGTCTAACACCTTAAAGATAGTGTATTTTTTTTTTTCAGAAAGCCTGTAAAACAAGTTAAGATACCTTTATCACTGCAGACAGATCTCCTCCAGCCACCTTCAGGTTAAAGTTTTAATCAGCTAATGATTAAGATTTTCATTACTAAGTACTTAGCACTAAATTCGCACTGTTCAACTGCTGCAATTCAGCCACCATTAAACACTCTCCTAAAAACATCAACAAACTTTAACATATGAAAGTAAATTAAGAATCACGTAAGAAAATAAACAGTCTGAGCCTTTCTGCAACAGATGGTCTAATTTCACCATTATCCATGAAGTATGATGCCGGTATGTTCCCCTCCCTCAATTATCATCTGTTTACCTTTGGCAGGAGTTGCGGCAGGACCTTAGCTACCAGGTTAATACAGCATCCATAGCACCGAGGTAATCTATTCTCCACCTCCTACACAAACACAGGTTCTCAGTGCTCCATGAATCCTGTATTAAATCATTTAAAGCTTGAAAAATTTGGCCATTACCTGCTTTACATTATCTGGTGCAACGGTTCATGAGAATATTTGTTCTTATTGTAACATGACGGCTGTTTAACGATTTGACTGGAAAAAAAAAAAGAAAAAGAAAAAAAGCTGTGTTTTCATTTGGCAAATTGCAAGCACATGTACTTATTTTGATGCAAGCTTTAAAAAAAATAAAATAACCCAGGCCATACTTCCAGAAGAGACAGCCCGGATAATTCGCAGCTAGGCACTCTTCAGCTCTTACAACCATTCAACAGCCTCCAAATTGTGTGCAGTTGTAAGGAAAGTCAAAACATTTGGCTTAAATCAGGATTTTCAGAAAGCGCACGTGTACGGTGGCTGAGGCCAGCGGTGAGGAAACCACTTTTCAGCTAGCCAGGAGGAGATAAATAATAACATAAAGATATTTAAAACGAAACGTTTTTCGCCGACCTCTATATATTCCCTTATGGGGGGAGAGGGAGGTGGGTTTAAGGCATGCTTGCGCACCTGGGGAGGGCTCACGGTCAGCATCCCCGTACCCCAGGGGAGATAAATAACAACATAAAATTGTTTTGAAAAAAAGCGTTTCCCACCGGGGTGGGCGGGCCCTGGACGCGCTCTCGCCCACCTGGGGGCGGCGAGCCAGGCTCCCCCGAGCGGGCCTGGCTCCACCTCGCCCCATGGCCTTTCCTCGCCTGGCAGCCGGCCCGGCCCGGCCCCCTCCCCTGTTTCTGCCGGGCGGCCCCGCTGCCGGCCCCGCTCCCGGCCGGCGCCGCTCCTGGCGGCCGCGCGTGCGG
>WEKY01056132.1:523980-535000 GCA_013390045.1 Picathartes gymnocephalus
ACAGCGGAGGCGGCGTGGGGGACGAGGGGTTCCGTCGCGGGGCATTCGCGCCCCCCCTCCCGCCCCGGCGCTTCCCCCGGGGACTGTCCCTTCGCCGAGGCTCCGCTCCCCTCCAACTTACCGTCTCCATCTGCCCGGGCAGCCCGCAGCTCCTGTTTCCCCCTTCCTTTTTTGTACGCTCCCCCTCCTCCCCCCGCTACCTGGCCCTCACTGCGGGGCTACGGGTCCCCCCGCCTGCCCCTCGCCCCCCCCGGAGGCTGCCGCAGGATTTGTGCCGCTGGCTGGGCCTGACTCTTGGGTGGCGGAGGAGCGGAAAGGAACGATGCCGAGCCGGAGTCCCGGCTGTTGCAGCTTCATCCTTTCCCCCCTGAGCGCCTCCTCCTCCTCTGCGCTGCGGGAGGTCGGGGGCAGCATAAAGGGGTAAAGGAGAGGTGCCCACCCGTCCCCCCTCCCTCCCTGGGGAATGGGGGATCAATCAGTGCAAATCAGAAAGAAAACCGGAGCGGGAGGACACGATCGATGGGAAGGGATAAAAAAAACCCTCCCCAGGGTTTAAACCGCCCCCTTAGGGGGTAGTGAGGCTGTAAATGCCCCCCACCCTTGGCGGTGAGGGTGTGGGGAGGTGGAGGCTGCTTCTGCTCCTTCCCGCCGGGTAGGTCTGAGATTGCACGGCAGCAGGGGTGAATGTAACTCTGGAAATGTATGGAGGGGGAAGCCATGTTTGATTTATTCCTCTACTAAACACTGGTGTGATGATCCTTCTACTTACACCCTTCTGCAGTCCATCCTGGACCGGTATGGGAGGAGAGCCTTGTTAGGAAAACGGAAAGAAAATATTCCTGCAAAGGCGTGCGGGCTCGTTGGCTCAATATTCATTAAGTATAAGAGGACAGGGCTCTTGTAACTTGAATTGATATTTGTGTGGTAAAAGAGCCTGGGGAACTTGTATTCCCAAGGCCATAGTTACAGCTCATCTGCTGTGGCTTTGCTGCTCTGGGAGTGGAGAAGGGAATTTGCCATACTTCTTGAACGTATTTTTACTTGCTTTTTGGTTTTGGCTTTCCTTTAAATACGTCGGCTGAAAGGAGGAGTAAACAGTAGTAGAAGTACAGGGACGGTAAACACCATATTTAAACAGATTTCAGAGAAAATGAACTTCTTGCTAACAGACGTAAGGCAAGTAAGAGGCTGGTATCAGTCATTGCCCATGTATTTTGTGTGGGTGAATATTTTCTTACTGGCATTTGCATTAAAATTGATTTATAATGATTGTTAAATTTAGAAGCTAGTGCTCCCCACATTGACTAAGCTAAATAGGTCTGCTTTGGAGAAAAAGAAAAAAAGGAAGATATGCTTGGCTTTTAGCCTTCGCATACATCCAAGGAAGGTAAACACTAGGGTGGCAGTGAAGTTTGTAATAGGTTTTGCAAAGAGTCCTTGCTGGTGACTTAAGCGGACATATATATATTACTAAAATTCCTTACACGTGGAAAGTGTGGCTTCATCTGCAAGAATTGGTTCTTTACCAAAATGTTCACATGTTAGTAGAATATCTGTAAACTTATTGCTGATGCTATTATTTGCTGTGGAAATTTCGCTTGGAAAATGCAGCATATCAACCTTCATAAACTCCTCAGTTTCATAGTGTGGTGAATTTGTCTGTCGATTATTTGACTGTTGGATGAAATAATTGAATGAAACCACTGTTTATCAGGGCTACTCAGGGCTCAGTACTTAGAGTATATGCAATTTTTGGTTGCTTCAGTAACTATATCCCATATATTAAATCACACAGAAATTTTTGTCTACTATGCAGTCATCAGAAAATCTGACAGGTTTTTTTTCAGTGTGTGAATATAAATGCTCTAAATATTCCTGGAGACTCTATCACTAGTTCTTGTGAAGGTTATAGGACTATCCACCCTCATACGTGCTTGGAAAAATCCAGGTATTAAAAGTACAGTAAAGCCTACTACTTTATCAAATATTATTTGAAAATGTCGAAAGAAACTAGGTCATTATGCTTCAAGGGTCTAGATTTAAAGTATTTTAGAAGACGGAAAATAAAATCTGTTTCTCTTTAGTTCAATATAAATCCAAAAAATGTCTAGTAAGAATTTAAAAAAAATGTGTTTTACTGTCTGTAGGGCTACGTACCTTTTCTGAAGCCACTGGTAGCTTTGCAGGTGAAATTATTGCATTTAAATTATTGCCTGCATGCAGTAGACTGGATATTACAACAAAACCAATTGTGCTTCGGTTTAGACTGGAGGCAAAAATGACTGTTGATGGGTGGCTTTCTAGTATTTGGGTGGTGAATATGCACATACATGTGACTTTGTGTCCAAAACATTGCACTAATGAAATAGCACAGGAATGGCAAGAAGAGATTGTTTTTCAGTGTCCTATTGTTTGTGACCCTTTCACTTCTCACTTTTGCACTGAGCCTGCTTTTTGTTCCACCAGTGTCAGTACATTTCCCAAGTGAGGTTTTGTTTCTCCAGCCTGATAAATGCGAGTGCTTCCTTGTGGTTGACCAAAGCCTATTGACTGCATTGGGGCTCCATGTGCATAGAAGTTCACCTGCTCTGCTCAGATTTCTGCATCAAGGATGTGGTGTGTGATGAGGAGAAGGTACTAGCAGAATTCTTGCAGCATTTTGGTCACCACTGGTCATTCCTGCTTGTGTAATTACATGACATTTCTTAGGTTTTAAGCACAGAAAATTGCAAGTATTTCCTGTATAGAGCAAGGTAAAGGGCCAGGCCTTTTCTGGGAAAAAAAATTAAACCTCTCCTCGAGAGCAGTGTGCTGCACAGTGAGAAGCACCCACTAAGTGGTATTGCTGAAAACAATAGATTCCCTGACAGTCACTAATCAGGCGTGAGTAAAGAACTGCTTGGGTGGGACTAATAATAATGCCGTAGATGATGATGACTGCATGTTTTAGTACTGTGTTTGTGGCTATACTGTTTGAGCTCTTTCATTACTTTCCTGCAAAGAGAATTGAAATGGCCTTGTGGTTAAGTAGATGTGATAGGTCTGATATAATTCTCAAATCCAGCCTTTGGATGAAGGAATAATGGAGATCATAAAGAATGGTTTGGGTTGGAAAGGACCTTAAAGATCATCCAGTTCAACCCCCCTGCCATGGGCAGGGACACCTTTCTCTAGACCAGGTTGCTCAGAGCCCCATCTCAAGTGGATCTACGTGGATCAGTAAGTCCCATGTTTCTAGGGAACATCACTTTCCAGTTAGGCTGTAGCTTTGAGAAATGTCTTCACCAAGGATGTACTGGGATCTTTGTGGAAGTTGAGAAGTGGAGATGGAACATGGCGCCAGGATAAGTGGTCAAGTAGTGAAGTGAAGAGAGAAAATAATTTTTCATCAGAGCTTGTCTTGTGAGTCCAAATTTCCTTTGGCGCATAATTGCGGAGCACTTAGGAGAAAGGGGGCTGGTAAGGACAGCCTTGTTGATGTGCCAATAGTCACCCTGCTGGTTGTAAATTCATGTGGTTGTTTAAATGGGTCAGTCAGCTATTTTATACAGTTAATGGTTGCTTGGAAGGTTTTGATTCTGAGAACATTTTTGAAGGAAAAGAGAGAAACTACCTAAATTCTCACTTCACTGTGCCTTCAAGTTGACTTCTCTGTGACCTGCAGTCATTGGAGGTAGCTGTATAAATGTATTTGCCTTTTTCCTGTCGTGTTACACAGTCAGAAGTTACTGAAATGATACATCAGGGGTTATTTTTAATGTTTTTATCAAGTTTTGTGACATCTATAGTAGTTAATTTATATTTTCTAGCATCAGCAGGAAGAGAAGTTTTTGGAATGTGTGGAAGGAAAATGTAGACCATACTCTATACTGCTGCCCTTTTGGTTGAATAGCAAGCTACAAAAATACTCAAAGTTCATGGTGAACAGGAATATATACTAATACATATTAATACCTTGTGATGACAAGTAATGCATGATGGACTATGCTTTAACCTTCCTGACAAGCAACTCTAATCTTTAGCACCAGATAATCTGTTGACTCTTAGGTACATTCATTAAGCAACTTCTGTACAAAGCATACATAGATTATACCATAAACTGAATTTTTGAAATGTATTTTGTGTGCAGTAAACAAACACTTGTGAACCATGGTTGAACCAAAATCAAGATTTGTACTATCCTTGCTAATGTTAAGAAATAATACCATTGCATGGAAGTTGTTCTTAAGGCACCATGGTGTGATGAGCTGCTTGTGGAAAGTAGGTGTTTGAAAATGTTTTTGAATATTTCACAGCAATCAAATTGCACTTAGTGAGTATGGAAAAGTGAAGTACTAACCTAATGTACTTCAGAGTTTTCATATATTGAGCAGAATGACTTTGCCCTGGGGCACCACTGATGCAGGTTCTCGTATATGACTTTACTGTTAAACTAGTAAAACATTTAAGAGACTTAAAGCATGTCTTAAATTGCAAAGATTGCTCAACAGGTGATGGCTCTGTTTCTAGTTTTGTTCCCATCCTTTTAACTTGTCCTGTTTTTATCTTGGTGCAAGATAGCAATTTGATCTTCTTTTGAACTTTAATATTCAGCTCCCCAGCACAAATTGGAGCTGTTTTATATTCTTGTTTGGGGTAAGGATACATAGGTGGCAAATGACTGGAAAAACTGCAGCATGATGTGCTATTGAACTCTATTTTCATAGAAGCTTTAACATTTTTTGTCTGCTGTCTGTGAAGGATACTGTTGGTTTTCTGTGTCTCTTTGGAGAAGCACAAGGATGTCTTGTTATGTTGGCTGATAGAGATGACCATTTAACTGGCTTTGTGAAATCTCTTTGGTTTGTGCCCTGTATAAAATACTAAAATATTAGCATCTCACATCCATGCTAAAATGCACACTAAAGATGTGTTTTATACAGAATCACACAATATTCTGAGTTGGAAGGGACCCCCAAGCACCATTGAGTCCAACAATGGAGTGAATGGCCTGTACAGACATTGAACCCACAATGTTGGGGTTATTAGCACCATGCTCCAACCAGCTGACCCTAGCTCAGGGTATACAAATCATCTTCAAACATATTTGACCTTGAGGGCTAAGATCAGAATTCCATGTTTTCTTTGCCAAAGTAAAAAAACGTAACAGGAGTGACTTCTTTTTGTTCTCTGAGTTCTGCCATAGTAAACAAGAGATACACAAAGGAGCAGAAGATTAGATACTCTGTGACAAAAATATTTTTAAGAGAAAAGGCTGAGGTTAGGGAAGATCTCATTAGAAATGTGATTTAAATGTAATTTGAAATATTTTGAAAAGCTACTGATTAAAGAATGAAAGAAGTATTAGAAAGAATATGCAGTAATGCAGCCTTCTGTCATGGTGTTTGGGACGCATTTCACATATTTGTTCATTCTAATAAGCAGAAGTGTGAATGTTCCTGCTGTGGCATGGGTTAGTCTGTGGAGCTGAGGTTCCCAACATCATGTATCAGATAAATCAATTGTGGAACTTCCTAGCCTTGGTGGGATGCTCTCAGAGCAAAGATCCTGACTGCACTGGCACTCAGAAACATCTAAACTGGAAAGTTATCTCTGTAGTAACAAATGCCTAGATTCTAGTCTGATAATAAAGCCAGAGGGATTTAAGCCAAAGTATGAAACTTGTAGAGCAGTGTAGGGTGAAAGATACTAATATGGATCATTTCTCTACATGGAGTGGTTGCCAACAACTTTCAATCAAATACTTCTGAGTGAAATTTATGTTGTGATTTTTCTGTGAGTGCAAAATGCCGCCTATCAAAAGCTGGTTTATAGTAGCACTCCTGAACAAACCAGAAACGAATGCTGGGATTAAATGTGGAATGTGACTGAAATTCAGCAGTAGTGCAGAAAACAAGTTCCAGTCTTAAAATGTGTAGCAGAAAGTGCATGAGCAATATGTATTCATCAGGCGAAAGCCTGGCTCAAAATGGTAGTGATAGCTAAGCTGTCAGAAACTCTGCAAGTAAGGAGAGCAACTACAATTGCTTAACACTACTTATTTCTGCAGTCAGAACTAGATTTTCCCATGAGAAGTATGTATAACAGTATTTGTCCAAAGAACTAAATTTGATAAGACAGTGAAGTAATGCACAAAGGTAGTACTGTGCTGAAAGGAAAGCAAAAAATTGCAAGATACCCACTGCAAGCCTTTCTACACAGAAGTTTTGGAAAGTGGACAAGAAAGAATGGGTTTGTTAGACACGGAAGTGTTCTTTCTGTCTCCAAATGGAATGGGTAAGGTACACTATATTACAGAAACTTAAAACTCAAATTCCAGACCTTTTACCTCTAACAGTTACACTAATCACTTTCTGAGAGATTTTTGATGTAGATGTAGCAAAAGAAATAAAAAAGGAATTAAGAACCCTGAGAACCGTGGTAATGCATTTTGGCAGGAGCATGGTAAAGCTCCAGCACAGGGAAATACTTCAAGTAATGTCCAAACCAGAAATGCCACTTCATAGCAAGTATTTGGATTTGTTTGAAGAGTGTCTAATGTTTGAAGTCTTGGGCCTTGTTTGAGTGTTCCTGGCATACATCTGCCAGTTCCCTCTGTGTGTGTGTGTGTTTTGCCTCAAGGTAATACATTGATAGAATTATTAATGTAGTTGCATGTAAATAGTTATGGTCTGTGTGGAGTAGATCAGAATTAGCACAGTATGGCCAGGATTACATTATAGTCAGTCAGGTTGTTCAGATGTGGCTGTGTGCAGTTTTTAGTGAATGGTGCATATCTGTAAGTAAAATTCTGTAGTGCTGTGAACTTTACCCTCCACATCTTTACCTAATGCTGTGAGATGTGAAATTGAATGTACTGGGTGAAAGAAATCTATCTGGACACATTACCTGTCTGCATTAGAGAAGTACATTATCAGTGCAATGTGTTGCAACTTCTGTAAACAACAGAAGATGTGGCCAAATACTGCTCTAGGATTATTACGCGCTCTCTGTGTGCATACAGCTGAGCCTTCATAGTGTTGGCAAAGCCTCATATATCGCCAGTGTTGCTGCCACTTCCTAGAACGATTCCAGTGCACCAAATGTGCTTCTGGCATTTAAATGCACCCACTTGGGTGAACAGGTTTTAATGCTGTGATAGACAAAGATAGCAGACTTGTCGGGGTCTAGGCAAAATGACTGTAGTCTCTGGATTAGAGTGAGTTGCTGTCTGGTCAGATCTGGAAAACGCTGATTTCTGTAGAGGTATAGCAGATAACATTTTGTTAACACTGCAGTTTGATTCATTACTTGTAACATTTTGTGGTGTCATCCCAGATTTGATCTTCCCTTCCTTGAATTCCCTCAGAACTTGGACAATCAGAAATTTTCATGATTCTCTTGGTGAAGCTTCAGGCAATTGCTGTGGTGTCACACCTACATAATGGGACAGAATCATTGGCCACAGTGAAGAGGAAACAGATTATTGTGTGTTTATCTGCTGCAGTGAATATTATGTAAGCCAGAGGATCCAGATCCTGAAAGTGTGGTGCACAGAGTAGAGGTGGGATGCTTACAAAAAAAAGGCAGTGGGATCAAAAAAGATGTGGGAAATTAAAGTAGTGTTAGACCAAGTGAAAAAGCAGTATAAATAAGGAACTCTGCACCGAAGTGCTGAGCTACTTGAGATTGTGTTTGGTTCTTTGTTCCCAAGCTATGTGGCTGCCAGGTGCACAACTCTGGCCCACCTGGAAGACAGAGAGGGACTTCATTTCGCTGGTGAGCAAAGAGCTAAACTGAGGAAGTACTGAATTGTTGAGTCCCATTCTGCTAGAAGGGACCATTCTGTTTGGAGCTTTCCAGGACACAGAAAAGTCTCAGGTTTGGGGGCTGCCTTTTACTATTTATTAAATATTGCTGGTATATCCACTAGTTTCTACTATTTCAGGCACCAGTGTTTCCTCCCTGCTTATGTGCAAAGGAGAAGCCATTCTTTCTATTTGATCTGTGGTCCCACCACAGTAGTATCTGTAGTCTTTCTTCAGATAGAATTACATTTTAGAAGAATTTGATTTTACTCAAATGTATCTCATTGCTTCACCCACCTCCAGCAGCCGGAGTGGAACTGACAACTTTAAATTCTGCAGCGGTAGAAAAAAAATATTTCTGCGATTTAAAATAAAAGGAACTCGGAGGGAGGAATCCTCTTATGGAATCTTCTAGCCTTGTCCACAGAAAAGGGCTGGTTGCAAAATCTTTTCCTAAGGAAGAACAAGAAATCAAGTCCATCCCTTTTGTAAGCTTGCTCTCTGCAGTAGCAAGTGATATTTAAGGGGAAGAAGTGACTTTCCATTCTGCAGTTATTAAGTGTACAAGTTGGTATTACCTCCTGTCTTGATAAGAAGGCAGTAAATACTTGTTTTGGTTCATGAAAATAGGCTGTGACATTAAAGTTCTGAAATTTTATCCATCAGGAATAAAAAGCATATCCAAAACAAATTTTGAAAAGATACATACTGGTTTTTTTCTCAAAAAAAAATATTTGGTGGCAACTAATATTGGATAGTAAGTGCAACTGTAAGTACGCTAACTTTTTCCACAGTTTTCAAAATGTGCTTGTTATCTCTACTGCCAGATTAATGAAGTCTTCAGGTGATTTTACATTAAAAATCATCTCCTTTGGATGCTTTTTTTTTTTTTTTTACTTTCCTAAGACTTGTAAATTTTTAGGAAGGTTTGATATATTTATTTTCAGTTCTGTCTCAGCTACTACAGTAAAGGTTTTCTTCATGAGAGATAATGCTTTTGAATTTTCTGTCTAGAACTGGTTTGTTACAACTTTTGGCAAACTTACAATGCAATTTTTAGTTGTGTTTTCCTCTAAAATAAAATTCTGTTCACATCCTGTAGTAATTTTTTGTTGTTTTAATGTAGTGAAGAAGAGTTAGTATTGTACATGACAGTAAATATTTATTTACTCCTGTTTGATATTTTAGGGGTTTTATACAAGATAATGTGAGTAAGCATACTCAAGTTTTCAAATGTATTAGAAAAAATGTGTTGTAACCTTCTTAATCTCTTTAAGTATTTTCTCTAATTCTGATCTGAAAATAGGAATAACCTTTTGTCTTAAAATTGATGAGACAATAGAGAACACTTATCAGAAAGCAATCTTGGCACAAAAAAGCAACAGCCATCTATTAGTTTTTTAGTGCCAGCTGAAATCCTGATTTTTACATAATAAAAATAGCTTTTGTGGATAAAGTTCTCCTACTGTGAATTTGTACTGAGGTGTGTCATCCTCCACTTTTTTCCTGCACCTCCCTATGCCTGCCCGGAGTAATTCACCAGAGTAAGAAAACCCTGATACAAAACAGAAGTGATATTTGCTAGAGATGCTCGTTGGTGGTTACTTACTCAGTTCACTCCCTGTGGCAGAATTGGAAGGAATGGAGTACTCCATTATTTCTGACACACCAGAAAAGCATCTCTGAAATTACAGCAGATGTGGAAGAAATGACTAATGAATATCACATAAATGATAGTGGCCTGGACAGTGAAGGAGGAATCTGACATGCACAGTAATTGTATTTGGCTCACGACTCCTGTCAGATGATGAACTTTCAAGTAATTAATACGTGATTTAAAATGTCTGCATGATAGTTTGCCTTATATAGAACCTGTTTTTTTAGTATGACAATGTGTACAAAGCCATTGCAAGGATTGTCCAGTTATCATTGTCTGATTAAAAATTCTAGAGACCTTCGTCTGATAAGAAATCTTCTTTTGCATACTGAAAGCTATTTGTTCACAAGCCAAAATATCATGTTTATTCAGCAGACTCCTGGTTATAATGTTTTTTTCCTCTTTGTTGGTTAAAATGGCACTTGTTTGGTCACCAGACATTCAATATGAGACGATACTGGCTTAAGCTCATTAGCTGCAACTAGCGTGTGGTGCTTTTGTCCCCTTCCTTTCCCTGCCCTCCTCCCACTTTCCTTTCAATAGATACAGAGTCATCTAGAAAAAGATAAGGGATTGCTTTTGCTTCTGTGTGATACAGTGGTCCAGCATGAGTGCACTTGATTTTAGCTACCAAATCTAATTGTATGCTCAGCTGCTTCAGGACCTTAACTCTTCCAATTTGAATCAACCAGATCTTGTCTGTGATCTATCTTATTTCATTCTTTCATGTCTTGTCTTCTAGATCTCCTTGCATTAATTCCAAACTCACAGCAGCACATCTGTTGGTGGTTACTTTTACCTTGTCCCTTCTTTTCTGCTCTGTTGCGCTCTTCTCACAAAGGGCCTGGTCTTTTTTCTCCTTCCTTAGTGTTAGTGAAGTTTTATATAGTAAAGGTGGAAAATGTACCTAGCTTCAATTTTGATCTTCTTTCCTGACACCCTCTGTTATTCCCATGTGTAGATTTTCTAACTTCTTTCATTTAACCAGACCCCACAATGTAGCTTATTTTTTGCAAGGAGGACTGAGATGTGTATCACTAATTTCCATCCTACTGGTTGTCCTAGAGATGATGGCTAACCTGTAAATTGCTGTCTACGTGTCTCATCTCCCCACTGGGATTATATTTTCTTACAGGTACTCACATCTGTTACCCTAGCTCATTATTCTGCCTCTTACTTCAAGTCTCTATTCATTTTGTTCCATTAAATCTCCATACAAACATGGCCTATTTTCTGTATTTTATAATCTGTATCTCCTGGTTCTGATAATCTTACAGTCTCAAATTACTGCTTTTGTCTTCATTTTCCCATTTACTATTGTCCTGGGTACATTAACTTCCTTTTACCAGTATTACTCCTGGATTTGTTGTCTCTAGGTTCCAGTGATTTGAGGAGCCTTTTTCAGTGCTTTCAGCTGTTTTTAGTGACCTCTATTAGTGAAAATCGTTAATGAACCTTCACTCACTGAAGTTCTTGAAATCTTCGGATCTTCAGATTGATCAGGCAAATCAGGGTAACTGCTAAAAGTTCAGGGTCTGTCACTGCATGGCCTTATTGTTCTTTTTTTTTTTTTTTT
>WEKY01056132.1:535030-576342 GCA_013390045.1 Picathartes gymnocephalus
TTTTTTTTTTTTTTTTATGGAGTGAGTACTATTAGGTTTATTAGCTAGAAAGAGAATAACATTATTTCTTCAAGCCATAGCTTTTCACTTAGTTATCTACTGGTCATTGTTCAGACAAGGCCTTGAGCAGTTTAATCTGTTGTAAGCAAGAGGTTGGAATAGATGATCTGAGGAAATCCCTTCCAACCTACATTATTCTGTGATTTTTATGTTTTGACATTCTTAAGATACCCATTTTACTTCATCCAGTGTCCTGAGATCCAGTGCACCAGTAACACAGTCTAACTGGATTATTTACTGCTTTTTTGGAGGCGTGCCTCAAGCTTGATGGCTTTGTAGCTTAAAGAAGTACGTGATGAGAGTGAGAGTTATTATTAAGCAGCACAGAACAAATTCTGTATTATAAAATGCAGGTGTCCCGATCCAGAAATCCATACCCTGATAAGAAGTTAATGGGAACCATCCTAAAAACGGTTCCTCAGCCGGGATAAGCCGCGCCGAGCCTGGCAGCCACAGGAGGGCGCTGCGGCCGCACGAAGCCGCTCTGCTGCCTCAGGCAGAGGGAATTCGGAATTTAGATGCCCAAATCAAATCTCTGGTTTATTACTCTGTTAAGAACCCCTGGGAAGGAAGTACAGATTTAGCAACATTTCGGTGTTTTGGTTGTTTTGTTCTTGGTTTTGGCGGTTTTTTTAGGGATTTTTTCACTCCATAACTGTAAGTGTAATATTTCCCAGCATGTTTGCCTTTTGCCCAGAGATTTATAGAATATGTCTTTAGTTGTTTCTTAAGAGAAATATGATTTCAGTTAAATCTGTTGAATCACAGCTTGAAACACTGTCATATTATTAACTGGGTTAAGAGTTTGTCTCATGTCCATGTTTTCAGAGAAGATGTTGTGAAAGGACATGAATTCTCTTTTGGTTTAGTCATTTATTCTGTTCTGGTTGAGTTTTGAGTTTCCTTTTATCTACGATTCCTCTTAAGAAGAGTTAATATAGTTGGCTGCTTTCTACTCATTTTATTAGAGATTTTATTTGTAATTCGGACTTCATCTGACTAAAGAAACTTTAGAACTTTTTCTCTTGCAGATTTACTTGGAGTTCAGGTACACTTGCTGTTCTTGCCTTGTTTAATCTCAAATTTTCAGCCTGCTGTTTGTGCCTGGAGTAAGAATGGTTTTCATCTCTCAAATGAGTCTGTATAACTTGTGTGGAAAGATACCCTTTTATCTTGTAGATATTTTAGAGCAGCATGTTAGGGAGATGGGAGCATTTGCTAAGGAGTGATGGAGTTATGATTTTTAAATTTTTTTTTTCTTCATCTTTGAAAATGGAAAGGTTTCATGTTCATCAGCTGCTTTGAATTCAGGCTTGACATCCTTAAGAAGCTTTGCCAGGCTACAGCAGTGCTCAGTTATGAACATGTTTACATTGCTACTGCTGATGTTGAGGTATCAAAAATGCAAGTTGGAATATGCCAGTTGTAAGCATTATAACCGTATGCATTAGTAAACAAGGTGGTGAGCTTCAGAAGTCATTTCTTCCATAGCAGCCGACAATTCAGTAGTGATTCATCATGGGTTTTACTCCACATTTTTGGAAGCACAGGAGGCTAGATTTGATGAAATTTTTATTTGATGTGACAGTCCTTGGACTTAATCATATATGAAATTGGTTACCTTGAGCATGGATATGATGATTATTGTGCTGAGCTTTCATAATATTTATGATGGTATATTTTTCTGTATCCTGTATATACTGGACCTGGTAATATGAAGAATCTGTGCATGTGAATTGTAAAAATTGAAACCATCATCTTGCCTAGTTTAGGAGCACAAAGGAGTAATTCTGCCAGATTGATTTATTTTCTACAATAGTGTAACATTGAAATAGGCAGAGTTAGCTTTTAGAACCCTTGGAGAACCTGTTTAGGGCAGATGATAGTACCGTTTTAGCTTGTTGCGTGTTTGCAAATTTCTATATGAAACGTGGGTGTTAGATGATACTGTCATGAAAAACCTGAAATTCCAGCAGTTGCTTTGATCATTTAAATTTTGCCCAGTATGGCCACTGGCCTGAAGGATTAGCTATTTCCCAGTGAGCTGGTATTCTTGGCCCAAAAGGCTCACCCATTATTTGTTCTTACGGCCAGCATGCTTTGGGAAATGTCTGGAGACTGAGCTGTAGTGTTTCTGCAGGAGGTGTGTTTTGATGGAAGATTGAAGATCTGTTCCTAGTGTGAGGAAGGGAAGCTTGTGATGCTGCTGTCCATGGTGTAGGTTCTACAGGAACACAGCCTGTGGGGTTTCCATGCTGGCACAACCTCTCGGAAATAAACTGATCTCGTTTATGTTGTTACTAATGATACTGTCCTATGTCTAACTCTTACTTGTTTTAAATACTGCAGTATGTTTGTGTAATTATTGTGGGCAAGACTCATGCTGTAGATGGTTAACAAATGGTTAAAATGAAAGCTGTGATTTTGCTTTCTGCTTTTGATGTAATAAAATTGATGATTCATAGATCTGTTTTTCTTGGACTTTTTTTGTAATGCATGTTAACAGATATTGAGGCATTTTGTTTCTGAAGATTGTAAACAAAGCTTTTTTTAGTAAACTTGAATGAAGTACATTGAATTTTATATTAGTGCTGACATCTATCTGAATACGTAATAGCTTTTGACATTTCTTATTAAAAATATTTTCTGTCTTTTTGTCTTAATATAGCAGTTTAAGACTGGAAACATCTGGGCTGAATGGACTTTAGCATCAAAAGAAGTTCTCAACTGTTGACTCAAAAAATTAACTACATCAAAATGAAGCAGGTACCAGAGATCCTTGGAAATACCAATGGGAAACCTCAGAATTGTGAAGTGAATCGTGAATGTTCTGTCTACTTGGGCAAAGCACAACTTTCTGCCACTCTACAGGAAGGTGTCATGCAAAAATATAATGGCCATGAGACTCTTCCATTTATTCCAGCTGATAAATTGAAAGATCTGACCTCTCGGGTGTTTAATGGCGAGTCCGGGGCCCAAGATGCCAAGCTGCGCTTTGAACCTCAGGAAATAAAGGGAGTTGGAACACCCCCCAACACTACTCCTATCAAGAATGGCTCTCCAGAAATAAAGCTGAAAATCACTAAGACCTACATGAATGGGAAGCCTCTTTTTGAATCCTCCATTTGTGGAGACAATGGTGCAGATGTGTCTCAGTCGGAGGAAAATGAACAAAAGCCAGCAAACAAGGAGAGGAGAAGCAGAAAAAGAAACATAAAATATGACTCCTTACTTGAGCAGGGTCTTGTTGAAACAGCATTAGTATCAAAGACTTCAAGCACCACTGAAAAGAAGGTAGTACTTTTTTATGTGTTCTGTCTTTCGTTAAGTTTGTTAATCGTACTGGAATTTCAGTGTTCATATGCTCATCTTCAGGCATTTAGTAGGTGCTTCCCACAAACAAGGAGTCATTTTCTATGCCTCTTTTTGTCTCAACAAAGGACAGATGCACTCTAGTTCTGGTACCTGTTTATTCCCTAGGATAGGAACACCCCATACATTCTATTACCATATCAGTAAAATAAGTAAGTCTCCAGTGCAAATCAGAGCATGTGGAAGTATGTGATGTATGAAACAGAAACTTCTTCTAGACACGTAGCCAAGACCTAGTCAGGATGTGCACCTGAGCAAGGGAGCTGAGGAGGCCTCTACATTTAGAGATACTCTTTAACTCCTGGAGAATGAAGTATTCTGGCTTCTTAATAAGCAGATGTTTCAGAAAAAAACGCTCCTTTTTCTCTATATCTGGTTCTGAATTAAAAGAAAAATGTACTCAGCATTCAGTTGGTGGATCAGCCGGCCTCTCTGCCATCAGATTTTGGAATGTACTCCCTATGCCTATTTGTCATTTGAAAAGACCTGGTTTTGCTTGCTATAACCCAGTGACTTCTTTTAATTGAAAATACCTAGATCTTGTATTTTGGGTCAAACTTGTCAGTTTTTTGCTTCTTTTAAACATGGGCAGAAATTTTTAAGTAAGAATGCTGCTGGGAGCCCATTTCCTCCTTTATTTAGCTTTTATTGCTAGACTCCGTTTAAAGGAATGTGGTTTGTAATAATTTTATCTCTGAGGAAAAACCCTACATAGCAGGGATACTTCTATGTATATTAAGTTTCTCAGTGAATAATTCAGAATGGTGTTGCTTAACAATGGTAAATGTTAATGAACGCTTGGATTGTTAAAAGGTTCTGGTTTTGCACACCTTAAACAGAGAATGTACATTACGGTTTTCTGTCAGCTGCAGTTAATCATCCAACTGGGGGTTGAAAAATACCTCTAAGACCATCCAGTCCTACCTTTTACACAGCCCTGTTGATTCTTACTTTCTTCCAAGGTCACACGTACAGGGTAGAAACACAGCTGCTCTATTGCTGATTTTATTTACCCTTCTTTTCAATAAAACGCAATAATGAATGAGTTCACCAAACTGTGTCAATGTGTTTCTAGGTATCAAAAATATTTATCATTTGTTTATGGTTTGAATGTATAATTCATCCTAAAATTATCAGTGCTCATGTTTTCAGGAACATTGTTGAAGAGTTTGTTTTCCTTAATTTTGTTAAGGAGAATGTTTTAACACTAACTGGTTCAGAATTTTCTGAATCGTTATTCAGAGGTAAAAGGTATGGGCACAGTACATATTTTGAGCAATTCTTTGTCCAGCTCATTATTAATGAGGATAAATTGGACTAAAAGGTGTATGCTTAATAGTATTGGCAACTGGAGCATATTTGTGTCAATTTGTTAGCTTGTTTTTTTCAGAAAGAGAAGTTGATATTTAATATATCCACCTATGCAATTTATTCTAAGGCCTTTTACGTTGATTGTCCATTAAGAGTGGCCTTTAATTTTTCCTGGTGCACAGTTCATTTAAAATGAAAACAAAGGTTTGTCTGGCTTCTTTGAGTTGTCTTCTGGGCAGAAATGATCAGGAGAAAACTACATCAGCTCTGTTTCCCAGAGTGGTTGGGACTTGGTGGCTGGTGAGTGATAGGGTTATTTGCTCCTGTGCCAAACCCCTGAGCTACCAAACTACCAAAACAAGGCAACCACCTGCTTGATCTCAGACCTTGCAGTATTGCAACCCTGTTCTTTTCAGAGCATCTGAAACAGAGGGTCATACTTCTGGCTTCTTTTTTTCCTAGCATAGTGCACTTGAAAGAACAAAGGTCAAAAGGAAAAGCATTTAAAGGTCGCAAGATGTTATTTTATAACTCCTTGACTGTAAGAAACCTGGGACTTTTGTTTCTCTCACAGAGAGGATTTGCAACTGTGCAGGCTTAAAATAAGGAAAAAACAAATATGAGGGAATATGTGAAGGAGATTTTTCAAATGTTTGTCCACATATACTTGTCAGGCTTGTGACATACATGTGTTTTCTGTGATGATAACTGTAATATCTTAGTATCAGTGTTCTTTGGTTTCAGGCTCTAGCTGTTATTTCATGGCCAGCATCCAAAGCCTTAATGTTAGTGCATCATACTGTGGTTTTATATAACTGATTGTGGCTGCAAAGTGGAAATTAGGTAAATATCCTTAGAGTAAAAGCTGATTAATTTTGCACTCAGATACCTGTTTATTGTAGGTTACAAGTTAATGCAGGACCTGTTTGTCTGGTTTTATTTTTTGGCTGGTTTCTGTCTCAATTTCTTGTTTCTCAACCTCTTACTCTTTTGATTTAGCAAAAATCACCATGGTTCGAATACTGCCTTTTGTGTAGGATAATTATATCTTTGTCTCATGGACACAGCAGATTACTATTGCACCGAGGTGAGAGGCATATCATGTAACAAATGTTCCAGTGCTCTGCTGTTGAGTGTTCTTGTTGTTTGGGCATTTTTTGTTAACATAAATGAAGGCTGTTTAAAACTTTACCTGCGAGTTAGTTTTCAGCTGGGAATAAATGTGATCTGACCAACTCTGATGTGAGTTAGGTTTCTGTTGATAACCACCAGCTTTTCCAGGCCTCTGAGAAACAGCTGTAGTGCTTTCATTTTCCCAGGGTAAAGGAGATGAAGTGGGACAACCTGTGACTCTTTCCTCCTGCCCTCCTACTTTTCACCCTTCTTCCCTCCACCCCAGTATCTCTCCTCCTCAGGAGTTTACTTTAAAATCCAGGCCTCTGATGATAAGGTGTGGTTTAGCAACTTTGCTGCCAAGGCACTGCACCCCTGCATGTTTTGTGTTATAGGTCGTGGAAATGTTCTGTGTTCTGGGTGGTGTTAGAGGTTTGAATCAATGCCAGACCCATGGGCTCCAGTAGCTGCTCATGTGCCAGGGTACTCTGGGACTGGGTTTTGTCCTGACGGCTTTTTCAAGTCAGTGTTTTTGCTACCAGTGATGAATGAGATTTTCTTACTCTTTGCTTGTGTTAGAAGTGGAGCAGTCCTGTTCAGAGGAGAATGGCAGAGGTTTATTTCATATATTAGTATGAAGTAATCCAAGTCTGATCCCTAGAGCAATCCAGAGTTTCTGTACAGCAAACAGAGAGTACATACATGTGCAGCTCTCATGCTGTGGGTCTCAGGATAGGTCTGTGCTCTCTGACCGTGGGAGCAGCCCTGTCTGTGATCCTGGCACATCTGAGCTCGTTCTGCAGAAGCTGGGATGGGCCCACAAGTGGCAGTTTGCCCTTTTGGCTGGGCTTCCTGGCCTGGCTTCCCTGCACAGGTGCAGTAGCTCGCAGAAGAGCAGAACTGTGTCCAGAACAAACCTGGAAGTCCACACACTGCTCTACTTGCTAGTTTAAGGTTTCCAGCTGTGTAATATATGTACATGATCCAAAAACTATACCTTCCACATAGCTTCCTATCCATTTTTCTTGTAGTTCTCTTCCAGTATTATACCAGAAACTTGGCAGGTTTTTACTCTCTCTCTGCAGGATATGGCCTATAATGACCTTCCAGCTACATGGGGGGCAATTGCAAATTGCTGGAGAAATTCCACTAGTCCTTGTCCTATGTTTATGTTGCCATTTCATCTTCACAGTGAAAAACCTTTCTGGCTAGCTCCATTATATCCAATATCTACATACAGGCAAAGATTTAAAAACCCAGTAAGGGTAGAACTGAAACAGTCTGAGGATAATCTTCTAATTTGTGTTGCCAGGAAGCTGGGGACTACTGAATTTGATGATATTTCTCTGATGTTTGCATCTAATCAGTAGAGGCCAGCACAAAGCAACAAGCTACCTTTGTAAGATTGCAGAATAGAGTTCACCAAATGTTTCATTATCCCACTGCAGATAGTACAGCCAGACCCAGAGATTGCTTGTTTTGTCTTAATTTCAAAAGAAAAACAAGTAGAATAAGTAAATGTTTTCAGGGGAAGGACTTGATTGTTTCTTATCATCAGTTCTTAGGAATTCCTGGTAAAGTACAGTTACTGTACTTGCTACAAAATGTGCAGGATCTGTAGTTGTAGGATGAAAGGAAGTCAATTATGCTTTCCTTTTTAATAGACTGTTCTTGAGGTATCAAATTCTGTCTTCAGGCAATTAATAACACAGGCTATCTGGCTGATGCCATCAGGATCCCAAAAGAGAAGGAGTAATCCTGAAAATCTCTTCTGGGTGATCCCTTCAGGAGCAAGAGAAATAATGTCTTACCCTTTTTGGAAGAGTTTCTGAACTGCTGTTGTGCGTTAGCCCTTAGTAAAGGATTAAGTTTAGCTAAGCCTTGAGAACTTGTTGGTGCTAAGCAGCTCATGATGTGCAGCAGTAATTGTTACTTCAGAACTTTAAATTGCTTTTTCTCAATGCCTCATTGGAAAAGTATCTTAAAGAACTACTTGTTCTTTAAGAAGCACCAAAAAGCATATAGCATTATACTGGGTTTGAGGGGAGATGAGAAGCTGTGAGTATTCTCAGGGTGGCTACAAAATTAATTTCAGAAAGCCTGAGTATTTGTTCAGGCTTTCCATACCAGACTTCCTGTTCTTATATGTAAAAGTGGCTGAATTAAGTACACTTTCTACGTAAAACTGCTGTCTCAATATGTATTATCTAAATACATTTTTTGCCCTCGCTCTTCATAAACACATTGGTGGGAGAATCCAAATTGAGTACGAAATAATATCTTGAAGTGTTGACAAAATTACTATCTAAGAATAGCACAGCCAAGTTGGATCAAGGAGCCATTTAATTCAGCACCTCGGCTCGGGATGAAGTTCGGTGGAGGAGGCATAATGGAGAGTACATATATGGCAAATCATGGAGTGATACTCTTTTTGAGTATGTTCAGCCTCCAGCAGTGTGTGTCTCAAGAGATTTCTGGAGCTGGTGACTTTGTATTTAATGGCTGTAGATGGCTAAATTCATGGAAGGAGACCTTAGGTTCTTTTTGAGCAGTGTGAGCTTTTTGCATCCAGTACACTAACTAACAGTGCAGTAAAGCAGCTCTTTTTCCTTTTCAATTTGCTACCTACTCGTTTTGCTAGATTCTCTCATTATAATAGAAATAGGGATCATGAACTTCTGTTGCTGATTGTTGTATAGATTTCTCACAAACCTGCTTTATTTTTAATTCCAGCTTGACCAGTCCTAGTGTGTTGTTCCACATATTATAGAAGCAATTCCAAAATGCTACTTCTTGTTACCATCCTGTTTCTGAACTATGATGCCTTTTGGGTTCTGCTGTCTTGTGATTTTTTTTTTTTTTAGAATAAGGAGCCAGAACAGTAGAGGACATTCAAAATACAAATGTCTTGTGAATGCATACAGTGGCATGTTAATGATTTTCAATGTTGCTCTCCATTTCATTATTTTTCATTATAAATAATACTTAGCATATGATTGATTCGTGACTGCTTCTGAACACTGAGCCAGGTTTCCATAGAAAAGAGCTGACCAGATGTAGCTAAGTCACATTCAAAGAATGTCAGCATCTCTTGCGTTGTTTTGTATTTATCATTGGTTTGTGCATTCCAGAGCTGCTTCTATTTTATTTTGGTCTTTTGGGCATTATGGTGGACATGACAGATGAAGGAAAGTGGTGAGCAAACCATCTTTGGAAGAACTAACTTCCCTTTACCTGTCAGCAGCAGATGGTGTTGAGAGATTAATGGCAGTTTCTGGTTTTATAAGCTGACCAGATTTATTCTCAGTTCTTGCACAGGTAATGTCATGATTTAAATGATTTAAAATCTCAGCTTTTCCTTTTCCTCCTCCTGTATTGACTACTACAGGTTGGTTTGACAAGGAATTTGCTGCTTGTTTTCACTGGGTTTTTTTTGTCCAAGATACGGCAAAGCCTTTCTGTTGCTCTGCTCAGTGTTCTGCTTAACCAAATAATGCATGTCTTAAGTCTCGCATGTAGCAAGGAGTTAGACCTACACTTCAGGGTTGTGTTACTTGGATGGATTTACAGGCAGATATTTGGGAAACGTTAGTGATCTGCACCAGATGTAATTTCTGGCCCTTATAGCCCCCTTCTGTCAAGAAAGAAAGGTATTTTGTAGTAACCCTTCGGCAAAGTAGCAAAAGCAAAATATTTTGGTCTGTCGTGGAGCAGTGGGTTCAGCCTCCTTTACAAGTTTCCTTGTTTTAGGGTGTAGTTCATGTAGGGCAGATGAACTTAAGGATCTCCAAAAGAGGTCTTGGTTCACAGGCACTAATTTTTTGTTTCTTTGTTACCATCTTTCATCATCTTTCTATTATAAATAAATAAGTAGGTTTAACTGGGCTGTTATATTTTTGCTTTTTGTGAATACCTAAAGTACCTACCAGAGTTGTGCTCCAGCGTTTCATAAAATGGCAGTAGCTAAAACTGGAAGTTGTCAATAATAAGGAATTAATTCTCTTCCCGGAAGGACATTTTATAAAAATTACTATTGGGGAAGCTTACTGGAAGAGGGAAAACTGAATATTGCTTATATCTTTGTTAAACAAGCCCTGCTGTGCTTGTGTGGGGAAGGGAAGTGAATTTGTGACCTCATAGCAACAACTAATGCTAGAAAAGCTTGATTTTGTTTCTTTTTTGATGTTTTGTTTTATAGGTAAATAAATGTCAACTTGAGTGTATGTTGTGGATGCTGGTGATGAAGTGAAGCAATTTGGAGTCTTAGTTCTGGTGGAATTGACAGCACTTCAGTTACATGCATAGTATTCATATGGGGTTGGGGTCTCCCAGGTTTTCTGTACATTTTTATTACTGGAAATAAGGGGTATTTCAGGAATAAGCTTCAGCATTGCCAAGTCAAGGTAATGTCTGTCTGTTCAGGATTTTCTTGGTTGTCTCCCCCCAGCTGTCTCAGGCTTACTAACCAGTGATTTGGTATTTCGTCTTTAGTAGAGGAGGACCTGCTAGGTATATGTGACAGCATAACCTGTGGAGCCTCTCGTGCCTGCCTTTAGGTGTGGGAATTGATTTTAAAGGTCTGATCTCTAAAGCAAAGTAGTACTTAGACTATATCAAAATATTAGTTAACTAACAAAGCCCCTTTATGCCAAATCAGCATTTGTTCTATTTAAGCTCAGTCAGCTGCCCTCATAAGTGGTCTTGTTATAAAAAAAAAAAAAGTAGAGATAAGTCTCTGCCTTCACCAAAAAACAGTGTCCTGTAAATGAAGTGGCCTTTTGGCCGTGCTATCTGGACTTGGGTTTTTCTGTTTTCTAACAACGTTAGGATCCAGAACATGTACCTATGCTGTCATGGATGTTTTACCTGTTCGGAAGGTGTCTTGGTAAACTCTGTAAGGGTGTAGAAGAGTGCTAAGTATAAGGTCCTGATACAGATTCTGATCTTGAAGTATGTGAAACTGTGGTACATGCAGATAACAAGCTACATATGGATATGGCATTCTGAAAATCTGTAGGTATGCTGAGATGATTTAGCTTTCACTCTGTTACCCTGTGTGAAGTTCATATGGAAATTGTTCAGAAATAATCATTTCTCATGCCAGAGTTCCTCATGGCTCTAGAGTTGTTTTTACAGACTTCTGTAGCATCTTGTATCCACACTGTCTTATATAACCAGATACCACATCAAAAGTTTAAACCTGTGAGGGTGGCTGAAGGTTAGAGACATGGGATGGAGGCAGAAATCTTTTTCTAATGCTTAGTATAAAAGGTGGGCTTATTCATTCTGATCAAACATTTTCTAGTTTAAATTTATGAAACATGGAGTCTTTCATTAATAAGCCCGTAACTTAAATTTTAAGAGGTCATCTAAATGTAAATGCAGAAATTCAGTAAAACAGGTGAAAGAAACTGATCTCCACATTTTTAAGAAAGACTAAGTATTGGAAGGTGTTCCAGAACTCATATTTTACTGAATCTGTGAGTGATTGAATCTGTTTCTCTTCAGCTCTTCACTCTGAGTGAAGAGTTGTGTCCTAGTTACTAAAATACCATGTTAAGTTTATGTCTGAAATACTATGCTTATATAGTGTTTGTGTAAAGGAAGACTGCTGGTTTGAGTAGACAGATGTGCTTTTAAATGAAATTTTCTCATCTGCTAGAGACTTGCTGATGAGGGAACCAAAGCGAGAAAAAAAAAATTGAAATGGAACCAAGAGTTTACTGCTTGATTTGAAAGACAAATTTGAACTTCTGTCTTGTTTTAAAATCCATAAGCTACATTCCGAATCCCTGTCTAAACTTAAATGAATTTTACTGTCTTTTGTTTGCTTTCCCTCCTGGAGAGGAGGGTCCTGCATGGTGATGCTCAACCTGCTATCCACAAACTGCTTTAGGTGAGTTTGGGGGAAAAAAACAGAGGAAGCAAACCTATTGTCATAAAACTTAATATAAGGTTTCAAACAGCCTCAGCCAGCACAGAAGAGTTTTCAGATCTGCAGTGATTTTCTTCAGCATTTTTTTTATGTTATTTTATAGTTTTACCATCTAAGCACATTGAGGAATAAAAATAATCCTGGTTGTGGCAAGAAGATGAAAATACATTGTCTTCTGCATACATAATTTTTCACACTGGCAGATTTGACCCCCTTTTAGTGACAGATGAAGTAAGTGGTTAGTAATAGAAGAAAATGAAAGATAACTTGATGAAATGCACTTAATGTAATTGCTCTCAAAATAGATTTTGGAAGATTTTAGTTAAACCACTAGTTTGGTATAAAACAATTAGAAATCTGAACAACTTAACAAAGCAATTAAGAATAGCGTTTGTTTGCTTTTCTGTTTTGATGTAGACACTTCATGTCCTCTTCCCCCTCCGTAGTCTTTACCTCACTGTATATTTTATGAGGTTTTTGCAGATGCGAATGCAGTAGCCTTTTGGGAGCTGCAGTCTTTTGAATGCTCTGTAGAAGTGTCCTCTTCTGTTTTACTGAAGATGGGACATAAAACTTTGCCAGTTCACTGCTTCTTTCTTTGTTTCATCCTTCTCCATTTTGTAGTAATAATTCCACATTTTTCCTTAATCTTGTGAGGTTCTGGTTTACTCTTTACTCTTCTGCCTGAAACCTTCTCTCTGTAGGCCATGGTTTGCCAAGTATGTAATTGCACAGCATTCTTCCAGTACATAGTGAAGAGAATATACCAAGTGAAAAAAACCTGAAGTTTTATTCTTAATGTATTCAGTTACTTGTCATTTACTATCTAAATATACTCCCCCATATCCCAGAAGGTGGGAGCTGTTTGGATAAACATAGGTCCTTTTAGGCCCTTTGGGGATAAACAGATTTATTATAATGTGTGAATTATCATCTTAAAAAAAAATTAAAAACCATTTAGGCAGTTAGGGTTGTGAGGGTACTGTATTTTTATAGACAGAATCACTTAGAATGAGCACTGGCCATTTCTTAACAGACTTAAGTTGCCACACTTTTTATTTGAAGCAGTAGTACATATTGAGGATTTTGTATTGCTTTTGATCACTGTAGTTGTAGTTTTGGGGTTTGAAGTGGTTTGAGTTAATGAGACTTTTGTCATTAGTCACAGAGTGAGAAGCAGCCATTTTTCTGTGAAATTACTCTCCTGGACAGTAGCTGCATCCCTGGGTTCCTTTGGCTGAAGACTGAATGTTAATTTATCTTTCGTCACATGAAATTCCTGACTTTTTCACGAAATGAGAGCTTTTCTAAGAACTTAATTGTTATAGTAGTTTTTTGAGGAAGGCAGACACGGGATTGTTGTCCCGTTACTTTGGTTTCTTGGTTTTTAGGTTATAGTGTCCTTAGTCACTGAGGAATTCAAGCAGCAAAATATTACAAAAATATTTTCTGTTCTGTTGCTCCCTTCTTCTCCAGACAAACCAACCACCTCTCCTGAATCTCTGAAAGAAATGAAGTTTTTTCTACAGCTATTTCCTTAGTTCTCTGTCTGTCCTGATAGAGGCAAGACAAGACAACATTTTCACTTTTATTTTCCTTACACAAGTCCACGAGAGACAATAGGAGTTTTAGTTGACAATGCACAGCACAAGTAGATAGCAGGAATAGAAAAATAATGTGGGTTTGGTCAGCAAGCAGTCTTAGCTTTTACCATAGTAAATCTTATCTTTCCATAGGAAAGAAATAGGTTTCACTAGTTTGTGTGTTCTAATTTCAATTCAAAATACATTTTAATTGCATGTATTCTGTTTAGGGACCTTGATTATTTTGGTTTAGTTTCTTTGTAATGTGAGGAGCTTGGTTTTTATCCTGGCCTGCAACTGGACCTCCAGCAGTCTGTGTTTGTAGCAGAGCCTTCTGTTATAGTGAAAGTGGAAGTTCTTTGGTACAGAGTGAAACTGAATTGAAAATGAAAATAGAAAAGGAAGTACCAGATATCTGCAGCTCAAAATGTTCAGTTTGTACTTCCTAGTTATGTTACACGGAAAAGGGCATTTACTGTCTTCACTTGTCTTAATGGTTCATACTTTTTTGTCCAATATTAAATTCTTGTGATGTACTCTTCACCAATTCTCAACATTGTTCTTTGTGTAATCCCTTTGTGACAGTTAGCAGAGGAACGTTTTTTAATGGTTTCTGTAGCTTTTCAAGTTTGTATAGTGAAGTAGTAGCTCTTTGATGGTCAGGGTAATTTGCAATAATTTTGAAGGGTTGTAATTCATTGCATATGTGTGCACATGAGCATATACACACAAAATACCATTGGGTACTTTTAAAAGGAATAATCTCAATCTGACGCCACCTAATAAGCATTCTAGGTGTTTTAAAAAAAATTACCTTTGTCCCTTGTTTACTAAACACTCATGGTGTTTTCATAGCAGAGTCTGCAAACAAACCTAAAGCTCTCAGTACAGTAAAGATGCTGTCCTTAAATAAGTTTGGGTTTGGTAGTTTTAAGTTACTTTTGAGCTTTGAAATGACCTGTTATTCATGGTGTGTTCTTGTCTCATCCTATTTGTTATGCAGATCAGAACTAAATGGAAGATGATTGGATTCTTTTGAGCAAATGTAGCCAAAGTTAATTAAACACCACTGTTTTCTATGGCCAAGCCACTTCTTTGGGCTGGTAGAATGCTGACAGCAGTGTTGTAAATTCTTATCAATCTACCTGTCACTCGTTGCCTGTGAAAGTGCTAAGGGAATGACAAACAAATCTGTCGTATGTTAAGGAAAGAGGAAAGGCATGTTAAGTTTTATTTTTCAGTCCTTCTTAGACTATGGCAGCTGCTGGCCCAGATGAGTTTTTGAGGAGGTTGGTTCTCTTCAAGGTATAATTTCTCAAAGGAAAACTCAGTTGCTGTAAAGGAATTACTCAATTTACACACTCCACATCCTCCTGGACAAAATAAAATCCATCTAGCTGCCTTTCCAAGCAATTGTTTCATTACTCCAGAAAGTCAGGAATTTGTGTCTGCTGTACTGACTAGGGCAAAGCCTGTGGAATGGCCTGTGTATTCAGTGTTGGAACTGGTCTGTGTGGGAGTCATCACCTCCTCACCTCAGCCTTGATTGCCCATATATGTAAATTCTCTGCAGTCATGTTTGAAAGGGAAACAAAATCCTCAAATTCCTTAAAGTAGAAAAGTAATCTAATCCCAAGCTGTTCCCTTCTTATGTTTAGCATAACTGGTTTAAAGTGTGGGGCTAAGGTGACAGCTAGGGTGACTGAGGTGGGAGTTCCTCAGGCTGCAGAGCTTGCCTGTCATTAAGAAAGGAGAGGTAGAGAAAATTCTGCAATTAAATGGTTTTAATTCTGGCAAAACTGCAGTAAAAGGTAATGGGTGGGGCATATCCAGGGCAGTACAGACTTACTTAGCTGTGACAGAACCAAAGCATGTTCTATGCTCCTCTGCAGCACCGGAAGCCTGTGGACATTAATGGGTGGGAGATCTAATTACAAGTGAGAACAATTTAAAGAAATAAAAAGTCTTGAAAAAGACACAAAGGAGCCGAAATCTGAGGGGAACATGCTTTAAAACAGTTTGATTTTGTGTGATCTTCCCTTTCTTTATAGTTGAGCTCTAAACCAGGAGTTTCCCATCTTAATTTGTTTGCTTAAGTATCATCACAGGAAGAATTGGTCAGGTCTTGCAGGAGGTGTTCCCTGCCTTCTGGTGCATTCACACAGCCCACAGGACTGTGCTTCCAGCCCTGCCTCTCCATCCTCCATGGGTGCAGTCAGATGTCCTGTGCTGTCTGAGCACATATTGTTATGAGTTCAGACTTCCCATAACAACAATTTCTGTTTCCTTTGGGAGGAAAAGAAACTGCAAGCCAAATTACTTTTTTTCCATACCACTTTGTAACTTGACAGTGATCTCCTATTCTTTAAAAATGCAGAGAATACAAGTGTCTCATAAAGAAGCTCCAGCCCTCATTGTATGAGAAGAGAAATACCCTGAGGGGACTGGGTGGCAAATTTGTTTAGAAATTAATACTTTCTCACCTCTCATTAGTAATTTAAAAACCCCTACCTGGATACTGAAGTAAAATCTATGCATATGACTGCATTTGGTTTGCAAAAATGTTTCTGAGAGGAAGTGTTGAAGAAACTGTTGATGTCCTACAGCTGCATGTCCGAAGTGCGTGCCAGGAGTTACACCTCATTGATAACTATTGAGATTCCTATTGAGTACATCAGAGCAATTCCCAGAATGAGAAAATCAAACTAAAATGGTGTGGAAAAGTAAGATGGAAGTGAGCAAGTGGTTATATTTTCCATAGGTTTTAAAAAAACATTCATATGAGAGCTCCATGCATATAGAATTCTGTGCTGTATTTTGCCATTCTTTTAAAGTATGAATGCTTTATCAGTAGATGAATACGTAAGTACACCAAGTCTGGCATAGATAAACCTTGCAGGTTTTGTGAGAGCCTGTCATTTTCAAGTTTATCATGATCCAGTATAGTAAAAGAATTCTGGGCATTTCTAAAATTTTGTGAAGTGCTTTTAGACATAGGAATGCAATATTCACCCCTGTACTGCCGCCCCTTTTATATTATGCTGCAGTAAGAAGCACTTCTAGAGCCTTTTCATTATTCCAGCCAGCTCCCTCTCAGACTAGAGTCATAAATCTCCGTAGCTTAGTTGCACTTTCTGAAGAATACAGGGAGTCATAAATTAAAAATGAGTTTCAGACTCCTGAGTAACTTTCGCATTTTTGAAAAGTTAACTCATTGAAAAAAATTTCACCCTACCTCTTCAGTTGAAATGCTGAAGTTGGTTTGTGTGTGTTAGGATTAATATTTTTCCAGACCTGCCCCTGACATACAAACTTCTTAATTTTTAGCTTTTCAGCATAACTTCTCACATCATGTTTAACTGCTAGAAGGAGCATTTGATTTTTCGCATCTGCTTTGAATCTTTTAGGTCTGTTGAGAGTGCTGGACTTGAGGCAAGCTCACAGGAGGGGTTTTCTGACAGTCTTAGAGAATCCTCAGAGAGCCAAAAACCTTGAGACATGGGAACGTAGTTCTAGCTGGAGTCACATGGACCAAGTCTGAATTCATCAGAAAAGCTGAATCACTGGATGAGTAATTGTACTAGCAATCAGAGGATATGGCTTCATGTGTGTTTACCAAGCAGAGCTTTAAAAGCTTTGAGGAACAGATTTCTGACTATGTTGAGTTTTGACTGGATGTACCTCTGTGTTTGAGTTGCAAATAAATCTCTATGCAGTTGTAGCATGTCAAAGATTTTAGTTCTTTGTATTTGGAAAATAATGTAATTATTTATGGTAATATTTTCTGGCTTGAAAATCTGTACAAGGTGAAGTGACCTACTCTGATTCAGCATAATGCTCCAAGTACTTGTTTCTAAATTTCAGATTTCTGCTTTCTTAATAGTCTTCTTTCTTTCTTCTTGCCACTTTTGATTAATTTTAAAACAGAATTTTGGTCCATCTCTAACATTAAATCCAGTGAAGACCTGAAGTGCCAGTCTGTCTTCTAAATGATTAGCTGGTACTAAACAAGATGAATGATAAATGTTGCATATAAATCTAGTACTAGAAAATTAAAAAGGAGATTGAAAATACATTATTTTAAAAAACATGATATGTCTGTAATGAGATACCTTCTGTGCTTTTTTTGCAGTTAGCGCTTACCTAGATAAAGGTGCACTCTGTTTATATTAAATAACAGATGAAGCTGAAAAGACAAAATGCAGCTAACTGTGAAATGGTTTGAGTTGGTGAATAGATGTCTGTGTTGCTGAACTTTGTTATGATATAGTAAAAATGTGTCTGTCGTAGGGGAACATGAGACTCCCTTGTAGCTAAATCTATCTCTTGAAGTGGAAATACTTCTGTAATTGTTTTCCAATAGCTAAAATAGCTCTAGAGCATCAACGGAGCACTCACAAACTTTTACAGCTAGAACTGGAACAGGAAAAAAATCTCACAAAAGCGCGTGGGGAATGGTTCATGTTACAAGTTCTCAGTATGTGAAAAAACAGCTGAAAGATGGAGGGCTTGGGGTTTTAAAACTGGTTATTTATGTAGTTTCTATTCAGACGTAAAGACAGTATTTCAGTCTGTTCTGGGAGTTTTGTTTGGTTTTGGTTTTTTGAGTTTTTTTTAATCTAAGAGTGCATTTGTGTGTGTAGCACTTAACTGGATTAATAGTACTCAATACGGAGGGAGGTTGACTCTTCCATGTCTACATCTAGTGCTCAGATAATGTATCTGAAATCAAAGTAAGCCTTCCTGATAGTCTCTCAGCAGTTATTTGAAAAGGTAAAGGCAAACAACAGCTTACTTGCCAGTATTTTGAATTAAAAACAAAACCGTAACTGGAATGTTTTTTTTCACTGTTAGGGAACAAAAGCTGTAATTTAAAGCATAAAGTTTTTATTACACGTGAAATGCAATTATTGCTTACTAGCAAACATGACAACACTTTATTCTTATGAACTATTTCTTATTTTTCTCCTTGCATTAGTACTGGTGCATCTCTGAAGAAAGGTGATTGTCAGTTTGGCTTTTTTTTTTTTTTTTTTTTTTTATCTTTTAAGGCTCCGGCTAAGAGAGATCCAACTCAAAGTACCATCAAAGAGGAAAAAGTCCATCTGTTGAAGTATAATATAGGAGATCTAGTGTGGTCAAAAGTGTCTGGTTTCCCATGGTGGCCATGTATGGTTTCTGCTGATCCTGTTCTCCATGCCTACACTAAACTAAAAGGTATGTCATTGTGCTACAAACATTCAGGTTTCTTCAGGTATACAAAATGATTGCTGTGGAAAAATTCTGTTCTTCAGCTGTGCAGTTGATCAGCCACTTGTTGTCAACAGGAATGTTAAAATCATGTAAATGCTATTGTTGAGCATATAGCAGTGTGTCTTTTAAATCAAGTGTTCTCTGAAAGATACCAAAATTGTGATCTGTAAAACTGTGTGGAATCTTGTTTTTTGAAAAAAAACCACCACCTGATGGTGTTTTCCATTGTTTTTGTGGAGATGCTTGGAGAATTTGATACAGGCTAAGAATTTTATTAAAGCTGGTGGAAATTAAATAGTCCTGATGATTATGTTTTAGTAAAAGTGATCCGTAATTTAGGCAGCTAAATTTTCTCTGATTTATGAAGTCAGTACTGATATCTACAGACAATATTGGTTGATTTTTAAATGCAGGAACTACCAAGCGTTAATGAAATTTTTAGGCATGAATCTGTACAATTTCTTAATCTCATTTGCACCTTTCTTCTCTGTTCTGAAACTGGCAACTTTTGAGGCTTAGTAGCAATAAATACTTAGACTACACATTAAGAAAGAGTTGGAAGGGCTGAAGGCATTGTAGCATTGGGGTGAATTGCCCAGAGAAATGGTCTGATCTCATTCATAGAAGGTTTTTAAGAACAAATTGAATTAATATCTCTAGGATTATAGCTAGATTCAAAATTGATAGTAAACTAAATGGCTTCTTGAGAACTCTTTCAAGCATTCATAATACGATTGCTGCAATGGTTATTATAGACTCCTCAGACAAATTTTTCATGTAGCAGTCTTTCAGAGTTTGGATGAGGCAGTCCCTGTCATTTTGTCTTTGGATTATTAGGTCTGTTATGACATAAAGAGATGAATTTTGAGAGTAGTAGAGCTGTTTATTTGTTCCTAACAATTACTCTGTTCCTTCAAAGGAGCAAGGTTTGTGTTTCATTATTATTAAGCATCACCATGGTAGCTCCTCATCAGAAACTGTAGAAACAGACCCAGCAAAACGCAATACCAAATGTCTGAATGCAGCCTGTGGAGCACAAACAGAAAGAAGGGCCTACATACTTTGTAATGTTGATTTCCCTCTCTTTGAAGTAATGGGGATGGTGGTGATTTCTTGAATTTGCTCTGGAGTTGGTTTGGGCCTGCCTTTTCCTTGAGGAGTTTAGTCTGGGTCTGGGCAGCCATCCTGACTACTAAATCCTCGCTGATGTGTGTCTTTCCATCAGTAGGTATTTCCAGTTTTACCTTCCACCTACTGTTTATTATTTGGGCACTATCAAAAGTCTATTCTTGCAAACAGAAAAGTTGTTTTTTCAGGGAGTTGTAGAAATACTGAGCTGGACCTCTGTATTTCTCATTTCTAGGCTTAGGATCAAGTATTCATAAGCAGTCCGAATTTCTGGTTGTTGATACTTGATTTGATCATTCCGGCTGATTAGGCTTGATAAAAATTAATAACTTTCCACTTGTGGGAAGTACATTTTTGTGTAAGACAGCCTCTACTGAGTCAGACTAAAACTCCATCTCATTGCATATCCTGTCTCTGGCTGTGGTCAACCACAGATGCTCAGATACAGAGAAGCACCAGGGAAATGGTGGGTTCCCAGAACACTCCCAAACTGCCAACAACTAGTTGTTTCAGGATTCTGTGGGCCAAAAATTAAGTTTCCCTATGTAACAGCCGTTAATGAATGCCATTATTTTTTATCCAGAAGCATTGGTACAAATTCAACTCCCAGAGGATAGCTGAAGATAGGTTCAGTGACTCTAGTGGTAGGTGCTATTATTTAGCCTCCTTAATTAGGCAGTTACAGCTGTCCAGCATTACAGTGCAGAAGGAACACTGCGTGGCAGTGGGCTGTTGGCAGATTTTACAGGTAAACATAGCCTATGGCATCCTGGTAAAATAGACATGAGAGCTCTGTAGTCACTACTTAAACAACATTTTCTTGATGAGCACCAAGTAATTACCATGCAAGAGAATTGTTTCAACACTGGAACATGTATTAGATTACTGATTGGATGTCTGATGTTTACAATACCAAGACTTTCTCTTTGCCATTCCTCTAGATTCTTATAGCTGATCTTAGATGAGTCATTATTGTTCTTGTAGTTCTCTTATATGTTTTTATAGATAGTGTATGTTTGTTATAAAACATTACATGTATCTATTAAAATTTTTGATCATACCATTAGTTAGGTTGATTTCATATTACCCTTTCAGATGCCGCATTTTACAAGATTAAGCCCCTATTAAAATAACAGTTGTCTGAATTACCTTGGAAAGAAAGTTCTTTCTAAGTCTAGAAACCCCAAAAATAATGTATGAAGCAATCAACTAGAGCCATTTGGTGATTAAGCCTTGTCCTAGATATGCAGTGTAATATAACCTAATGAAATCTAGACCTAGTTTGAAGACACCTGTAACAGAGAATTGTGTCTGTTATTTGTACCTGCTGGGTGAATTCTCTGCTGTCCAGTCTCTGTGTTGGACAAACTGATGTGATGACACTGGAGGAACCACAGATATTGTAGGAAGCATAATTGATACAGTGGGATTGAATTTGCAAACACAGAAGTGCAGGTTTAAGCCTTTCCTATTTTTAAACAAGACCTTAACTTGAACACTCAGCAAATCTACACATTTTAATGAAGAAGGTGTTAGAGGACATCTTAAGTGTGATCTCTTATCTCTGCCTTTTAGAAATTCATTGTTAACTGTGAACCCTTTGATGAATTTTAAAAGTAGTTTCTTCCCCTTTCTCTGTAGAATAGCTGAGACCTTTGGAAGGGAAAGGTTGTATGGTTATATTGTACCACAGTGGGACAATATTCCTCTTGTTTTTCTAGGGGGAAAAAAAAGGAATATTTTTAGTTTTAGAAGAAAAAATGTTTCTTATTTAGGTTTCAGAATTGTACTCTTGTCCCTCCACTCTCCCTTCTGCCAGCCAAATCCTTTACTGAGTTCTTTGATTCCTGAAAAATCTTGATTAATATGAAGTTGTGAATGCAAGGGTTAAAACGAGATGTTGTGTCTCTGTTTAAGAATATTAAAAGGTAAAGTTTACGAGACTCAGAGGAGGCTGAGTGCACAAGCTCTCCAAGCTGTGGAACTTTCTCAGTGTTCATTGAGAAATGAATGCTAAATGCATTTTCACGAGCACCCAGACCTACATGTAAGTTGATATACATGGAAAACTCACAGGTGATTGTAACCTCAAGTTAATTTAGCCAAGCATGTTCTTGCTGGGAATTAAACTATTGGGCTTTTGGGTCAGACTTCATACAGTATATCTCAGAGACTTTCAAGCTGGTTAAGTGGGTTTTTGAAAGGTTATCTAGTTTTATTCTGCTTTTGTTACAGCAACTGTAGCATCTTACAGACTTAAGTCTGAAAATGCAGAGAATTACCACAGTCTTAAATACAGGTGGTTTTAATTTTCAGGACAGAAAAAGAGTTTTCGTCAATATCACGTTCAGTTTTTTGGAGATGCCCCAGAGCGAGCCTGGATATTTGAGAAGAGCCTGGTGCCCTTCAAAGAAAAAGACCAGTTTGAACAGTTATGCCAAGAGAGTGCAAGACAAGCCCTCACTAAAGCAGAGAAAATAAAGGTAAGAGGTTACCAAATCAGACAAGATTTGGAGCTTTTTATTTTAGCATTACAGGTATGCACAGATAAAACAGATATAAATAGGTATTATAGAAAGCTTGAAGAGGCTTGTTTTACAGGAGCTTGCAGTCTTCTATTTCGTTTACAGATGCAAAGCATAGGGTGATTTACCACTTAGTTTGCTACTCAGTAAAAAGTAGTATTCTTCTGCTTTGTCATGGATTCATGTGTGGTATCAGTACTATCAAGTACAGCTCCACTTCAGCTCTGAATTACAGATCTTCATGACACTTAGTCTCTTGGGATTATTTGGGATTAATGTTGGCATTTTGAAATCAGAAGTGGGCAGATTGCTCACACTGTTGTCTCTTGCAGATGCTAAAGCCCGTGTCAGGGAAGCTGCGGCCACAGTGGGAGATGGGTGTGAAGCAAGCCAGTGAGGCAGCGGGCATGACAGTGGAGGAGCGCAAGGCCAAGTACACCTTCATCTATGTCAGGGACAGACCTCACCTTAATCCTCGGGTGGCAAAGGAGGTTGGCATTGCTGTGGAACCCTTGGAGGAGATGGATGAGTCATCCTACTCAAATGAAGAAACTGCTCCAAATCTGAAATCAATGAAGGAGTCTGGCATTCCTAGCAAGAGGAGGAGAAGGACATCAAAACTGTCTGCCGCTGATGATACACAAGAGACCAGTCAGTTGGAGGATAAGAATACTACTCCTCAAAAGTCATCTGAACAGGCAGAATCCAAAAGAGGGATAGGCTCCCCTCTCAATAGGAAGAAAACTCCAGCGTCTACTCCACGAAGCAGAAAGGGCGATGCAGTATCTCAGTTTTTGGTCTTTTGTCAGAAGCACAGAGATGAGGTTAGTCTCTTTTAGCTGTTATCATTGTTGATTACCTCTTCTCATTTCTGTACTTGAAGAAACTATTTTACTTTAGTAAACAAAAATTAGTAATTACTGCACTTTCCATAATGTTCTGGGTTTGACAAGGTATGCCTGCATCAAATCTTACTCTAGACAGAAATAGAGAAGGGAATGTAACTGAGCAATATCAACAAGATGGTGATACTGCCTTTTTACTTCAAGCACAAGTTGTGTTAGTATCTTCCCACATAAACTAATAGTCCTTTATATTAGCCATATTTTGTCTTTAATGTATGTACAATATAATCGATATGCGTACTTATATGCTCAGGCAGATACAACAAAGATTCTGCTGTTTATGGCAGTCTGCTTGTAGATAGCTTTTACATTCTTTCTGAGGACATGACTCAATTGCTTCTGTGTGTTCCCTTATCTTTGAACACCTCAAAACCTCATTTACTTACCTGGAACCTTTTGCTGAGCTTCAAAAGAAGCTGCTTACCAAAGCTTGTGAAAATCACTGTCAGTGTGTGCAGTCTGCTGGGACAGAAACTAGGTCCTCTTGAGGCACTTACACTAATACAAGGTGGAATAAATAAATACCTTAATATCAATGTTTTTTAGGAAGACTTTTAAAAGTGTAAAAGCACTACTGCTGGTGTAGCTTATTACTTTAAAATCATGACCATCATTTTTCTTCCCTATGACCTTCTGCTCCATTTGCAATTCTATTCCATGATCTGAAGCTAGTGTGATTTCTTTTGTTTTCTTGTACGTGTACTATTACATATTGCTCACAGAAGGATCAGGAAGTGAGTGGTGACTTTGTCATACTCTTTATCATACTTCATTTTAGCATATTCGTATTAGAAAACAAATAATAGATGTAAACTTTATAAAGAAATTTTGGAAAGTAGATTCTGTTGTATGGAAGTCAATTAGTTGTGGTTCAACCTGGGATCTTATTAGATCATTGAAACTTAAGCTATTGAGAATGAAAATGAGCACAGTGTTACATAAACCTTTTAGTGGCTTTGGTTAAATTGAGAAAAGCATTGGCATTGCAGTTTGCTGGCTCTGGTTTTGTAGCCAGACCATTAAATGCAGATTTTGACATACTAATTATGAAAAGCTGTATGAGTAAATCATCTGTCTCATGTTGGAGACACATGAGTTCTATTCACAGTGCTTCTGTAAGTGACATTGCAAGAGGGAATTTCCTTGGCCTTCAATGTATGTAGCAGGAAGTCTTGTGCAATATTGAGGGACATAAAATTGCTTCTCTGGAAGAAATGAATTTATGATGGCTGACTTTATGGACTCTTAGTCAAACATACCTTGCAGAGAACAGACGAGCTGAGTCTCTGATATTTCTGTTTCCTGTGCCAATTATCAGGCATTGTTCCCTACTGTGGTTATACTGTAATTCTCAAATTAATAGATGGAAAAATATGAAGACTATTAGACTATATGAAAATGAGGAAATGCTTTTTCTTCAGTGTCCTTTGAAAAACTCTCTTAAACTTGAAATTCACCCTGATGATAGTGGGTAATGTTGCACAGTTTAGATAGAAGGAAGTAAGTTTAAAAATATTACATATATTTAGACAGACGGCATCCTACCATATCTGCCTAGAATATCTTTTAATAAGATCTGTCATGAAAACCTAAATCTGTCTGAATGTGTGATCCATACTTACAGGTACAGAAGCACTTCTGTAGAAAAGAACTAGGTTGTGAAAGCTAAAGATACCTCTAACTGATCATCAGAAGAACCTGTCTTCCCTTTGTCTTGATTGGTATTTGACTGGCGAAGTGAGGAAACAGTAATTTAGATATTTATGCCTTTTGCCTTTCGTGTTGCTTTTAACACGGCAGGTTCATGCCATTGGTGGAAGGTGGAGATTGTATCCAGTCTAGTATTTGGAGTGTCCCTTTCCATTAGGCTTATCTGGTTCAACTTGCATGTCTTTCACCAGGAATTTGTTTTGTTGTGTTGTACATGTTCTGATCTTTTAGAAAGAGTGAAAATGTTGACTAAAAAAGTAAATGTGGTTTTGAGCTACTTGTGTTGGTGGCATTGGAGAGTTTAGTGTATGGCATGTAGAAACTTTGTAAAAAGGAACATTAGGGATACAGAACCCTCTGGCCCCAGTCTTGGAAAGGGATGAAAGTGAAAGCAATGACTCAAGACTTGTATTTGGGGCCTCTAATAATCATGACGTCTCTTGAAAGTAGAGCCATTTCTGCTGTGTCCTGCTTGGAGTCTGGCTTTGTGTGGTAGTAAGATTCATACATAGGTTTGATTTTATTGTTATTTAACTGCTGGAGAATGTTTTTAATGATTTAAGAGGCACACTTCCCACATCCCTGAGGGAGGTGCTGAAAGCTAGGAGTGCTTTTGTGGTTGTAGTGACACATTAATTATTTTATGCTGTTACCAAAGGCGTAAAGATGTATTTTGTACTATTGGCATTCGTATGTGCTTCCCCTGTGAAAAATATAAGCCTGGTAAGGATTGGAAGGGAGTGTCTGACTGGAGATAAAGGTATCATTCAAGCAAGAGACAGACAGCTACACTGTTTGCATTGATTGATTTGGGCCTTGAGTCTGTTGTGAGGAAAACTAAGGAATGATTTCACTAACAGGGAGACTTTGGAGAAGACTACTGAGCATTTTTCTTGGAGGCCTTATTTGCAGGGAGGGGTCCCTTCACCATTAAGAATTCTGAGTGTCTTTTCCTTATCATTTCTCAGTACTGCTAGTCAGCTGAAAGTTATTTTTATTCTTATTTTGTTGAGACTAGAAGTAATGTTAATGTGTATCTCATTCATCTGAGTAAATCTAGTTATTTTTTTGAGAATTAAATAGCTTTGTGCACTCATTGAGCACAATGACCTGTACATTTGTGACAACAATCAAAATTGATGGTAATTTGCTGAAGAAGTGAGATATATTGGGGGGGGGGGGACTATCTGGTGGGTTTACGTTCCTCCCTTTGAGTAATGTGAATCCAGTTGTTGGATTTTAATCAAACTTTGAGTAGAGGCCTCCAAAGGTAGTTGTACTCCTCAAGCCTTATGCAGATGGATTATGCCAGATAGAAACAAGACAATTCTTAATGCTCTCTGTACTAGGAGAAAAATTGCAGCATGGATTTCCATACTAGACACTGACTAACTTCAATGGAAGGAAGGTATTGCAACTATTTTAACACCTGGAAAAGCATCAGTCACACTTGCATCCTGTTTGATAACAGGAAATGTAAGAAATGAATGCTAAGAAATTAGGTTTAATCGTTTCATCTTATAAGAAAAATTGTATTTCTGTTCTGTTGAATGATGTTACTCTTTGAACGATTGGCTTTCTTGACCTAGTTTTTATAATTGCTCTGTGGTTTTGGGGTATCAGTTGCATCACTCAAATAGGATTTTGGAGAATGCTGGGTAATGACTTGAGAAGGATTGTTTTTAAACATACTGTTTCCTTTCTGTACAAGTGTAGAGTTTTTTGATGTCTATGATTAATCAAATCTGATTTTTCTTAACTAGAAGTAGGTGTATAATGAAGGAATTTGGGAGGATTTTTTTCTTTTTTTTTAATACTGGATTGTTTTTTTGTGTTGAATAAACTTCTAGAAACTCTATTAAACTCAACGTTGATAGATATTATGTGTCCTGCTTATAATGTTAAAAAAGATTCACAGCTTGTGAGTTCCTAGTGTTCATATGCATAATACAAAAATGATGAATCAATACAGCAAAATGTTGCATCAGATGCTAACTGGTGTAAATCTATCTGCTGAGTTAGGTGTACCGCGTTCTATGATTAATGAGTTTTGCTGTGAATTGATGGATTTCTTTCTAGGCAAGCGTATATTCCACTATTGCTTGCCTGTCGTTTGTGGATATATATTTAAACTTCATTGTGAAACAATACACATTTTTTTGAATGACCACAAGACAAGATTTATACTTACTCCACTTACTTCATTCTTTGAACGGTAAAAGGCAAATAGATACTTCCAAAATTAGTCTTAATACTTCTGAATAAGCTAGTGGATTTTTTTTTTAAAGACACAGATAGAGAAGTGGTTATTCAAAGCAAAAGTGCATACACAAGGTTTTATTTTAGTTCTGTCAAAAGCAGAAATATGAGATAACTTGTTTGCATCCAGTTTTCCAACATGATGGAAATATGTACACCATTCTTTCCAATGGTCACCTTTTTTTTAATTCAACCCTATTTCTGCATGTATAGGTGGTTGCTGAACATCCAGATGCTTCAAGTGAGGAGATTGAAGAACTGCTCGAATCGCAGTGGAACATGCTTAGTGAAAAACAGAAAGCTCGCTATAACACAAAGTTTGCCATAGTGACCTCTCCCAAATCTGAAGAAGACTCTGGTAAACGTAAAACTGTGCTAGTGTACTCTAACTAAATTTGATATACATAGTGGCATTAAACTAAGCACATATTTGAGATCTTGTAGGGAAAACAGCTTTCACTGTTTTCCAGTTTTAATTCTTGGTGTTTGTGCCAATAGCAAAGGAATGCCAATGGTTACAATAAACGCAACCCATGAAGTCTACATTTCTTGCTCATTGTTCTGAAAAGTTGTTATATGTAAACCTTCTGCTGTTTAGACGTTGCTGATTTCTCATTCTTCTTCTGCCCATAAGCAGCTGCCATTGCATCCACTGCTTGTTACAAGTGGATGGTGGGAAGGGAAGATGAAGTGTTACTGCTAGTAAAATTTGAGATGTTGTTTTTATAGAACAGTCAGAAATGGTTTAAAAAATTTAATCAGTGTTACACCTTTTCTTCATATGTACCTATACACCTATACCTTCACATCTTCATCAACCCAGGAAGACCTATTCCAAACTTTATTCTGAAACCTTTATCCATTTGGCATTTTATTGTGCTACTCCAAGTTTTTAGGACTTTGTGCAAGATTGCAAATACTTTATTTTTTTCTCCTTTTATTTTTTGTTGCTGTTTTCTGGTGTTTGTTTTGATGAACAGTCTCAATTGTTTTGCAGAATATTTGAGGGGGTTTGGAGTCACTTATTTGAGAAAGGAAGAGGAAGAAGATAGTTTGCCATTTGCATGAACTTTGTCAAATTTAACTAGCTATCATTTTTCAAATTTAAATAGCTTTACGGCACTGTATGAGGACTTACTGTGTATTAGAAGCCAACAGGTGCTGCTTTGGGCAATGACAAGAATGAGAGGGAGTGTTTGAAAGTTTGTGAGACTTGGAAAAACTTGTATAAAAATGGCAGTCAGTTTTGTTAACTATCTGTGTGTGTGTGTGTGAAATAACATCATTTTGTGGAAAATTGACAAGTTTTTAACTTTAAAATTTAAGTGTTAAATATTTGGATATCAATTTAAAAAAAAACACATTCTGTATCTCTCAAGGTTCATCATTGAAGAATATTGGAGAGGCCAAACGTAAAGTGTTTCAAGACTCACCTAAAAGGAGATCAAGATCCAGAAGTAATTGAAATTTGTGTTGTGTGCAAATAGCTCATCATTATAAGTAGCTATTGAGTGTATTTTTTCATGTAAACACCCACGTATCATAAGCTCTTCATTTTATCTCAGATGTTGTCTTCTTTGGCGTTAGAACTTTAATGGATCCCAAATTAAATATCTTAACACTGTAGTGCTGAATTTTGTTCACCTTCCTCAGTGTCATATTGCAAGAAATGTAATTGAAATTGTACCTGTACCAGGTGTTTCTAGTACATATATTGTGTACATTTATAGTTACCTACAGATGAAAATATGTCATTGTTCCCCATCTCAAATCCTCTTAACTTGGAAGAAAGTTGTGGGATTCATTTGCTGGCTTTTTGTAAGTAGCAGGTTCTCCTGGAGCCATTTCAGTCTGCTTTGTGGAATCAGTTTGATCATAGAATATGTCCTAGATTGTTTAGATAAGAACATTAATTTGAAAATGATTGATAATTTCAGGTTTCTATTTTTTTAATATTTACAGATATTTGTTCCCACTGGAATAGAATGCTTTTAGCTGTAGGGCAATTTTCAGTTAACCTATTTGTGCCCCTGGAGCTTGCAATTTTCATACTAATAATACTCTGTAGCTTCATAACCTAGAGAGTACTGGAAAGTGTAATTATGTTGTCATTTCAACTTTATGAAACAGACCACTTCCCAAACCCTCATCTATTGTTTTGAGGTGCAAACAGTAGTGGAACCTGTGGCAGGGGTATGAAGATTACTCGCTGACCTTTTGTATTTAGCAGCTGCTTGAACTTTACAGTGAACAACCAACTAAATACATGAATAATTTCAAGGTCTAAAATGGCCAGTGTGGTTCTGTTCATAGGATTCTGGTTCATAAAGGGAAGGGATCTTATGGTCTCCTGGAAAATACAATCAGCTTGTTAGAGTCTGGAATTGCCATACCAGAAAGAGAATTATTCTGTGAAGCTGGTGATATCTTGTCTTTTTCAGAGGCCCCTTAATAGATGTTACGTATCTTCATCTTAGTTGTTTGGAGAACTTAAAGTAAGGAGGAGATTTAGAAATTAATTTTCATGATAAGACACTGTTACAAAGTGGCAGGAGAGTTAAAAGCTGTATAGATCAATCACATGCAGTCTGACAATATGAAATAAATGTTGGGCAGTGACATTCAGATCTTAAACCAGTGCTTGTATAGGTAGACTCATCTTTGCAGCATAACTTGAGTACGAAGCAGTTGATGTGGATGTGTTCTACAGTTAGTCTTCAGCACCAGAAACCAGACCCTAAGCATTAAGAGGTCATCAAACTGTGTTAATGTTTAACCATGTTTTAAAAATAATGACTGAAAGAAAAGTACCTTAAATAACTAGATCAGTTCAAATAATTTCAAAGTGGGTTTTAGATTATTTTTCATGTAAGTTTCCCCCATCCCCCATCCCAAGGTAATTTACATGGAAATAAAAGAAACCAAAAAAAGAGGACAAAGGAGCCTACAGAAGATTTTGAAGTTCAGGAAGCACCTAGGAAAAGACTCAGGATGGATAAACAGAATAATCGGAAGGTAATTATGTTGTTGGTTTGTTGGGGTTGATTTATAGCAGCACCAGTCACGTTGCTGTAGTTAAGTTTGTCAGCATTTCCATTTTCAGGATTAAAATAGAAATGTCCGTGTATCATACCAAACTGTTGTCCATATTCAGAGATACATGTGAGTTTACCACTGTGGGATTTTTTCCTTTGGTTTTGAGGATGGAGGTATGACAAGTTGCACTTGCTACTTAAACTGTTTCCCAAAGGAATGTGCAGAGGGAGGCATGACCTCTGTGTGTTGTTACGCTTTGTAGTTCTTTTTCTTTCCTCCTGATTTGGAGTTAGTTTTACCAGAATGTAAAAAAAATACCTTTAGTCAACAGTTACTTTAGACAAAAGTCAGAAGAGAGGAAAGCAAGTAAAGCAAAACAGAAAAACAACTTTTCACAAACTGGAAGGTTATAGGATATTTTAGAGTGGCATGCTGACACATTTCTTAGGTTAGGAGATTGCAGTAAATTTATGTTTATGCAGTAAAAGTATATTTATCACACAAATCACAGGCTTCTTTTCTTGTTAGCTTTCTTGTGAGAATTAGAATTTTCCTTACATAGGTCACTATGTATGTGGACACAGCACAAATCTTGTGGAGACTTAGGCACAGGTTTATTTATTTAGTCATGCATGTAGAGCAGTGAACTTCAGGGATTTTACTTGCTTGGAAAGCTTAGCTCACAGTGTTCAGATGTGTTATTGCAGTATCATACTGTAGTATGAGTACCAGAGACCTAAGCTCAGAACTTCAGTGGTACAGCAGTCAAATGAAACAACCTAATAGAAGGAAAGATAGTAGATTTATTTTTTTAAATGAGTTGTGGAGGTCTAATTAGTTTCGTTGGTAGGCTGGTTATTTTGTGGCTTCTGTTGATACACTTTTAGATCTTAGGACAACTTGCTGTCTTAGAGTTTCAGATTAAAAAAAAAAAAGAATTTCAGATAGCTGATTAGCAAGGGACAGAGATAATTCTTAATGTTGTTACCTTTGCAGAAAGAAGGGCCAAAACTGGTTTTTGCACTTCTTGCCAGTATGGGTTAGTCATTGCATATTCATGTGATTTTCTAGGAGCAGTTTTTCAAACATTTTTAAGCTTGTCTGATTGATTGGAATACACTATAATACACTAGATCCACGGAATAATGAAGTTTATCTATTATAATTAATTCCTGCTGTACAGTCCTTGTTTTGACTGTTTTAAAGGTACTCTCCTGTCCCACCAGCATTTGTACACTATAATTAGCCTACATTCTCAGAAGTAGGATGAAAGGTGGTTGCAGTATAGTTCGTGCATGGGAGGTTCTGGTATCTTTCGTGCTATGACACACATATGAATATACCAGCAGGAAAATAAATAACCAAATTAGGTGAATAATTCCCATAGGATACTAATGACGCTGACTTTGTAATGTGCATTTTAAAAGTGTTCTCTCTCTGGTCAGTTTATCAGAACTGCTTACAAGAGGTCTGATGTGTGTAAATATTAGGTAGTTTGGAAACTCTGAATACATATAGTAGGGTTTGTGCTCCACAGAAAGGTCAGATATGGTTTGCAGTCTGTTTTAGGAATTACCTTAGTCTTTTTCCTGCCTTCACAAGCCCAAGGCACTTCCAGCTGTATGTGCTGCTGCTTGGTAGAACATTCATTGAATGACAGTGAAAATATCTATGTAACGATCCAAAAAAGCAAACACTAACCATACACCTTCTTTCTGCTATTCCCAGTTTACCTGCAGGCTTTAGTTACAATCATATTGGATAGGAGGAGCTTTAATATCATGACATTTTACTACTTGCAGAAAAGCTGTGGGTTACACTCTCCTCCCCATGTCCTTAATTACAAAGTCAGAATGTTTTCCCATAAAGTAACCAAGTCATAAGTACCCATATGGAAGTTTTGAAAAAACTAATTTGTTTGTTGTTGTTTTGATGATGTATATAAAATGTACATTAACAAAATGGGGGTTCTGTAAAGTGTGCTTTAAATTTAAGAATGAACTATCCTGTACATTTTCACAGAATCACAGAATCCTTAGGATTGGAAGGGGCCTTTGGAAATCATCCAGTCCAATCCCCCTGCCAAGACAGGGTCATCTAGAGCAGGTTACACAGGAATGTGTCCAGGTGGGTTTGGAATGTCTCCAGAGATGGAGACTCCATGACCTCTGTGAGCAATTGTTCCAATGCTCTGCCACCTCAGAGTAAAGAAATCTTCCTCATGTTGAGCTGGAACTTCGTGTGTTTTAGTTTATGGCCATTACTCCTTGTCTTGTCCCTGGGCACCACAGAAGAGAATCTGGCAGCATCCTCTTGACACCTTCTTTTTCATTTTTGCCCAGAAGTGTAACACTAATGTTAGAAAACCGATACTGGGAGCCTGGGGTTGCGTTGGTGGTGGGGCAGCTTAGTCTGCTAAGAGCTCAGTGAAAGCACAGCGTGGCACATCTGCAGTACAGTAGCCATTCATGTTTATTTTTACCAGAAAATCAGTTCTCTGGCCTTTGAGGTGTTCACCTGCTGCACATCTTTCTTTGGTAAAACTGATTGTCAGATGAAGACTGTGAAAAAGCATTGGAAATGTATGTAAAGCTTTCTGTTCAGTAGAGCTGTGCTTATTAATCAGGTGAGCATGTGTCAGGGTTAAGCAGCCCAGGCTGCAGTTTTAGTAACTTGAATGAATTTGTAACATAAGAAATGGAAAAAAATAGTGGCATGTGTAAGGAACAATGTCTTAATTTTGACAAAGATTTGACAAAAAACTTCCCCAGTTTTTGGCCTAAACTTTTAATTATGAATTCTCAATCTGGAGCAAATTTAGGTGCTGTTTATTCTCACTTGAAAATAGTGTTTTTATTTTGGAAATGCTGAAACAATCTTAACCATAGTAATTTTAAAAATGGCACTGCTATAAGTTGTGGAGTTGAAAGCAAGCCTCTCTGAGACTTAGAGTTCTGCACAGGGTTTACTCTCAAATTTATATACTAATTCTGCAGTTTACCTTTAGTAATTGAAGGTTTTAATTGGACCAGTTTGTAAAAAGAGCAGTAAGAATAATTTAGAAGTTTTGTGTTCATTTAGCACTCCCCCTTTTGATATGCTGAATTGGGATGGATAAGTGGGATGCTGAGACACTGTGTTCTTTAATATTTCTCATTTGTGTATGGGTTTGTACCCTGTGCTGTAAATGAGTTTTAAAATTCACTTAAGTGGGGCTAGTTTAACTGCAGTACCATTCAGATATTTATAAAGACTTTCTTTTTAATACCATAAAGCCAGAACTAATTGCCAGTTGTATCCAACCACTCATAAATTAGGAGTTTTTTTATTTTTTCATATTTTTTTTTGTGACAGAGGGAGACAAGCAATGACAAAACAGCAAAAACAAACTCTTCTAAGGTCACAGAAACCTCCTCTTCACAAAAGAACCAGTCAGGTAATGTGGTCAGAATAAGTTTTAATGTAACTTTTTCAATTAAATAATTTTAAAATGCCCAGGTCTTCTGAGGCAGCCGACTAAATTCTGCTGACTCAGTGAGCAGTTGCAGGCACTCTGCCACAGCTGCGGGGGAGAGCCCTGTTCTTTCACTGCCCTCCTGCAGCTCGATCCTGGACTGAAATTGTGCGTTGCTGATTGAGAGCAGCAGTTCACAAGTTCCCCGTGTGATGGCACCAGATAAAAGCTGGTGTCCTGAGATCCTGGTGAGCAGGGAACAGATTGTCCCTGCTGCTCCCATTTGCCTGGTGCACTGGCCCAGTAAAACAAGTGCAGTGACCATCAGTGTCATCAGGTACTTTGGGGCTTTAGTCTTTCTAAATGATGCCTGATGGGAGGCAGTGTGGAGCATAAGAGGGAATTCTATAGAACCTTGGATCAAAGCGCCAAAGTCAGATTTGTTAATGATGCTCAAGTTTAAGGTAACTTCTATCAGAGCATGTCTCTAGGTGTTACAATGATTTGCCAAAGACAAGCGAGCTTCAGCAAATCCTACACAGTGTAGAAGTGGTAATGTGCCATAGCTAATGTGTGGTACTTGGCTCTCATATATAAATTTTCTCTTAACAAAGTGTTAGTGGTACTCAGATTGTGATGAGCTCACATAGGCCTTCTGATGTAACTGTTACCACTGCTTTAAAGAGGTCTTAAGTCACAAGATACCTTGATTTTAATAGAAATGAGACAATAAAATATTGGGAAAACATTTCTTAGCATGTACTTGATTGATGGAAACCTCTTTATTTTTAAAATCAAGCCAAAACACATGGCTTCAGAAACTTCATGTTTGCTCTGTCCTATGTAGGTGCGCAGAAGACCTACCTAAATAATTCCTTCCTGTATCTGAAGGAATATTTTAAATGGCTTCAGGGAGATAACATTTTAAAGTTCCAAACTTCACTTTGTAAACCAAAATTATTTTACAGCAACGAAAAATCTGTCTGATGCATGTAAACCTCTGAAGAAGCGAAATCGGGCTTCAGCAGCAGAATCTTCAACTCTTGCTTTTAGCAAGAGTTCATCTCCTTCAGCTTCCTTAACTGAGAATGAGGTAAAAAAAAAGTGGTGTTTGCACACAGCCATTTAATTACAGAAATTATCAGGTGTGAATCTTGTTTAAAAAGAAAAGCAGCAAAAATCAAAGGCACATTCTCTAATGTTGGTGCTCTAGACAAGTTACAGTTTTGGCCTCTGTGAAACCTGTTAACGTGTGCATTACAAATTCATTTGTTGTAACATGAACGTCTGATTTGGGGACGTCAAGATATTATTGTGGTTTTTAATGTATTTACCAACAACGTTTTAGAATTGTAACCTTCTATTAGAGGCAAAGTAAAATGCCAGTGTGTTCTGTATTTTCTTCTACAGACTTTTATGTAAGTGTACTACATTAGTTACATTATGTAACTCAATATTGTCATGTTACCATAGCTTTTATATCGAAGCAAATTTCCTAATCCTCTGTTTGATCTAGAACTGGACAGTCTTCTGAACAGAGCCCCTTTTAACTCAAATCAGTTTTCAGGCTGTTTTAGTGCTATTTCTCTGTGATGCAAATAGCTCCAACCCCAGTAGAGTTGAACAGGCACTGAAGGATGTATCTTTTTGATACTTGCTAATTATCGTCTTAGCTCTGCATATTTGAAACTGTGATTCTTCAGTTAACATACAATAAATGAAATGTATGTACCAGAAGTGTATTCATACAATCCATTAAACCATTCCCCAAGTCATCTACACTGTTGAAACCAATCAAAGAGTGGCAGCATGAGGGTGAAGTATGCATGCTGTTTTGCAGGTGGGTTTGGATCTGTAGTTGGTAGGATTTAGTAAAATATCCATAGACAAAGAGCTTCACCCAGTTTGTGTTACAAAAGCTGTAGAGAAAATACTTGCCTGCTAGCAAGGGAATAGGGCTTCCAACTCTCCTAGAGACTTTCATCTCCCCTAACAAATGCATGAGGTGCTGTAATGAATGCAGTTAAAATATCTAGGCAATGTTCATTAAACTGTTTACCTTTGGGTAGGGAAAAAAGATTGCATGTTAATGGCTGTATATCTTAACTGTAACTGGAAAAACATTTTAACTAAAAAAAAGGAACAATAAATACTCCCTCCTGTCCCCACATAAAACAAGCAAAGGAAGTACCACAGGAAATAATGTCCATTGCAGCACCCAAGTAAAGTAATACTTTGTTTTCTCAATTGAGAGACTCCCATCTTTTGGCTTATCAGCTTCTGCTGGATTGGCTTTACTGGTGGGACTTGCTGTGGTAATGGCTGTTTCTATTTGGGACCATCTATTCAGCCAGACTAGTTTAAGGAAAAAAATGTCTTTTTTGGCTCAAAATATGCATCTCTAAATACTGTGCACTCAGGAGGAAGATTCTTCTCTTTCTCAAGATTATGATTATAAAATGAATTATCCAGAAGCCTTTCTTAACAAAAGGCTCTTTTTTGTAGGATTTGGAGTTGTAACATAATGGTTCACATGTGAGAAAGGATATATGGCTGAGATGGAAATTTTAACACTTAGCACTAATTTACTCAGCTACTGCTAAACAGTAAAAGATGTGAGAAAAATTGACTTGATACACTGCTCACATAACACAGATACACAAACTAGAAAGTGAATTGTTTTCAAAAGGTTGAGATATCAAAAAAAGTCCCAAACAGCATAACAGAAAACACACCTTGTTAAATAATTTTGGGGGACTGAGTGCAGGGGGAAGTAGATAAATGGAGTAAATCCTTGGATTGGCTAAAGCTACACTGACCTGAACTTGGACCAGCTAGGGATTGGGCCCAGTTTGTTCCCTACATTAGATATATTTTGCGTATAAATAAAACAAAAATGTCAGGCATGTGTTTCAGAAATTATTATTGACCTGCTCTACAAAACAAGGAACGACAAAAAGTTCTGGATTGTGTGGGTGTCTCTAAAAACTTTTTCCCCTTTTGTATTTTTATTTAGCACTTGTCTAAATGGCTAAATATGTGTGTGTCCTGAGAGCATTCATCTGGAGAGAAACTTTCCCAGTATTAAGGGAAGGTTTTTTTAAAAATAAACAGTCAGGTAATGATGAAAGCTTTGCACAGCTAATTGAATAGGATGTAATTCTTCTAAACCTTAAATAGATTTAATGATTAACTTTCACATTTCTTTGTTCACTATAATACTTCTAAGTGTTGGTTTAGGTGCTCTCTTAACAAGTATAGGAAAAATTCTCTGTATTCTACAAGCACATACATCTCCACAAGGTGTATATATAAAGATTCTGATCTTTTTTTCCCCCTCTCTCCTTTCTTTTTCTCCCATACTATTTGTGGACAGTTTGTTCCAGAATGGAACCTGGATGTGACTGTTATTTGTCAAGAACTGTTGCTAGCTACACACCCCTTAAATATCTGTCCTTTACAACCAGGTTCTAGGAAAGATGTGCTCAGTTCTTTCTTGTTTGAAAGATGCATCTTATTTGACATTTAAAAAAGTATTTTGAGCACTTTTTGTTGTTAGTGGGGCATATTTTTTAAATGGGGTTTATTTGAAATACTGTAAAATCAGGCAAGGCCAAATTTTCAGTTGATAAATTACTTTGGGAGAGAGATAAGAGAGGGAGTATGGACTTATTCAAACAGATTTATAGATGTGACATATTAGAGATTAAAAGTTTAATCCCTTCAAAAAATTGAGCTTTGAAGTTGTTTTAAGGTGGGTGGACAGAAGCAGTAAAGTGTTTATACAGGAATAAATGAATTTCTTACCTGCATTTAATTTTGAAACAAAATAATTTTACTTCTAGGCACTTGACACAAGTCACTTATGTGAAATATGATTTTGTGGAAATATAATTCTTATTGAGCAACTGGTGGGGCCAGATGTGAAAAAGATACTCAACACTTTGGACTAATTTTTTACTGGCTATGTAAGACTTGGTATAAGCATCCAAAAGCACATATTTGTGAGAAGAGATGCAGGTGGTGTATTTTAATTTCTTTTTTTACCTTGGCCCTCCACCCCCCAATAATGTAGTAGGTGCCAGTAAGAGTATAATCAGTATTTTTTTAATAAATAAAAAAAGCTTTACATTACCATTGCTGCTGATTACTGGCACATTTGGTATGTTTGCATGAAACATATCTGCTTTAGCTTTTCAGTCAATTTTTGTGAGTATTGTCTGGCTTCATTAAATTGGATGAATTTGTTGACAGCAGATAAGTGTCAAAGTATCGTGCAGACCATAGGTACTACCTACAAACTTTGTCAAAGAAACTGTAATCTTTTCATAAGAGTGGACAAAATAAAGCACGTGCAATACTCTCTAAGTTAGCCAGCCTGTCGTTCACCTTCAAATCTGAGCTGACCAGCAGATGGCAGCTTAAAGAAGCCTGGGAAAGATTTGAAGAGGTGCTTTCATTTTAATTTCATCACATCTTCCTTAGAGGAATTCTTTCTTCCTTCTGTAACACCCAGTGTCAAAACAAGCTCGGTTCCTGGTAATAGCTACAAATTCTTGTGTTTCCACAGCCTAACAATGCAAGTTATAATAATGCAAGCCTTACTGCTCTTTTTCTGCATATTAAACAGTCTGTTTTTCTCCCATTACTGATTTGAGACAGATTTCATTTATTTTCATTTTTAATGGGCATTAGCATGTATACATAGAGGAGAAAACACATACAGCTCTTAAAAGGTAAGGTGCTTGCTTGAGAAGGCAGTCGTGAGACGTACACAGCTTGCAACTCAAAAAGTGCATCAGCTCCTTTTGTCAACCCTGGAGTGTAGTTGTCATAGAGTATGCAACTAAAAAATCTTACTGAAGGTAAAAATAACAGGAAGGAAGAAGGGAGTTAATGCTATTTTAAACGAACTACTGACCTAAAGAAAAAACAGGTGCAGTTAACCTTGCAGGTTGTTAAACAAAATCACTGTGCTTCTAGCATTTCATTCAAGCTTCCTGCAAATACAATTTTCTCTTCTAAACATTGCTTAAGGATAAGTTACTATATAGTGCCACCTTGCATCCTGTGACTTAGCAGGCAGTTGTTTCCTGTGTTTGTTTCTATATGCCTATGGATTTTTTTTCCTCTTGGAAAGCACCAGTAAGCAGTCAGGGGTACATTTTTATGAAACACTGCAAGTAGTTGGACTTGTTCCTTGCTAAATCTCTGCTAAAGCCTCTAACATTTTACATGACCTGCATCACCCACCAGACCATACAGTTTTGTTACAGTGGTTCTGTTTTCATGTCGAAAAAAGTTCTAAGGTTCACTTTTGTTCTTTGACGGCACATTCTTTGTAGAAAACTAAGTTTCTTATGTACTTATTCTCCTTTTGTGTGTTACTTAGACTTCAGAGTGCAGAGAATCTGTTAACTGAATGTTTACATGATGTAGGTTTTTATTCCACATCCCCTACCAAGGTATCATGAGTATCTGTAGGCAATTTTATTCTGTTTTAAAATGTTCTCATAGTTTTAATTAACTTTCCAGGCAAATTCAGAAATGCATACTATCCTTATCTGAAACGTCTAACTCCTGCTAATAATAAAAATGAAACTTGTCCCAGGCTGTCTTTTTTTTGCTATTATAGTACTGTGTACACTTGTGGCACCGCATACTTAAAGAATTTATCTAGTCTAGCAGTATGGGCCAAAATATCACTCTTCATTCAGTTCAGGAATTCTTATATGAAATAAAGGAAATGTTAACTGTAACTCAATTGGCTCCGTCAGTTTTTCTGTCTCTGTGTGGGTGCACGATAGATTGTCTTCTGTATACAGCCTGACCTGTTTGTATGTTGTTTATTAAGTTGTTCTTAAAGTTAAAAAAGAAACAAACCCAACCCTCTAGCTGCTCAGATTTTGTTAATAAGGAACAAAAGACAATTGGGTTTTATCTTTTGGAAAGACTTGAAGGGTTTATTTATCAGAACATGCGTACTCCAAGCTTTCTAGAGAGAGCTCTTGGCCAGCCCAGCCCACTTCCTCCTGGGTGACTGTGGTGTAGAAATCACTGACTTTAAAGTCTTGTCAGGAAGTCTGAGATTGTAGCAAAGTCCTGAGTGTTAAGGAAAGTGAAACTTAGTGGGCAACAGCATTCAGAACTCATGGAGATGTGCCTCTTAAATTGCCTGTGAAAAGATGCTTTGTATCTTTTGTATATGATATGCTCATATCATATGAGCATAATACATATAATGGCAGGTGACCTGAGAGAGGATGCTGCTTAAGACATCCTTGTAAAAGGTGCAGGTCGCTCTTTGTGGGCTCTTTCTTCTGTGGATCCTGCTGCTCCTGCAGGGGAGGAGACTTGCCTGCCAAACAAGCAGAAGGAAATAATTTCCTGCCATGCTTTGTTTTCATTTTATGTATCCTTAGCTTTAAGATAAGTGTACATGGTGGGGTGTGTTTCCTTTTGATGTCCTACAGCCTGCATTATAAAGCAAGTGATGCTTACACCAATGGGAAGTGGGAGGGGTTGCCTTCTTTGGCTCTTGAAAAATTTGCCCTTTGGTTGTTTTTGTTACTGCTTAAACAGAACGTGACAGAAGAACATCCTTGTCTTGAATGACTAATACCAAAGCTTGTATTCTTAAGGCTTAAGAAGGGCGTTACACAAGCATATATGAGTAATACAAGAAGTGCTTTTATTAGACTGAATGAATTGATAAAGTGAATTTTCAGAAGAAGAAATTTTTTGAACAAAATTGCGCTTTGGTAGCTGGAAAAGTCTGAAGAGGTTTGTAGCTGGTGGAGTAGCAACTGTTGGAGCCTGTTCCAGTGTGGGCACATAGATGCTCAAATGTTAACAACTTCTTCAGTCTAAATTTCCAAATCTGTGTTGAGCCTTTGAACACAGCAGAAAACCTTGTCTGAATTGGATCTAGGAGAGGGGAAGTCCCAGGGAAGCTGATGAGCGCAGAAGTGTTGATGTTCTGTCTGCAGTTGCCAACACACAGTGAATAGTCTTTGGGACTTGATTCTGCTCCATGAGACGGAAGTTTTTGCCTTAACAAATACTGATGCTCTGGTCCTTTAGGACAGCCTTTAGCCAGGGAGTACTTCAAGGGAAGAAAAAAAGGTGCACCATGACCCTCTCCCCACCTCCTAGGATAACACTGAGCCAGCAGGGATGCTTTCTTAGATCAGCTGTTTAAAATGAAGACTTAATCCTAAATCTAAAACAAAAGCCACATTTAATGGCCAGGTCACCAGCTGATAAAGCAGAACGGTTGCATTTTTTTGTTCTTACTATGGTAACTTCTTAAATTCCCAGGCTCCAGATTGCATGAGTACAGACACTTTATTTTCAGACCTAGAATTTCTGAACCCTTCTTTTCCTTGAAATTACAGAGCAGTGATTTTGCTGGCTCTGGTATTTACTCTGATTTTAGAGCTGTCTGAAAGGAAGGAGACAATTTCAAGTGGAAAAAAAATTCTTTTTCCTCAAGTCAGTGGAGCAAATGTCCACATCAGTACTTGACTTCATCTGCTTCTTTGAACCACAACATCATTTGAATTTTGAAATTCCAGTCTATCCTTTCAGAGATTCAGAGCTTATATCATGTATCAGTATGATTGGATGCCAACTGAGAATATGTCACTACCTTTTTCTTTTTTTTTT
>WEKY01056132.1:576383-671393 GCA_013390045.1 Picathartes gymnocephalus
TTTTTTTTTAAGTAAGAGACATTTCAGCCACCCAGATGTGGAAGTAGCAATACCATTTGCAAAGTTCACCCACGTGGTTCTAGAAATACGCAAGGTGAGCATACATACCAGCTCACATTTAACTCCTTTTTGTAAAAAGCCAGAGGGAATAAAGAATTGCCTTGCATTTCAGCTGAGGTGTATGGCTGAGACTGGAATCAGGTACATGGTTGTAAAAACTACATAAAAAATCGTAGTAGTCCTGGATTAAGTATTTGGATGTACTGTGAGAAGTGTTTCCCTATGTCACTGCTTATCCTTTCACTTCTAGCTGGCAGTGCAATGAGCTGTGCAGTTAACTGGGACTCGGTGTTGCAGCTGCAGGACTTGTGTTGCAGCTGGAGGAAGTCTTGCAGGAGGAAAACATTGAGAAGTTTTTTTGTACACTAAATCTGTGTACAGAATCTTCTGTCAAATTGACTTCCTGCCTCCCCCCCTTTAATCATTTTAGAGTGCTTCAAGCAAAAGACAAAATTAAGAATATAAACATTTACACTCAGAAAATGCACATAGCTGACTCAGTTTAATTCCTTTCAATGTTCTAGTGTGTTTTCTTATTGTAACTATTGTATAGAGTTGCACACATTTCCTCCTCTAAGCCTGCTCAGCAACCTCTGTGAAAACCAAACACTTATTTACTCAGTATAATTATGCCAAGGAAACTCCGTTATTCCACCAACAGTCCTTGCATCTGTATGTACATGTAGGCCCCTTTTGCACATAACAGGTAAAAGTAGTCCACAAAGCAGGGAAAAAAAAGTAAATCTCATCGGTATATTTAGCAATTAAACAATTACCCAGTGTTCAGCAGTGCTTGCTGATGTAACTTGGCTTTCGACATCAAATACTGCAGTATGCAAAGCATGTTCATTCAGTTAGGAATTAATGCTGAAGATGGCTTTTATAAGCATTGTTATATAGTCTTTCTAAAAATAGGTTGATGTTTGTCTGAAAGAATCCCTTAAGCACTTCTTTTGGTTATTGTGAACAGAGAATTTTAATGTATAGTGCAAAAGAAAATTAAAATTACTTTAGGGGATTTCAAGTCTTTATATGCTGATCCCTGTACCGTTGTGGGGCTGACTAACTTTTCCAAAAATACAGTATAAAATGTAGGCTCAAAATATCTTTGGATGAGTAAACCCAATTCTTTAGTGACCCATTGCTGCAATTTGTCTTTTCAGGGATAATAATATAGTACTAAACACAAAGAATTCAGGGATGCCAAAATTTTGTCCCAGTTTGACTCAGTAGTGAAGTATTTTTTCAATAATAAAGCTATGGGGAATTTGGAAAAATGCAGTAATGTGTCCCTACACGTTCCCTTTTGAGTCTTAGGTGTGTAAGTGAATAATGTCTGAGACACGTGGGAAAGGAAGTATTGCCTTGGGAGCCTGATGAGAAACTGGTCACTTCTGTGAGGGGTAATGGTATTCGGAACCTCACTAATCCCTGAAGTGAGTTCTGGCCTGTCCCACAGGAAGAGCATTAATTAGTTTTTAGGCTGTTTTCCTCCCTTTTGCTCACTTGTGTATGCAGGTGCACAGTTTCCAGTAGAAAGAGCTGCGTTTGATTTCTGAAATACCACCCTTGCTCAGTGTTCAGGCAGTGAAGTGTGAAAGCCTCTACAGGCGAGTCCTCACAAAATAATGTTGGCGTTCAGTAATTGAAGGAAGTGGGAAGGAAAGCCTGACCGATGTGCAGTATGTGAAGGCCGATGGTGCTTGCAATGATCCTTACTTCAGCAGAAGAAGGGTGTCTTCCACGTCACAGCAGCAGTAATTGCTAACGAGAGTGGATATGATGATAGAATTCAGGTACAATTTCATTGCAGAAACTTGGCACTTGCTGAAAATCTGAAGTGAACAGGCTTGGCTGTTTTTCTCCATAAATTTACACTCTTTAAAACAGTCCTTTGCCTTTATGAGAAATAAGAAATTACTGCAAATCTAAAGCAGAATAAAATAGCTACAAACTGCCAATTAACACGTTTTGCCACTAATCTAAATGTTGATTACTTTGAACCTTGGCCTGAATTTGAGAAGAGTTAATTATATAGTTTTCTAGGAGGATTATATTACAAAAATAAGGGCAAGACAAGCTCTGGTATGATTACAAGGGAAAGATTTATATTTGTAACATAATAAGTAAGTAACAAGCCCCCCGAAACCTGTCCAGATTTGTTTTGAAGGCTGTGATTTGGGCTCTGGTATGTGAACTGTTAAAAACTTTCACAGAAGTGTTATGTTTCATTGCAGAGGTGGCTCTGTCACATCAACATGAACTGATTTCTAGCAATCTTCTTGTAAATCATCTTTACTTAGTGACTGTTTCAGTCTGTGCTATTTTAATTGCAAAACTCTATGTCCCCCAGATGAATCAGAACCTGATAGGGCTGCTACAGCTTGCTAAGGGTACAAATACATTTTTCCCAACTACCTCATGCTGTACCTCTCTTAGATTCTAAGTCGTCTCTGAGAAACATTGGATGAAGGGTTGTCTCAGCCTCTTCTCCCCAGGCCTCAAGGAACAGATGCTCTCTTACTTCCCTGATATTTCCATTGGCTATTCTAGGATAACTTCAAAAGCTGAGGTGTTGAATTGCAGCTCTCTTCATAGAGGGAGCTTTCCCCAAAGATGTCTGATAGACAGTGTTTCACCTTCTGCAAGATACAAATAAGGGTAACATTAAATTACGCAAAAGAAATGCTGCCCTTTCTTACAACAGGGAATCTGCAAGCCTTCCTCTTTATTAAGGCCCTAAATGATGAGATCTGGGATGGTAGTGAAGTGTGTGTGAGCTGTGCATGGATTATGGTTGTTTGAGATGGTGGTAAAACCTTTGGCCATGGTGGCAGGGGTGAAGAGGTGCATTCTGCAGCCTGCACCACACCACACGAGTGTATGGCTGAGCTGCTTGTGAACGTAGTGACTCTTAGGAGTTGAGACAGCCATGAGCAGGTATCCAGTCTTCTCTGTAATACAAAAGTGGTAGTTAGTAGAGCATTTGATTTGTAAAGTGTGTGAGGCTCCTGTAAAGGAGAGATTGTGAAAGATACTCTCAGCCTGGTAGTCATTCAGTTGATGAACTGAGGGTATTTTGTTCATGCTCTGTTTGTTGGTATTTGTGCTTGAAACCTGGCATTAATCTATAGGTGGGTGTAAATTGCCAAGTTTTATCTTGAATGGGCTGATAGAATTTGGGTTTTGTGGTTGCACTTGTGATATCAAGTTTGATTCTTGCCAGCACTGCTCCTTTTTTTGGCTCAGTAACCATTTAATTTAAATAAAGGGCTGGTGCATTAATTCTGAGGTGGTAAAATCTCCGTTCTGTAGGAAAATTGATGTCAGCCTGAGGTTCACAAATGGCTGGGATTTTGTCACCCATACCTAGGGGGATTCTGAAAAACTGCCAATAGGGTTCCCTTACCATATAGAGGTCTGTATCCTTTGTTTGAATAGAGTGTATAAACCAAGGGAAATCTTGGAAAACATTGCTTTGACTCATTCTCTTGACTGAATATATTTATCACCGGATATGTTCTGTTTCTCTGCTCTGTTTTCTCTGTGAGCTGGTGGAAGAGGAGTGTGTTCCTCAAGGGCAAGGCTCTATGGCTTTTGCTGCTGGGAAGACTTGTGTTAATTCGAGGGGTGCTGCACAAATGGGTTTTCTCTGGGTTTAGGTGTTTTGTGGTGTGGGGAAGAGGTGGGAAGCCTAGTGTCAGGTTACAGCAAGACTGCTTGTTTTGCTTTGCTTTGTTTAGTTCTGTTTTGTTTTTAAGTGGAAAAGAAATGTGGGTCTAAGACCTTCCAGCTTCTTTTTCCTTTTTTCCTTTCTAACCATGACTAATTCTGGCTAGTTCAAACAAGAACATAATGAGGTACTAAAAATGTTAGAGCAGTGTGCTGCTTACACTAATTAATGTTTCTGTGGGAATAGTTTAAACAGAAGTGAGCATGTGTGTAAGTTTACTTAAACCGTAAGGGAAACTGTTTTTATGGTTTTGCCATACTTCCACACTGCCTTCCTTTATCTGCCCCTTCCCAGCAGGAACTTTGCAGTTCACTGTTTCACAGCTCCTTCCAGGGGACAGAGATTTCCTGGTGCCTGGACAAAGCAATGATTTTACCTGCAGTTTCTTTTAACCGCTTACGAAATGGTTGGGCAGAATCTCCAAATCACTCCAGTTGTAGAAATATTCATAGGTGAAGTGGACGTATGAATCTCATTGATAATATTTATTTGCACAGAGGAAATGAATTTATACCCTTGCAAGAAACGTGGGGAAGAAAACTCCACCAACCAACCAACAACTGTCAGTCTGATCCAATTTATCAAATATTTTTAGACATGATCAAGGAAAGCAAATGTTAAATGGCAGAATGCAAGTTAGCTGGCAGCAGCAGTGAGAATTAATCACTCAAAACCAGTGTTTGTAAAGGGATTTTATAAAGACTAAATCTAGGCCTGGTTCGGTCTTGCATTTTTCTTCCTGATTTCAAAATAAATCACCTCTAATAAATTTGCACATTACATGGACTGGTTGATAGAAAGGTTGCATGTAACTGTCTCCAGCATGTAGCTGGGCCATTTTTAGAAAAAGGTGGTTTATTGTAGATAAATATGAGATTCTGTGTCCCTGAAAACAGAGAGTAAATTCATCATATAAAGTGGTGTGCCTGTGTCCTGACAAATGGCTATTGGCAAAATGATCTCTTAAATAGCACAGCAATTTAGAGTGACTTTCAGTGCTGTATTGAAGAGACCTGGGGAGATTCTTGACAGCAGAACAGAAGTGGAGAAGGGTAGTACCATGTTGGCTTGCTTTGGATACAGTACTTACAAGACTTGTAATGGGTTATTGCCTCCAGTTCTTATGCTTGATTTTTCAACAATCTTTTTGAAGCACAGAAAAGGTTTAGAGAAACCCCACTAAAATGCTCTAGATGCTGGAAAAAAGTCCCCTAGGGAGAAAATTAAGAGTGTGGAACAAAAAGGATTGAAATGGGCTTAATTGCAGCATGCTTCCACAGGAGGAAAATCTCTGCTTCCAAGGGACTTTTAATATAGCTGAAATGCCTGGAGAAGGCATCAGCAACTGTGAGTTGCAGTTAGACAACCCAAAAGGAACAGGAGGCAGTACTTTTGATGGTATGTGTGAATAACCATTAGAATGAGCTCAAAGAGAAATGAAGGCTTCCTTTTGCAATTCCAAATTGTCATGCTCTCCTGGAATGTACTTAGTGAGGCACCACTCACTGAGTACCATCTGAGGGCAACAGCATGAAATTCTGCATCTTGTGGTGTAAGAGGAGATGAGACAAATAACTTGGTTGTCCATTACCTCCTTAAATTCTATTAAACTGAAAACTACCCTATATTTTCTTTTAAATATGTCACTTAGGATTGGTTTTTTTAAAGTCAATTACAACTATTTTTAAAAACACCCCATATTTATTACATCTAAATCTGTTCTATAAGATTTATCCGTAACAGGGCTGTCTTCTGTGGTATTTTGAGTTTATTGTTGACTGTAATGTTCCTTTAACATATTGAGAGCTACTTGTTCTTTTCTTCCTCTCTTCTATATGCTGTTCATATTTTCTTAAGGAATATTTGGGTCAGAGACTCTGATGTGCAGTTTGGAGTTTACCAAGTTTCTTTTTAAAAATTTACTGTTGCTCTTTGTTAAACCACAGGCTCAGACTTTAATCGAGGGATTTGAAGATAGCCCTGTGTTAAGGCCAGGCACTTCTTGCTAACTGTATTACAGAACTGAGTATAAATAAAATGCCATATTACAAAGTTTTGGTGTTCTGTTTTGGCTGCTGTTGAGTTGCTTGTGAGGGGGATTGTTGTATAGTCCTCTTCATGAGACTTCCACAAATGCATATTCTGGTTTTAATCAAGGTGGTTTTTTGAAGGTGGGGGAAACAAAACCGGAAGAGCATACCTAAATCTGCTAGTCTCAATTGCAGTGTGTTTGCTTCCATCAGTTCTTACTCTGTGCAAAACTGACCATCTGTGCCTGCTCTCTCTAACACCTTTGTTTGATCTTCAGATCTCCGATGGCCAAGGAGATGAGCGCTCAGAGTCCCCCTATGAAAGTGCTGATGAGACTCAGACTGAAGTGTCTATATCATCCAAAAAATCTGAGCGAGGAGCGGGAACAAAAAAAGAATATGTGTGTCAGGTGAGAGATGTTAGTTGGGCTGTGTTTCCTCAGCTTTCCTGGAAAAGGTCTTCTTAAATATGAAAATGACAATATTAGGCCAGAAACAGGTTTATCATGTGTGTCTGAGACGTCTGTTAGTGATGAGGTTGCCATGGCAGTAAATGCAATTCTTAATACCTAACTATTTTTTTTTTTGACCTCCAGTAAGTGACTTAGCCTTTCTGCTTGAGTGTCCAGGTCTGTAAGATAAGCATAATTTGTAGGTCAGACGAAGCACATGAGTGTTGCCAGGTGACTGGTTAGACGATGCAGAGGAGGGGCTGGTTTCCCTGTTGGCACAGAGGAGGAGGCCCAGCCCGGTGGGGTTTGTGCTCTGCGTGCAGCAGGTGGCAGCGCTGCTCTGCCCTGGTGTGCAGGCGGAAAGCGACTGAAAGCAAAGGCCTTTCTCAAACTGTTCTAGACGGGCTCCTAGGCTATGGAATGATAACATAATCCAAGTGAATCCAAGATCAAATTTGTTCCCGTGAGACTGGGCAAGCAGTTACGTTTTCATTTTTTGTACATAGTGGGGATGAGGTTGTATCTGTCTATAAACGTTGGGTAATCCTTAATTTCTGCCAGCACTGTTGTTCAGTTCATTTTTAGTTATGCATCTGTCACTGCTAACCACTCAGACATAGAGGTATCATTGTGCCAACTGGACTGATTTCCTGTCGCCAAGGAAAAGGAAAGGAAGGATGCTTTTTAACCCTACTCAGATGCATCAGTGTGTTCAGGGAGTATTTCTTACAGCTTTTTTCTCTTCCTTTTTTTCTGTCAGGTTTTATTTACTCCTGAACCATGGTCTGAGAGGGATATTTCTAGTGGTTTAATGATTCTGTTACCTGTTTCAACTTGAAGTGAGGGCATGTGATGATGCTTGTAAAATTATCTTTCACTTGTTAATTTGATTGCAACAATGGGGAAAGATACTTTGAGGAGCAGTATATGAAAAGGAATAAAGAAAATAGTCTTTTTCCACATATGAACTTTTCTTTAACATTCAATGCCTTTGTGTTGTAAAAGCTGTGTGAAAAAACAGGTGATCTCCTACTGTGTGAAGGACTTTGCTATGGAGCTTTTCATGTAAGCTGCCTTGGGCTCTCTGGAAGACCAGCAGGAAAATTCATTTGTAGTGAATGTACATCAGGCAAGTTCGTCCCTTTCTATTAATTAAAAAAAAAAAGTTATAGTTTTCCCATATATTGTTGTAGGACATCCTCCTGGACAGAGTATGTATCCTCAGAGAATCCTTATTTATTCTTTGGGACCTGACAGGGTGGGAGTTCATAGAGTACCACTAAGTGTGCCATGTTTTACAAAGGTCACCTTGTTTTCAGTGAGAACTCTCTTGGAACGTGGCTAATTTAATCAGAATTCCATTGCCTTAATAACTTCAGATTATTTGCTTTCTGAATGCAATTACAGATTAGGTTTAAAATCTGTCACAAAGACTTAAGAAGTCCTAGAAAAAAGAGCAGCGAGTGAAGTGTTTTAAGTTCTTTTTCATTGCTTTGTGTGTCTATATCAATTGTTTGCTTTTCCTGTTAAAAGACTACCTTATTGCTATTAATTTCATTTGCTTTTAATCCTGTAATAACTGCTTGGAAGTTCTTAATCTCAAAACTTTATGTAAGATTTGTGTTCTTGCTCGTAAGCTCATTTCAATACATGCAGTAAACCTTGTTGGAACTGCTGCTTTAAAATAAACCTGTTTCAACTAGTTCTGAAAAAGATTAGAGGATGCTTGTCTTTGGTTTGTGATCCTGCTTCAAATTTCACAGGACCACAAACAACCCATCATCCTATTTCATTGGTTTAAAAAATTTTTAAAAATAAAAATTCATTATTGTCCTGGCATACTGAGGCTTATAAATAAGAACAGAAAATCAGATTGATGATTTTGGGTGGCTTCGGGTGTTGCTGTGTACCCTGCAAATGGGTTTGCTTTATAACTTTATTTTGCTTGTATCTGAGCAGATCAGTATTTAATACTGAAGAGCTAAAGTAAATAGATTGTTGCATCAAGTAATGCAATTTGTACTGTTGAATAAAACCTCCTCCACACAACAAAAGCAACTCCGTCATGCATAACATAAGGGCACAAGAGAAGTGTTTAAATTCATGTGTTTGGATGAAAAATAAGTTGCATTCTGTTTATTATTTTGCCATTAGGTGTTCACACCTGTTTCGTGTGTAAGGAGAGAAAGGCAGATGTGAAACGCTGTGTTGTGTCTCACTGCGGAAAATTCTACCACGAAGCTTGTGTGAAAAAATTTCATCTCACTGTGTTTGAGAACAGGGGGTTTCGATGTCCTCTCCACAGCTGCCTCAGTTGTCATGTTAGTAACCCCTCACATCCACGAATTTCAAAAGGTAGTTTCATTTTACGTTTTTATGACTGATTAATTAATTTTATTTATGGTGTGTTAAGGTAAGGAATGTGTCCATTTGAGAGCTGCTAGCTGCAGTTTTGTTAGGCATAAATAGACTACCAACTGATTCAGAATTTCTTACAAAATAGTAATAGAATAAGTTTTAGTCAGCTTTAGTATTTACCTTCTTTGTGCTTTTTTTTAACTGGCTTTCAGTTATCCATAACTAACCATGTTTTCTTCTCAAGAGAGAATGAAATCTAGAATGTATAGATGATGAGGAGAGAGGCAAAGCATTGAGGGCAGGACTTGAGAATGTTACAAACACTGCAGCAAGGCTCAATGAACGGGGAGACATTTGATTCTCTGCAGGTTTTTAGCTTTGGGCAACATTTGCAGACAAAATTACATGACTCAGGAAGAGCATGGTGTGCATAATTAAAGTCTTAGAGTGCTTTAAATTGGGTGTATGGTTCTCTGAGAACCTTTATTAATTCAGTATTGTTGCAAATATGCAAGCGTTGAAAACATAATGGCTGGGGTTTAGTGTGTGTGTGTGTACAGGGTGTCTCAGCACTACCACTTTTTTTTGCCAAAATAACGACTCAGTTCTGTCCCAAAGGAACACAGCAGTGTTGTGCTTCGCCACGAGTCAGTTCTGGCCCAGAGTAACCTGTGAGTGTTGTGCTTTGCAGGGAAGATGATGCGCTGTGTGCGCTGCCCCGTCGCATACCACGCCGGGGACGTTTGCATTGCTGCGGGATGCGCCGTCATCGCCTCCAACAACATCATCTGCACCAACCACTTCACTGCCATGAAGGGGAAGAGCCACCACGCCCATGTCAATGTCAGCTGGTGCTTTGTGTGCTCCAAAGGTAAACGGCTGGGGAACTCCTTCAGAAATGCGGCATCAAAACGTTTTATTCTTCAGCTTAAGCGTTGTTTTTATAATCTGTTTGTAGCAAATCATTAGAAATGTGGCATATTAAGTTAGGCTTTGTTAGGTTTTGCTATAATGTCAAGTTGGCTTATGCTGCTTCAGGGTTTTAAATATCCTTTTTTTTTTGCAAAAATAATTTATTAAAGAATGTTTTTATTTGGGCTTTATCCAACAACCAGAAGCCCAATTTATTTCTTTACAAGAGACACCTGATGAGTATTTCTCTGTTCTTTCCCCTGTGTTCAAGGTACTAAAGCTTTTTGTGTTTCTTTATTGTTAATATGTAATATTACACCATAAATATTTTAAGAGTTGCTTTTAGTTTAGTAGCAGACAGCAAATTGACTCAGTATTAGTTGTTGCTGGGTTTGCCACTAATTAAGGGTGTTTTGTTATATCTTGTACAATAAATCTGTTCCTTATTGAGAACCACAAAATGCATAGTGCTGTTTAAACTTGTAGCAGTGAAACTTTACCTGATTTGGTAGCAAATTAACATGCAGTATAGCAGCTTTTCAGCTGCAGCCAACTTTCCACTTGATAATTCGTGGAACAAACTAACAACCTTGTTCCTTCTTGCCCCAAGGCGGGAAAAAACCCTGAAATCATAAGAGGAGTCTGTTGTGGTTACAATTTTTCTTACGTAGAAATGTTAATATATATTAAAACTACATTAAACATATTGTAGTTATTAAAGCACAGCAAAGTAATTATAATTTGTGCATTATTCTGGAATTTTTATCACCAACTTGCTTGTTATTTTGCATATTTTACTAACCCGAGTCTACCAGGCATTCAGATTAATCAGGACCTTTTGGCTGCTGTACCCAGCTAAGTGATGTGTGTATTTGTTGTTGAGGGTCAGTATGTTTTAACCATTTATTTTCTAATTGAACCTACCACATGTGTATCATTTCTAACCTGTCTGGAATGCAAAACTTGTATTTTGATCTTGATGTTTTCCAACCTTTTTTCCTTTTTCTGTGTCTCTGCAGGTGGAAGTTTGCTGTGCTGCGAGTCGTGCCCGGCAGCCTTTCACCCTGACTGCTTAAACATTGAAATGCCAGATGGGAGCTGGTACTGCAATGACTGCAGGGCGGGCAAGAAGCTCCATTTCCAGGATATTATTTGGGTTAAACTGGGAAATTACAGGTCTGATGAAGGAATTTGTGGTGTTTTACAGTACTGGCATATTTAACTAAGGATCATACAACTGGTTGCTTCTGTAGGCCAGCCTTGCTGCACACTGATTTCTGACTCCTCTCTGAAGTAGGGACCTGACCTCCTTGCAAACTTCAGGTCCAAAGACTTGCAGCTTTGCTGTTGCTCTTGGCCAAGGCATTGCCCATACAGGACTCCTTGAGTCTTCTGACTTCTGCCTCCAGTGTATGAGCTTTCAACCCCTGTTTGTGTCAGAGATCTCTGCCAATAAATTGGTATAACTGGTAATTGGCTAAATTACTCCCTCGCAGGCTGGGACGTCAGTCACTCAGGCTGTTAGTGTTTAACACTTGGATGAGATTTGGGTGAGATAGAGGTAGCTGGGGGTTATCCTTGAAACGTTAATAGGTGTTAACCAACCTTCTCTTGATCTTTGACAATTACAGTATTTGCAGGTCTTGTAAAGATGATGGTTTTGCTACCCAGACGCAGGGAGTCCTATGTGTGTGCTTACCTTGCAGGCAGGTGAAGTCTCACAGATCTGAGTGTCAGGCTTTCCTTTTCTAGTCTTCTCTCACTCTCTACTGAGAGAGGGGAGGAAAGGTTTTTAATCCTCTTGGATCTTGGAAATAATAATCAGTTACTGGTGTTTCAAATGATTTTGTTAAACTGTCTTTAGCAGAAGGAGACAGTTTACTAAAATGCTGTCTTTTTTTATTTGTACTTCTGTGCTAGATGGTGGCCTGCAGAAGTTTGCCATCCGAAAAACGTTCCCCCAAATATCCAGAAAATGAAGCATGAAATCGGAGAATTTCCTGTGTTTTTCTTTGGTTCTAAGGATTACTATTGGACGCACCAAGCACGGGTGTTCCCTTACATGGAGGGAGACAGAGGGAGTAGATACCAAGGGATCAAAGGAATTGGAAAAGTCTTCAAAAATGGTACATAGCTAAAAGTAAACAAAAATAATCCTGTGATGTACATGCTTTGCTTTCTTCACACATAGCCTTGGGTTTGAACATTTGTTTTACAATATTGAATTAAAGAAATTTGTGGTGTCCTGAGCAACAGTCACTATTACCATCTTTGCATGAAAACATTATATTTTAATATTTAGTACACTCTCTCAGACTCTCTCAGACTGGGAGACGGAAAGAGCAGAATTTATACATATGTTGAGAACATTAACACTCCAGAAGCATTGTTTGCAAAAAAATTGAATGATGGTACTAGGAAGTAGACAATGCTTTAACACACATGGGAATGAGCAAGTCAGTTTGGGGGCAGTAATCTTCTTTCTGGCATTTCTATTGATGCTGCCATCTTTTTCAGCTTTGCAAGAAGCTGAAACTCGTTTTCGAGAAATTAAGCTACAGCGAGAAGCCAAAGAAACCCAGGAGAGTGAACGTAAACCTCCACCATACAAACATATTAAGGTAAAGTTTGAGGAAATGAGTGGGTGCTCGAAGGCTTGAGCTGAGCAGTGAGATGGGGTCACATTGTAATGATGGTAACCATGCTTTTACAATCATGGTAAAATTTTGCTTTCATTGGAACATTTAGTGGTGCAAAACTAAATTAGCAACCACTGTGTAACTCTTACAATAAAATTAACTGTTCTCAAGTAATATTTGAACTATTTTAATGTATTTTTCAGGTGAATAAACCTTGTGGTAAAGTGCAGATATACACTGCTGACATATCTGAAATTCCCAAGTGCAACTGCAAGCCCACGGACGAAAACCCTTGTGGCTTTGATTCCGAGTGCCTCAATCGGATGCTGATGTATGAGTGCCACCCACAAGTTTGTCCAGCGGGAGAGCGCTGCCAGAACCAGTGCTTTACCAAGCGCCAGTACCCCGAGACAAAGATCATCAAAACTGATGGCAAAGGCTGGGGTCTGGTTGCCAAGAGGGACATTAAAAAGGTAGAGAAAAGCAGAGAATCAGTGACCTGCGCTGCTGTTTGTGGGTTTGGGATATACTTCACTAGTGACACTTGGTGCCTTTCAGGGGGAGTTTGTGAATGAATATGTGGGAGAGCTGATTGATGAAGAGGAATGTATGGCAAGAATCAAATATGCACATGAAAATGACATCACCCACTTCTATATGCTTACTATTGATAAGGTAGGGTATTTGATGTTTTTTGCCGTTATTTACTTATAAGCTCATTCTGATCTCGTCTGTTATCTGTTAACCTTATTTTTTAGCTTCTCTTATCACCTTGGGAGGGCACTCTGCTACCTTTAACATTCCACAGTTTCATATATTCACAGCATTGCATCTTCTGTGCGTGCTCTCTCCATTCTGTATGTACATAATGAATGTCCTTAGTTCTGTGTTATGTAATAAATTACATATTAAGGTCTATAGGTTGTGCTTTGTTGCTTGAAATGGAGTACAGTACTTAGCTGCCTGTAAGTACAAAGTACTTACCTGCCTAGTTTTAAAATGAAGTATGAAGTTGGGGGAAATAGTAGTGATACAGTGCAAGGAATTGCTTTTAGCAATCCTTTTACTAAAGTTTCAACAACAGAAAATAAAATTCTTACTTGAGAGAACATGAAATAGAATTGTGAGGCTGTGTCCTATATAGGGCATTAAATCTTTTTTGCAGCCATCTGTCCTTTGCATTTTTCATGGCATAACTAGGCTTGTGTAGAAACTCTTCTCTGAAAGTACTCTCTGTTAGGAGCCAGCCAGCCCTCCATAAATTGATTCACAGCAAATTATTGCAGCAGATTAATTAATGCACCAAAATAATTCAGTATTTGTGATTTTGTGCACACCTCTGAGTATTTTCTTCCTCAGGAGGAGGAGAAAGTGAAGAACCTGGACAGCAGGAATTACAGGTTATCTACATTATATTGCTTCAGTCCCCAGACAGCTAGTTAGGAGAAAAACAAGAGCTGGCTGCCAGTCCTGCGTTTTTTTCAGTCCCAACCACCATTCTTTTTCCCAAGACTCTTTGCTCTGCATTTCCACAGCTACTGTTTTCATTAGTCCTGTAACTGAGTAGTTCCTGCACAGGAGTTACCACCACAAAATGATGAAACCACGTTTTTCTGAACACTTAAAGTTTCCCACTCCTCTACTAGATTGACATACAATGTCAGTGTGTTAAACATCTGAACTGGATATGTATTTGACTCCTACTGTAATTAATAAATACTCATTATTGTGGGTCTATCTTGCCAAAACTGCCAATGCCATTATGAGGCTGAGCTGCCCATGCAATGAAGTGTGTGCACGTAGGCATGACATGTGCATTATAAACACGAGCTAGGAAGAAACTATAGTAATACTTCATAAATAAGCAAAGCCTTCCCAGGCAGCTCTGCAAGGAAACACAGTTCTGTCAATTTTAAGATTTTATTTTCTTTTATTTTGTTAATGTCTGGTATATTTGGTGGAGATAGAAATTTAAGAGCAATTGTTCATAGGAGTGGGATGTTTTTAGCTTACCAAGAGCTTGTTTTTGTTTAAACTAGGCTGATTTGGGGAAAATCTGGTAAGAAACTGGTAATCTCTGGAAGTAATCATACAGTGATTTGGTACATGCCATAAAGCATGGTGCTTGTAAATGCCTCACAGCTTCATGAATGCAAAGTAGATGGAAAAGGGACCGAGTCTGAGTTCTGAGGCTTCCTGGGAGAGGGGGTTCCTTAACATGCCCACCACAATGCTCACAAGAACACTTATCCTGCCTTGTGGCTGCGATGGGTGCTGGGAAGACATGAGCTAGAGCATGTGTATTGCTTTGGGAGTGTCACATTCCAGGCCACATGGGACACTACAGTTTCCAATACAACATGTACCAGCAGTTGGCTCATGTGCTCTGGAGGGCAACACCATGTCAGTTCTGAATGCAACTATTGAAATCAGTTATGGATGATTTTTACTTTTTTTGTGAGGGGGTACAGAAAAAACCCTCATCCTGTTGCTGATTTATTATCCAGGACCGTATTATTGATGCTGGCCCCAAAGGAAACTATTCTCGGTTTATGAATCACAGCTGCCAACCAAATTGTGAAACTCTAAAGTGGACAGTGAATGGAGACACTCGTGTCGGGCTCTTTGCTGTGTGTGACATTCCTGCAGGTACATTGGCTCAGCTTGGCTTTGCTTTCATTCCCTAAGTTAAACGTTTTGTGCAGTTATGAGTGGGACAGTCGTGGTTTAACTGATTCAGTGCAAATATTTTTGTAGAAAACTCGGCACACAGAGGAGATGCTTTGTGATCTGCCTTTTACTTGAATGTTTCTTTATTGTGAGTCCCATGGCTGCTTTTTGTTGCTTGCTTCTAGGGCAAGTATCCTTAGTAAGTTTCTGTTCTGGAGTTCTCAATTGCATCTTTTCCATGAACATAATAAGGAAATGGAGGAGGCTGTTATAAAGTATCTGTGTTCTGGTTTGTGTGCACACATGCTCGCACACATACATGTCTATCTATAGCTATATCTAGCTGCATGGATGGATAGATGTAATATGTGTATAGGCCAGACACAAGCACAGTTTCGTGAAGTCAAACGAATTTATTTTAAAGTGTAATTGCATAAGACATCATGCTATAGGGGCATCTAGTTAATCATTGTCAGTGCTCATAAGCAGTAAAGAGAGGGAAAATCCTATGACAGTACATCAACAAGCAAGTCCCAAACCAGAAGACAGATAGCAAAAGCTGTATTTGTTCATAATAATTTTGATAGAATTTGTTACCTTGTCCTTTTCACACTCAGGGACGGAGCTGACTTTTAATTACAACCTTGACTGTCTGGGCAATGAAAAAACAGTCTGCAAATGTGGTGCCCCAAACTGCAGTGGATTTCTTGGGGACAGACCAAAGGCAAGTAATACATCAAGTAATACATCAAGAGATTTTGACAGTCCTGTCAGGGGAAGGGTTGTAGAAGCTTCAGACTGACTAAGAATGTGCCTAACTGTAGTCAGTGAGATTACTCTGACATTCTAGTTTATATTTCCCCATCTAAAACTTAAAGTATGATTATTTTGTTAAGATTCATTAAAAAGAAAATTGAGTTGAACTGAAGAAATAAAAATTTCAAGTGATTGGTGGTGCAAGTACATAATGAGGGTAAATTAGCCATAAGTAGATTAGACTGGAAATTGGAAGACCTTTTGTCAGTGACAAGAAAACGAAGGGGATTTTGCAGTAGGAACGTCCTGTAGAGAGAAAATGTGGTTTCAGGGTGACTTTTCACAAGGGTCATTGTAGGTTTTTTGTCAACACAGATCAGTACAGTGAAGCACTGGGCAGGTCAAGTCAAGTTTTTGGTTGTGTGCACGGTCTGCCAGGTGTGCCAACAGCTTGGCTAGGTTGTGTAATGTTTTTCCTTCGCAAAACTGGCATTTACAGATTTGTATCTTATTCTTTTAGAATTCTTCCGCTAATGCCTCAGAAGAAAAAGGCAAAAAGACCAAAAAGAGAACACGGAGACGCAGAACAAAAAATGAAGGGAAGAAAGAATCTGAAGATGATTGCTTCCGTTGTGGTGATGGAGGTCAGCTGGTATTGTGTGACAGGAAATCTTGTACTAAAGCTTATCATCTCTCCTGCCTTGGTTTGGTGAAACGTCCTTTTGGTGAGTCAGCCTATGTCTTACTGTGTAAATAACTTGTACAGGCACCTCAGTTATTGCACTGAAACCTTGTCAGGGGTGTCATCCTGAAAACATTGGGTTTGTATGGCAGGAACTTCATGCATCGTGTGGGAGCAGCTCCTCTTGGATTTGAAGACAAAATGGTGGCTTCCTCCTGCCTCTCTGGCAAAATGAGGCGTTTGTTTTACGAATGTAGGTAATTGAGTACATCACCTGGTAGGAGCACCGTGGCCCTGCCACAGGATAGTTGATCATATCTAAGAAATGCATTAAGCCCTTTGAGTTCAAGCCAGAAGAGCAGCAGCAGCTTCTGAAAGAAGGCAAGTAGGGAAATTAAGAGCAGTAGACATGAGGTTACAGTTCCAGATATCACAGGAGTTACCTGGTTCCAGTCAGCCATCTCAGGTGGAATATAGAGAAGGGAAGTAGGCAAATCCTGTTATCCCAGAAACAAGTAAAACAAGGACTGGTAAAGTATGCTGGGGTGAAAGAGCAACTGTAAGTGAAGCACTCCAGTCATCCCTGAGCAAAACTGGCTGCAGACTGGGCACTGCTGTAAGAGTAGGTAGCAGCTGACCAGATGCTTGGATGCTCTTCCAGCCTGCAAGTTCTCTAAAATGCTATTGAGTGAAGCCTGAGCCGTTTCTTCTGGCTGGAGCTGACTGCTGTGTTTAAATGAGAGTGTGTCAAGTCTGCTCCTTGCAGCTGCCAGCTGAGCTTTAGAAGTATGATGTAGCATTTTGACTGTTGAGATCAGCCCCAGTAGTTGCTGTCATTTGCTTTGTCAGGAGAGTTGTGCCTTGTTCAGCTGCTACAACACAAAAATTCTGTAAGAGATGATGCCATGTTTTATTCCCCACTAATGGGCTCTTTGGTTTTGATTGCAGGGAAGTGGGAGTGTCCTTGGCACCACTGTGATGTTTGTGGCAAGCCTTCTGTTTCTTTCTGCCACTTCTGCCCAAACTCTTTCTGCAAGGAGCACCAAGACAGGACAGTACTAAATTCCATGTTGAATGGACAGTTATGCTGCTCTGAACATGTTCTAGGGGTGGATTCTGTTGAAACTCAGAAGACTGAGAAACCCCGCAAAAAACTGAACAAGTTCAAGCCCAGGAGAAGGAGGAACAGATGGATGAGAGCTGAATGCAAATAGTCATGGACTGCAGTTTCTACTGCCAACACTATCTTGTAGATAAGTTGTGAATATGACCAGGGAAGGACACAATTTTACATATATTCTGTAAAGGTTACAATGGGGGGGGGGGGGGTTTTTTTNTTGTTTTTATAAATCCACTGAGCCAACCACAGCAGTTTTCTGCTGCTTCTGCACTGATAACGAACTGCATAGTTCAGGAAACTTCAGGACAAACCAAACTTATTACTCAGCATTACAGTTACACTTGAATTGTTACGAATGTAAAATGTTCCCTCCAAAATACTTGCAGGTTGGAGGTAGGTTAAAATCAAACCAGGTAGGCATAAACATAGTTTTTTGCGATAGTATTTGTCAACCAACAGATGTTTAAAATAGTATATCCTTGAAAGAAGTTGTTAGTTCTCAAGTCCTTTTGAGTAAGAAATGGCTTGGTCTGTGGTCCCAATGAGATTTGCTTGCCTTGTGTGTTTTTGAACAAGTGCTTGAATGCCAGTCATGACCCAGGTGTGTCTCTCGCTACAACCACACACACAGAAATTGGTTGATTGAATCAGAAAATGATTCTTAAGCAATCATGATCATAAATATCCTTCCACCAAGAAATGTAGTGCGTGGTGGGAAGGGCACACCCATCCACCAGAGAGGAATCTTATTTTGTAAGAGATTTTTTTCTATACTGTTTTTTCCTTTATTTCATCCCAGCAAAATAGAAGTTACTTGATCTTGCAGAGGTGTACAGGTCTGGACTTACAGGGATATTGTCTTGCAATCTAGGCCCAGGATTTTTGTGTCTTAATAAAAACAGATCTTTCAAAAGCTATTATTTGGAAAAAATTACTTGATTTTTTTTTTTTTCCTTAATGGCAGGTAACATGCAGAGGCAGACTTTTCTTTGGAATGCTTGGAGTCCAAGCCTTGCAACTTTATGATAATGCAAGAAATGCCCAAAAAGGAGCAAAACCACCCCCATGAATGAAACAGAAAGTGAAATTTGACTAAAGTTCATAAACTAAATTCAAAACAATTAAGTAAAAGTGAAGTAGATTTTTGAAGAATCATGTAAGAATTTTGATGTGAAATTTAGCCATACTCTGTTCCTTTTGATGAATTTTGTATAAAACTGGCTTCTTGACAGACTGAAATTTTTTGTTAAATTTTTAGGAGCTCTGCTCTTGACTATTGTGTCACCACTGTGTTGTGTCAGCAAAGCTGTTTTGAATTCCTTGCATTAGCATTAGGTCCTCACTAACCCACAGTGAGATGAATATACAAGACAGTATTGATGGAAAAAACGGTAAAGAAAAAACATCTTTGCCAGTTTTCTTCCCAGTGCATGTCCTTGGTGTGTGATCAGGCAGCGTTCCAAGCACGTTCTGAGTTGTGCCATTGTCACCCACCCTCCGTAAGCACCACGTGCACCTCCATGTCCACTGAGCCATTTGTGTATGTTCTAGCTTAGTTTGCTCTTAGTAGTGCAAGAACTCTGTGTAGCCCTTTTGAAAATGAAGCCTTGCTTTATCATGGAAGTATATGGTTTTCTTCCAAGGTACTTCTTCAGGATTTGATTTAGTTCTTGGAATTACCAAAATCCCCATTTATTCCCAACACGTAAAAGCTTTGGTTTTATTAGAAGGTATTAATTGAAAGAGGTTATAAATGTTGCATTGCCCTATGCTGAACACTTTGGGTTTTGTTTTGTGACCAAAATACTTTGTTTTTAGAATCAATTTTTATAAACACTGTTGGAAGGTTCTTTTTTTTTTTTTTCCCAAGTAATTTTGAAGAAATAGCACAGTTCAAAATCAGGGGAAGTGTTACATGTTTGCATTTTTTAAAATGATATGCCAAGCCTTGCACTCAAGTTAAAATTCAAGAGTCTTTAACTGATTTTGAGGGAAACTTTTTTCTCTGTCATGGGATGAAGAACAGTCCTGTGCCTAAAATCAAAACCAAAAAATCATATGGATGTTTCTCTAATATTGGATTTCAAGGGAAGAAAAACGAGGTCAGGTAGTAAAGCAGAAATATTTTCCTCATTGCTTTAAAACAAAATGAAGGAATTTGATGGCATTGGGACCATTCTTTGAATACTATACCGTGTAAGGAAGGCTTTGTAAGAATACCTTTAAATAAGTTATTATAAAATTTTTCCTTTACATTCCATTGCTTTTACAATTTTAAAAATTTTTTTAGTTGTTTTGTTGCTTTTTCCTCCTCATGTGTAGGTGTAACAGCTCTGTCACTCTGGAACCGTGATGCCCCAGGTCCTAAGAGGCAGATCCCCACTTCAGAAGCCACTGCTGCAGTAACAGCACCCAGGGGTTTGGGCTCTGGGGACTCACAAGCACATCCAGCACAGCAGGATGCAGGACAGCCACCCCTTGTGTCTGTCTGTGGCGACAGAGAGACTCTTTGTTCACACAGACAGATCTGAGCCAGGGGCTGTTTGACCTTCTGCTTCCTTCTACCTCTCCCTGCTCTTTACTGCTCCACTCTCTGGGCCCACAGAGTTCTGCATCTCCGAGACTGCAGAGCAGGAGTTCCCTTGGGAGTTCCTAGCAATTCATTCCTTCTGCTGGCACCTCCTGTAGACTGATCTTGAGGAAGAACGTGGATCATATTCTCCCTTGATATGTACTGGCCATGTAACCCCGTGAGCTCAGCTCAGGCTCTCAGGTGGTGATCTGGGAAAAGTTTGGTGTCTGTACCAGGACAGGTGCGGTTTAGGTGCATTGTAATGAAGGCTTCTGTACCTTACTCTGCAGCGTGGGAAAACAGGCTAAAGTTTTGTTTGAAAAAGAAGATAGAAGAAAAGTTGTAACATTGTTTTCCTTCTCCTACTGTTCAAATACAAGGTAAAACAATCCTTAAGACTTGAGCTTTCTCATGATGCAACTCAATACTTTTTAGCATTCAGTAACTTGAAGGATTTTCTGTTATAAATTAATCTAAACAACATTAACTGTGGCATATTACGTGGCCTTAAATGATGTTCTTTGTGTCTTGCCCATCAAGGTAGCAAAATGTCTTTCCTTTTCTAGCAAAAAGCTGATACATGACAGCCAATTTCAGAATTCGTTGTTCTTTTATCACATGAGCAAGCATGGAAACAATTTTCAGTTGAGTATGTTAGATGTATTTTCATACAACCTAGGAAAAATAATCAGAGTAAATGTCTGTTTTGTTCAATAGCTTTGTGTTCATGGTCAGGTTTTAGGAGGTTTTTTATTTGAATTACTTGGAAAAACAAAATATCTTGAAAGATGTATTAATGGGATTTTTCCACATTGTTGAGTCTCATTATTCCATGTCTGACTGCTTGAGTAACTTCAATGTCTTATTAAATGTTGAATTTTATTCCTAGTTATTTAAGAAGTTGCTAAGTCTCTTTTGTAAAACAGCTCTATATACTTCTTTTAGCACCATTTTTTTTTTCTTTAAAGAAAAAAGTGAAATTGATATGTGCTAAGCAAGCATGGTTTGGCAGCAAGGGAACAGGGCTTTGTTCTCTCATAGGTAAAACTTACACTCCAGGCCTTCCTCAGAGACACCCTGGAAACACTGTTTTATGCTTCCATGGAGATGATAATGATTGTGCTGTGGCTTGTTTCCACACTTGCTTATCACAGAAATGCTAACATTTCTTGCAGTCCAGTTTTTCCAGTGCTGCTCTCTCTTGCTCATAATTTCACAGGCTTTAGTGACACTGAGCTGGAGCTACCCAGCCCAGCCAGCACTGCTCCCTTGAGGTCCTTGTGCTGTCACAAGTGCTGGTCCTGCTTGGTCAGGTCTGAATTTGGCTTTTTCAGACAGGTTTTTTTGGGTCTGGTTTGGCTTCACATGTGGAGTCTCCCACGTGTGACAGCAGCTACATTTTTTTAAAAAGCATTTCAGAGATCTGCTTTCATACTGGTGGCCAACGGTTCTGCTGAGGTCACCTGGTGCTGTGCATCAGGACTGTGTCCCTCTGCTGCTCCCAGGAAAACCACAGCCTTGGGCCAGCTGAGAAACTTCGTGTCTCTCCTACACCAGCAGTGGGAGAGACTGCATGGAGCTGTGCCTGTGCTGGGTGCTGGGCTGTGGGGAGGGTTGTAGGTACCATCCCTGTTGCTGCTGATCCAGATTGGAATCACAGAACAGTTTGGGGTGGAAGGGACCTTAAAGATCATCCACTTCCAACCCCCTGCCATGGGCAGGGACACTTTCCCCTAGCCCAGGTTGCTCAAAGCCCTGTCCCACCTGGCCTTGGACACTTCAGGGGTGGAGCAGCCACAGCTTCTCTGGGAAACCTGTCTGACCACAACAGCTCATGTACCACTCTTCCACCCAGTTATTCACCTAATATAGTTGAGAGAGATCAGAGAGCTGATATATTTTATAAATTTTTTTAAACACTTTAACCTTCCCTGGGGAGAGGAGAATGAGCAGCTGAGGGCAGGAACCACTTAACCCCCCACAGCTGGGTCAGCCATCTCTGCTGCTGCAAGACTAAAGTGAGAAGTATCACCTGCCACCACCTCAGTGCACAGTCATTTAAAATCGCGGATCTTTTGGTAGAGATACTGTTTTTATTGGCAATCGAGGGCTGGTGAAGCACAGCACTGACACACAGGGTCACAGCTGGCTGGGCTGGGTTTACACAGCACCTGGGTGGGAATGTCACTGTAGGAGGAAAAGGAAAACAAGGTGGGAAGGTTAAGAGGCCACAGGTGCTGGTTTCATGGAGCAGATGACACTGGCTCCAATACAGGTGATGGGCATTTCTGAGTGCCTGGGATGCTGGCTAAGAATCATTCAGAGAGAAACATAATAGGGGACATAGAGCAAACAACAAGTTAAGAGTTAACCAGCCACACACAGAAATCATCTCTGGAAAACACAAATCACATCAGTTTAACCAGATGGTTAAAGTGGGCTGGGTGCACAGAAGAAGGCTTGGAGTGCCACAGCAAACAGGTACAAACTACTCATGCTGTGCTCTCCTGGGTGGGGGATGAATGGAGTGTCCAGGATCAGGGACAGAACTCTGCCCAGGCATTAAGGCAGTGGGTGTCCTACAGGTCCCTCTCCTCAGCGTTCAGAAAGGTGCAAGGCATCTTCTGTGCCTGCACCGTGCTGCTCCTTTGTACTTCCAGTCTGAAACACCACCTGACAGCAGGAAACAAAAGGGACGTATTTGTCCAGGAATTAACCATTACTTTAGTTGCACATGTTTGCCCACAGCTGAAATTAAAGTGAAAGCTTTAGGATCCCTTCCCTTGACGTGTGCTTATGCTAAAATTTTGAGAATGGGGAACAAAATTAAAAATTGCATATTATTAAAAGGAAGCATTTTCATGTTAGCTCATGCTCAGGTGGAAGTGAATGTTGTATCAAGGGGACCTCAGTAACTGGAGCAGTCAGTCCTCACTCTATTGAGCTGGTTATTGAAATGGAGAAACAGATGTGATTGTTTGCTGCTTCGGGTTTTTTGCCCTCTGAAGAAAGGAGAAAAGTATTTACTTGTGAACAAAGCCAGAAGTTGGATGACTTTTCCCATCAGCCCAGTGCAGCAGAGCAGGGAGCTGGGTTGGTTTGCACAAGTAGCAACAGCTCAAAAAATGAGTTTTATTTCCCAGCAACGATCTTAGCTATAAAGAAATAGGTTGCTCATGATTAAAAACCTTGCCCAGACCCACACCTGTGTTGCCCCAGGGGAAAGAGAGGCAGGTGGCTGCTGCTGATGGCCTGTGCTACCAGCCAGCATAGACTGGCTCCGTGTGCTCCGTGCCCCCATACGTGGTGTGTCCTCCCGGGCCCCGGGGCAGCAACAAGGATTTCTTGCCATGCTCATGCCTCCTTCTCAGAATTATCAGAAAGATAACAAGGATTCCACCTGGAAAGAAAGCAATGGTAGTTACGCACAGATGGGAAGGTAAAGTGTCAGGTGATGTTTGCTCCTAAAAGAGGGGAAAAAAAGGTTCCACTAGCAATAATAACACTCAACTTCAGCAGTTCAGCTTAACTCTGGAAGCTGCAAGGAATAACAGCAGGTTTTAATGAAATAATTCAGTAACTTGCTTTCCTAATCCCATTTACTCTCTGCTCTCTGGAACTGTTTTCCACTTGGCATCTTATCCACTGTAGACTCCACCAAAAGAATATTGTTGAGAAATTAGTTTGCTCTGTGCAGCACTCACACTGAAGCACAAGAAGTAACTAACAGATTAACTCTTGACTCTAGATGGAGATCAGGGCTGTCATGAAAAATTACTTTTGGACTAGGCATAGACATGGTAGTAACTGGCAAATCTCAAGTACTGCGACATTCTGTTCGTTTGTTTCTGGCAGGAGCATCATCAAAGAAAATTGATCAGAACAGAAGAGCAGAAATCTGTTGCTGTGATGCAATATGGCCAGACAAATACGCCCAAATTTTGGTTGTGTGAGCTGACAGTCTCTTGGTAAACACTTGATCTGTCAGACCAGCCGTGAAATACTCACGGGTTCCTGCGTGGGCTGTTTCCTTTCCCCCTCTTTGCAGCAAGCTCTGGGAGATGCAGAAATGCTGTTCCCTGACCCTTGGACTTATCACAAATGCTGGTTAATGGGCCATTGTACCTCTCTGGACAGTCTTTTCATATACTTCAGTTTAATCTACTTTTTCAAATTAATACTTGCTTCAGATGGTATCTCTTTTAGCAGATTTTTGGACAACAGCCTGGCACGAGGGGACAGGGGTCAGTGGAGGAGCTTTCTCATGGCTCCAAGTCACAGCTTGTGAGAACAACCCTGGCCTGCTCCCAGCAGGCATTCCAGCCCCATGGAGACTGCAGTCAGACGATGGTGCTAGAGCTCCTCCAGACCCTGCTTGCCCTTGTCTCCTCCGTGCATCTGTGGAGTCCCCTCCTCAGCTGCCAAGAGAGGAGAGTGATGAGAACGCTGCTTCCTTGTTGGAGAAGCAGCTTTGCTGTGTGTCTCGTTCACTGTGGGGAGTAACACATGCATTTAATCTCTCCTCTCTCTCCTTTTAACAACAGCGAGCCAAGTGGAGAATGGGTCTTCAGGAAGTACATAAAATACACTTGAAACACAGAAACCATGAATATGAGGCTTGTTGGATATTCTTTATCCTCTGATGGCTTAGTCATCTCTATGACTTGGCTCTCTTGACACAAGATTTTCATCTCTGGTAGTGTAAGTGGCACTTAAGGATTTCTCTTCATCTCTCTGGGCACAGGAGACAAATTCCTCCTCCCAGCTTCCTCATCTGCCCTTTTCGCAATCTATAGCGGTAATAGTTGCTCATTTTCATCATAACTCTCTGATTAAACCTCCCCCCAACTTTGATTAAAAACAAAAGAGCTCTTATTTTTCCCTTTCCTAAGACTAAAAATGCATATTCATTGTTTTGGAATGATTACTCATGGTGCAGCTTCCCAGTTGGAAAGCTCATCCACTCATTAGCTTGCCCTAGTGATCTAATTTACAGCAGGTGGCATCTGGAGGCATGCTCTCCCCACACTCAGCAGGTTCAGGCTGTCTTTCATTTTGTTGGTTACAAGGTACATTATGGCATCTGTACAACCAACACTGCCTGAGCCAGCAATTCCCCATCCTGCTGGATGCTGTGGCATGGCTTAAGGCAGGAATGCTTTCAGGAAACATCTAGTACCAAAAGGAAATTGTCCTTTTTCCTACTTTTGTGTGGCCAAGGAATCCCTGTTTGAGGGGCTATACACACCCCTGCTTCCCAGGGACAAACAGCAAGCATTCAGCACTGTGCCACCTTCCTTCAGAGCAAGGGAAAGGCCTGGCACTGGCACTGAAAGCAGCCAGAAGGACTTTCATTACAAATCCATCTCTCCAGAAACACAAAATACACCACCCAGAGGATGCTCGGTTTAACAGACAGCTGCAGAGGGGTGCCTGGTTTCAGCAGAGGACAGAGAGGAGCCAGACTCACCTGCTGAGAAGGTGGCCAGGACAATGACCGTGGCAGGGGTCAGCTGGCAGGAGTCCCCCACCTTGTAGAGGAAGAGCTCCATGCAGTAGGTGGGCTCCACGCTGCCCCGGGGGCAGAAGGCATCAGGAGGGCACTTGACTGGGTTCACATCTGGGCTCTGCCCAAGAGAAGAAGTAACTCAGCACCAACAAACCACAGAAGGTAACCAGGGCAAAGGGAGGTGACACTTTAGCATTGGGGGGAAAAAATAAATAAAGGAATGAACCTGCCATAATTAAATTCAGCCTTGTCTGCCCCTGCAGTGTTAGAGTATGGGGAAGAGCAGAAAGTGTTGTTGCACAGCAAGTCCATACATCAAACCCCCTCATTAGTGCACACACCATCCCCTGATGGCCCAGTCAGAGCAGGCAGCTCCAGGCACAAAACCACACTCCTGGAATCATAATTTTAATAATCTCCCTGCATCAGAGCCCTATGTCTATGTTTAAGACAAGAAGCTCAGATTACAAAAAAAAAAAAAAAGAAAAAAGAAAAAAAAAAGGTGTTAATTGAAGTGTATTTAGCTTGCCATGGGACAGCTCTGTGGTACCACAGGCTGCCCCCAGCTGATGGGGACTCACAGGGCAGTAGTGGTTTTCTGGGCACAGGTTACAGCTCTCTTTGCCCCGCTGTAACTGGTACTCTCCTGTCCTGCAGGCCTTGCATCTGTTGTCACCAGCCCCTTTGAATGTACCTAAATAGCAAATAAGCACAAAATTAAGGTGTGAGACTAGACCCCAAGACCTTTGCAATTGCATATGGATGAATTAGCTTTCAAAGCCACAGGAAGAAAGAGCATTAAGTGTTCATGTGCATAACAAAAGCTGAGCCTGGACTTTGGCTCTGGTTTGGTGGAAAGGGTCAGAACAGAACAAACAGGGACAGAGGGACTAAAGAATATTTGGGGTCAGACCTTGGCAAACAGAGTAGTGTGAGTAAGAGTACGAGGGAGAGGGGTTTAGTAGTGAGCTCTGGCTTTAATGTAGAGGGAAGACTGGAGCTGGAGGTCAGCAGTGTTTTAGCCTCTCCAATTCTGGATTCAAACACCTTTTCCAGCTGTTTGAAACTTGCTGAGCAGACTTCAAAGCACAGCTCAGTTTCCCAAGCTTTGTGGGAGAGACAGGTCACAGAAGTTCCAAGTCTCAAAGTGGTAAATGCTTTCCTGCATGTTTAAAATGCAACTTGGCTACAAGACACCCCTGGTGCTATGTCCAGAGTGGAGGCTGGCCACTGCCATGGGGATGGCCAGAGTGCTCTGCCTGAGCTCTGCCCAGCTTCTGCTGGCTCACCTGCTGCAGCCTGGTGTTGTTTCAGCACTGGAAGGAGCAGGGCCATGTCCCTCACGTCCCCTCCCTGTGTCCCTTTGCCCCAGGCTGCCCCAGCAGAGCATCTGCATCTCTGAGAGCAAGGCTGTGCTTTCCTCAGCAAAGCCATCCCCACCGATGAAGGTGCTTTTTGCTGGAACTGTTACCCAGCTGTGGATTTGGGCTCCCTGGCACACCAGGGACCAGCAGACCTCCAAGCCATCAAACAGCCTGGCAGGGAGGTCTGGCACAGGCAGAGCCTCCCAGTCAAACCACCCCGGCACTGTCCCTCAGTGCCAGGGCACAGCTCTGCTCTGCAGGGAACCTGCAGCCTCTGGGTGGGCTGAGATGAGTCTGGAATGAGTGGGACGCTGGAGCTGTGTGCTCCCAGCCGGGCACAGCCTCCCCTCCCGGCTGCAGTTACCTGGTGGGCAGGACTCGCACCCCTCCGACGCCTCCCGAGGAGCCTCCTGCCCCCCGGGGCAGGGCAGACAGGCCGAGCAGCTGCTGGTGCTGGCAGGGGAGAGGAGGCAGGAGACGCTGTAGGATGAGCACTTCCAAGACCAGACCAGCCCACCAAAGCCAGCTCTTACAAACTGGAGTCTCCAGGGCCAACCACACCAGGCAGGAACCTTTGCCATTTTGCGGGTGTCTGTCCCCAGTGCAGTTTCTCACACAGAATCACAGAATGGTTTGGGTTGGAAGGGACCTTAAAGATCGTCTCATTCCAACCCCCATGCCGTGGTCAGGGACGCTTGACCAGGTTGCTCAAAATCCCATCCTACAGCTGAAATGGCAGGTGACTTGTCTTTGGGCACTACACTGGTGGTTCCAGCTTGGTGGCTAAAAGGAAGCCCCCCCATCCCTGTCCACCTGAGATCCTGCACCCCAGGAGGCTCCTTACTTGCAAAATGATCCTGGCTGGCAAGGCAGACAAAAAGTTGCATTTTGCTTAGAGCTAAAATAGCCTGAAAAAGAGAAGAGTAAAGCTTCAGGATCTTGTCTCCACATCTCTGCCCCACATGATTGTGTATTTGCTCATGTTCATTCTACAAGCAACGAAACAACTCCCCACAACATGCTTCAGGTGGCATTTCAGGGATTAATTTAGGATATTTGGGTTTATATTTGTCAAAAGCTCTGAAAGAGCAATGAAAGTTCCCTGCTGCCCTCTGCCACGTTGAGGGATGCATGGAGGGCTCCAGCAGATTCCCCTGGTGTCACATCTCACATCACTCAAAACCATACCACAGACAGAGAAACCCGTCACACTTCCCAGCACCACAGGCTGCACTGGCATGAAGCTGGAATAGGTGATCCCAGTGCCACTTCCCAAGTTATTCAGCTGGAGCAGGGCTCTGGCCAGGGGAAACCTCTCTGGTCATCCCAGCCCTTCCAGGCCCTCCCACACCCCAGGAGGTGTGGGGTGTATCTTTTTCCCTGCAAAAGGAAGGACACCAGACCCACCAGCCAAGATGGCTCTGCTGGTGCAGCAAAACCTCCCTCCCTGCACCACGAGGACCAGGACTGGCAGGAGGACATGGAGAGACCCCTCCCAAAGCACAACAAGGACTGAAGTGCCCAGGGGCCAGCAGGACCCAACCTGTGAGTCCCACCACACCAACAGGAAAGCTGAGAGAGCAGCACTTGGGAATTCAGGTGGGTTTGGAAGGAGCCTGATGATGCACAACATGGTCACTGCCCACGTGGGACAGAGTTCAGGTTCAGAGAGGAGCTGGATGTGGTGTGGGTAAGATCTGCCTCAAACCTAGATTTGCACCAGGCAGCAGAGGCTGCGGCAGAGCAGGATGAAACCAAACCCACCTCCCCGCTCCCTGCAAGGAAAAAGGAACTTTTTACATTTATACTTGCACTATTTAGGGGCCACCCCCACAGACTCCCCTGTTGTCTGCCACAGTGTTCAAATCTGCTGAGTAAAGGGAGTGACAGACCCCATCACTGTCACCGGCTGGATTTTGTTCCTCCCAAACTCAGGAAGTGACAGCCAAAGTTTAGTACAGCCCAGCAGCTCGGTGGGTGGATTTTCAAAGGAACACTTGTGCATGCTCAAGCAGGACCCCATTTGGGTGCAGAAGAGCTGCTGCACTGCATGTGTTAATTAGGGTTTTGCATAAGTAAGTGCTGTTCTGCTCTGCACATGCTGTTACCCAGTCTGCAAACACATTGTACCAGGCTTGAGTGGCATTAGCCAGGTGCAAAGCAGCTCCTTTTTAAAACCCCAGTTTTAATGTGTGGAAAATAAGGAGAGTGTTACACTTAATATTCAGACGGCAGAAGATTGCCTAAATGAAAACAAAGATAGTTTAGACCCATTTTTGCTATCAGAAATAGAGAATATTTTATTTTCCTGACAATGCACCCCCCTTTTGCTAAAACTGAATTTCATAAGCCTTTTTTCCTGACTTTCATTGCAGTGTTAGCATTAACTTGTTGCAAAAACAAGCATGGTTGAAATCTGCTCTTTTCATTTTAATAACAACAGAAGAGGGAAGAGATCTGCTGGGCTATTTTTAGCCTGTTTACCCTTCAGTGCTTTTAAGTTACCTGGTCCTGGGAAAAAGCATCACATGATGAAAATGCATTTGGGTTGAACACAGACCAAAGCCTACCTTGATTACAGGCTCTGCAGGCTGCAGCCCCAGACTCATTAGCAAAATGTCCAGGTGGGCAGGGAAGGCACATGGTGCTCCCTGGGAAGCTGGGAGGGAAGGGAGCAGAGTGGAACACAATTTTAGGTCACCCAAGCTTCTACCCACTTGGAGAAGAGAGAGCAGAGAATGACTAGTCTAGAAATAGAGCAATTATGAAAAAGGAGTTCAGGCAGTAAAACATCAGTTTGAACTCACTTGAATGTTAAAGGTCCACTAAAAAACCAAAGTTTTCTGTATTATTAACATTAGAGATGCCCTGTGTCCATGGGCAATATGGAAAGGGACCATCTGAATTGAAGGTCTTGGAAATTATGTTGAGGTCAGGCTTAAAACCCTTGGCTTAAAGTCAGACTCTTAAAGCCACTCTTGAAAATGGAATAGGGAAGGTGTTTGCTGTTCAGCATCCATCAGCAATTTCAGGAGGAGCTGCTCCATTGTTGGGAATCAGGAGCTGAAAAAAGGACCTAAACCACAGGCAGTGATGTGTGAGAGCCCTGACCTTAAATAGCAGGGACTGTGAGAAAAGGGAGGCAATATGTCAGACCCCCAGAAGGAGGGAGAGGAAATGAGGGAAAGGCAGGGAAAGAGAGAGTTTTACATTCATCACTAACAGAGCCAAATCCCCCTCAACAAGTATGGGGGTATGAGAATTCTGTAACATACTCAGAGATGCTTTGGAGGAAAACAAGGACATACTCTTTAATTCCTTCAGAAACTCCAGGGCTGCATGAGATTTGCAGAAAAAAAAAAAAAAAAAACAACCAAAACCCCCAAATTCAACTGGAAACACAGCAAATGTTTTGCTGAAAACAAACCAAAGCAGGGCATGTGCCCGCCAGAGCCACTCAAAGCTGCAGGGGGGGCCGAATTCTCCAAATACCACAGAAATGTTAAATGGTCCCATGGAAGCCCTGAGGCCCAGGCAGCCACCAGGAGATGGCCATGCACACACTGCACCCCCAGGTCCCCTCCAGATCCCCCCACTTCTGGTCCCTGCTCTGGCACACACCAGCCCAGCCCTGCTGCCGGGCCCTCTCCCACATCCCAACAGCAGCAGCTCTGTGTGCCCTGGAGACTGCTCCTGATTGTCTTTTTCAAGCTGTTTGGGGGTACATTTTTAAGGCAGGTCCTCACAGCACAAACTGCAAGCGGGGAGCATGGGTGGGAGCACAGAGAAAGATCCTGCTGGCACCTCAAACTCAGGGGCTGCTGCAAACAAACCGCACATCCAGGTCACCCTTCCCTACAGCCAGATTTTGTTCCCATTCCCCAGGACTGATCCAAATGGAGCTGCTCTGCAATGGACACAGTCCTGGCCAGGAGGCTCTTGCCATCCCTCAAGAGACACAGCCCACTGTTTGCAGACATGGATACAGCAAGGGACAATCTGATGGAAATGGAGAGAGCAGCACATGCACATGTCCCCACAGCCAGAGGACACTTGCACAGCATCCCTGGATGAGGCAGCCTGGTGGAACTGCAGGACTGGACTCTTGGCTGGCATGTCCTGTCAGCTTTTCCACACTCTATCAGCTGAGGGTATTGCTTTAGATGCCAGGGACTCAAATGTAATGAGATGCTCTGGGGCAAGAAAACAGGGATTGAGAAAGTGATTGGGCAAAGCAGGGAGATGGAGCCTGTCGGTCAGCCATAACCTAGAGAAAAGCTGAAGACCTCACTCCCAAGTGTCTCCCCACCACAAAACATGTTCCCTCAGTGCAGGCAAAAGACATGGGAGCAAAAAGGGGAAGCCCACAGAGGGGCAGCCCTCAGCACAAGGATAGCCACACTAAGGTTTCCTGATGAGGAGAATTTAGCCTCTGAAAAACAACGCTGGCAGTACTTTTCCTACAGCCCAAAGGAAGAGATTTTTCCAGCTGGGAAGTGTTTTGTGGAACAGCATCCAGTCCCCAGGCCCAGGGGCTCAGTCACTCACCTGGTGTAATACCCCTGTGGGCAGGGCAGGCAGGATGGGTGCCCACTTTGGGGCTGGTAGTGGCCTGGTGGGCAGGGGCTGCAGGCACTGGGGTCTATGCACGAGCCCCCTGCGCAGCACGAGCAGCTCCAGGTGCCTAAATTGGAACAAAAAGTCAGGATCAGGATTGCAAAACTTGACTGAAACCCCTGTGTTTGCCAGGACAGGTTACTGCCACAAAGGCAGAAGCTTTGGGATGCAGTTCCTCTGGCAGGGCACTCACAGAGCATATAAACTGGAATGCTCATGCTAATTATGCTGCTGTCCAGTGTTAGCAAGCTGCAGAACAGCCATAAGAAGATCTAAGGAGTCAAATCTATCAGTGTGGATCTCCAGTAATTAAGCTGACTGCTTTTTCCTTCTTTAATTTGAGGGGCCTGGAAAGTTTTCCTTGTTTTCCCTCCAAAATACACAAAAAAAGAAACCAAAAAAACCCCAAAACAAAACAACAACAAAAATACACTTCTTTAGATTACTGATAATTTAAGCTTGTAGGAAGCAGAACCGATGAGTAAAGCCCCAGAGTCAAGGATCTACCTTAAGCAGCAACAGCTTTCCTTTGAGCACAGGTACCATGGCATTCCCAGCAGGCAAGTTCTACCCCTCTCTGCTCCACAAAACCAATTTCAGCCATGCAGAGGAATTGGGTGGGATTTACTGCAGCTGCACCACCAACACAGGCAAGAGGACAAGGTCCTGACAAAGAGGATCCTGCACACAAGGGAGGTGGGAATTAACTCCTGTCCTCTGCAGATTCACCCTAAAGCATCAGAGCTGCTTATTCTCCTTTTAAAAAGTGCCCTGCAGTGCAGGGAATAAGCAAAAAGTACATGGCTTGTATTTTGGAGAATTATTTTCTTTTTTTGAGGTTTTTTTTGTGGGATGGGGTGGTGGTATTTGAAATCAAAACCCAACCATGTTACAACATAAATTACTTCTGGGAAAGGTTATGTTGTGCACTGCTGACCACAACAGAGGTTGATCAAGTATTTTCTCAAGGCCATGGTAAAAGGCTGTTGCTATAGCAGAGATTCTCTTTCAAACATTCAAGACAGCTGGAAACTGACCTTGTATTTGGCCCCGAACCCCAAAATTATGTTCTTCTGCCAAAAAATCAAGCTGTACTTGTGTTACACTTTGTGTCACAATCCCACTACTTTGTCGCCCCACTGGGGAAGCCTCAGGAAGACCAAAACACAGCACAAGGCCAGGAAAGACCAAGTCTTTGATTTCAGAAGGGTGAAATTAATTAACTCCCTCTCCTGCTGCCTGTCCAACCTTCCAACACAAGAACAAGAGTTGGCTTCACCTCCCCTGACAAATCCCTTTTCCCTCTACCACAGAAGCCGGGAGCAGGGACCCTTACCTTGGCTGGGGACTGTCCCGGGGGGGCAGCGGGCACAGGCTGTCACATTCACTCTGCTGCAGTTGGAGGGCTGGGGGGTGCTGGGGAGAGGAGCTGCTGATGGGACTCCAGGGGATGTGGTCACTCCTGGAGGGGACACCAGGGCACTGCTGGATGTGGCCGTCAGTGCTGTAGATGCTTGAGAGGCAGCCCTGCTGCCAGAGGTGGGGATGGTCCCCGTGGTGGTGGGCAGAGTCTGGGCAGGGGGTTTTGAGCTTGGATCAGCAGATGCAGCTGCTGTGGATGCAGCAGGGTTTGCAGTGGTTGGGGTCAGTCCAGCTGAGAGTGTTGCAGGAGCAGCTGGGGGAGTAGAGGCCACAGCAGTGGTTGCACTGGGAGGCAGTGGGGTCGATGTGATGGGGACCTGGGTGCTGGTTGCACTGGGAGGTGCTGGGGTTGATGCAATGGGGATCTCAGTGCTGGTTGTCTGGCCTAAAGCAATACCTAAGAGAAGAAAAAACCTAATTAGTAGCCGAATTATTGTTCTCCTGCTAATGACAGCATCCTATTTAGGTCTTTATCAACTGCATAAACCATGTATCCGTGATGTCCAGAAACTCCTGTCTGCTGTGTTCCACTACAGAGCAAGGATCTGAGGCAGCATCCGAGCATGTCTGGCACATGAGACACTTACCAAGGAAATAAATTAGTGGGTCCATGAGGCCACAACTAAGCAGATGCCAATGCCCAGGAGGTCTGACTCACGGGTGTGAGAATTGCCTGAAACAGTCAGTTTTGTTAGCTCCTTGAGACTGTTTATGCTGAGATCTCATGACAATCTGATTTAAGATGCTTGTCAAGTAGCTGGTTGCTTTATCCCATCTCCCTTAAACAGATCAGCCAAGAAGTCATGGGCTCAGGATTTTTTTAAGCTGTTCTGGTAGTACATCCAGTAACCAGAAGGGGAAGGGAAGGAAGCAGGTCAAGACTTGCTTTAATTCTGAAATCCCTCCTCAGAGTGAGGATTGCTGAAATCTGTAGAGAAAGGAGGTATTACTGCAGCTCAGGCTGTTTTGCTGTGATACATGGTGGACTGGAACATCACCTGCTGATGGAAGACATCCCTTGGCTTGGGGAATGTCCTCCAGTTTCTAACAGAGGAGAGACCCATGAAACTGAGCATGGAAAGCAGCAGGTTATTGTTAATTTAGCAGTGTGGTACTAAGCAAAGGAAAAGCAAAACCAAAACAGGTAGCTCCTGCCACAGCAGCTGTGCCACCAGCTGGGTTCAGGAACTCAGGGCAGGGATTTACTCAATATTTACTGCAACTTTTGAAAACACCAACAATAGGCAACTGGAGCTGATACTGTGGGGTGTAAATGCTCTCCCTAGCAGCACACACCCCTGGCAGTCCATGCCCACTGCCATGGAAAACAAAAGAACCCCTAAGAAATTGGTTTATGGTTTGCAAGGAGGTCCAAGAGTGCAGCTGACACCCGACAGTGGGATGTAGGTGAGGAAGGACAGAGGCAGGGTGATAACAGGGGGTGACAGCACAAGCTGCCAGGTGTCAGACCCGCATCCCTGCAGGCTTTTCCCCAGGCCTGATTCATGCCCAGGCTTTAATTTCTCTCTCAGTTTTGTCCCCACCATGCAAGGCCAGGCACTGTGGGCACCAGTACGCAGCACTAGCATGGTATGAACATCAACATGCAGACCAAGCTGGTGGCAGCTCCAGTTAAAGTTCTGCACCAGGATGAGAATAGTAGATGAAAAAGTCTTTATAAGGCTGTGGTCACATGGAGACAGTTTGCTGGGAGTGCTCCCTCCTGTTGTTGACTGCCTGCTTCTTGCTTCTCCAAGTGCCAAAACCCATCTTGGTGTGACTACTGAGTAAAGCAGATGAGCACCCAGCCATCTGGGCCACTGCCCAGGTTTTAAAAAATTTACAGAATAGTCTGAGTTGGAAGGGACCCAGAGGATCATGGACTCCAGCTCTTAAGAGAACGGTTCATATGTGGATCAAACCCACAACCTTGGCATTATTAGCACTATGCTAATAATGTTCAGCACCAACTGAACTAAATCTCATTTTCTTGCTGTAGCCCTAAAACAGAGACACCAAATCTAACAGTGATCATTTTATAACATGCTGGTTTGCTCCAGGCTCAAATCCAAGGAACAGAGGTGCCAGCATTGGCAGGGAGAGCAGCTCCACTGTGCCCACACAGGACACTGCTACTGTGGGCACGCCTCCACCCAGAACCAAAATGCACAATTCCCCTCATGTGCATCCCCTGCCTTAAGGGCTGAAGCCTGAAGTCTGCTGCTCTTTCCTCACCTCTGGCAACACAGTCAGTCCTGAGATCCATTAAACTAATTTTAAAGTACACACTAGTACTAAAGTCAAGGGCACTGTCAAATTCTTCTGGGAAAACGTCTCAGAAGGACCTCTGAGATCAAAGTCTGATGTCCCTCAGCTCCCTCCTGTCCCCAACAGCTCAGCACTGCCAGCCAGAGACACTGCAGAGATTTCAACACCTTGGACTGCCCACAGCTGGATGAATTTTGTTGTTTTGGGGTTTTTAAGTTGAATATGTTTCATTGGTTGCTTGGTTTTAATGTCAAATGGTAGTGCTCTTAGGAGGAATTTTTTTAAAATGGAAAGTAGTTTTCCATAACATGCTACTAAAACAGTAGAGTTGTTTGCAAAACTTCAGTAGCTATCAATAACCTTTGGTACCCAGTACTTCTTAATAATTAAACAATTTCTGGAGAAAAAAAGGAAGTCAGCAACTGAAAAAAAGTAGTTTTAAGCACGTGGTGTGTGTGTTCATTTTACCAGTTATAGTCAGTCACAGGTGTGAAAAACCAGTACTCAAACAACCTCAGCTTCATCAGACAAACCATTTTCTCTCCTGCACTTACACTGCTTATGTCATGGAACACCGATTTTGCTTTCTAGAGCCTTTTTTTGTTTTTTAAGGAGCACTGTGAATCACCCAAAGGATCTCCAGGGAAACTTGAAGGATGGGTTATTCTGCATGTGATGCCTTGCTACAAACAAGAGCCTTGAGGGTCTGAGGGAAGGATACTGAGCTGATCTTTCCCAATCTACCAGCAGGCACCCTGCTCCTTGGGGTTCAAGACAAAGCCTCTGCAAACCTCAATACGCAGAGTAATACAGGTCTACTTCTCCTTTTTTCTTCTGGTAAAAGCAAGTTTTTGTATTTACCGTATGCATCCCACTTCCACCACTGCCTGTCTTTCAACACGTATTTCCTTCCCTGCCGCCCCCCAGCCCTGCCCAGGTCGGTGAAGCCCAGGGCACCCACAATCCCATTATGGCTTTACCCACCCCCGTGCTCTGCCAGTGAACCCTTCGTCGGGAGGACTCACCTGTTAAACACACCATGGTTAAGCTCCACAGCAGAGGAGAGGGCCAGGCACTCATTTTTCCCTGAGGAGTAACACAGCCTGTCAAGAGGCAAGATCAGCAGCTAATGCCCTCACCCAGCTGCTCATTCTCCTCCGCCTTTGTGCCCAGTTTTGTCACCTGACTCTGATCATGCGGCTCAGTCAAGTCAACCTCTCCCCAACAAAGGGGGGTTTATATTCGGAGGCTGCAGCGGGCCGTGGGACGATGCAGCCTCCTCAGGGCAGAGCACACAGCAGGCACCCAGAGGTGCAGATCTCCCCGCACAGCAGTGCAGAAATCCGAGCGAGAGGGGCGTTCTGGAGGAAGTGATGGGGAGGAACGGGCAGAGCAGCACGGGAACCCGGCCTGGCTGCGGGCCAGCCCCTCATGACCTCGTCAAGTGAGAGGATTTCATTTTTCAGACACACGAGATTTCCTGAAAGAAGAGAAACAAGAAAAACAACCCCAGAAGAGTCCCCATTTTAACTGGGGCCAACCCTGCCATAACCAGAACGCAGCCTCTGGTGAGCACAGACCTTTCCCAGCCAGTGTTTCACTACCCCTCCCTCCCCCTTGCCCCCAAGGTGTCCAAATTGATGCATCAAGTTCTTATCAGGATCAAGCTGAAGGATCCTGATGATGATGATTTTGGGGTGAGGGCAGTAAGTTAAACAAGGCCCCACCTCATTTTCCATGTGTTCCAGTGTCTGTACTGCTTGCTGGGCCACCTGAGGACACAGATGTCCCCATGTTTTCCTCACCTCACAGCCCTGCTTTGGAAGATCCCCCCTTTCCCTCTGCCCGCACTGTTTAGCAATCAGCATTGCCAAGCCCCTGCTGTGAGAGGATTTCCTTTAGCGTTCAGCCAAATGCCACATCTCACATCTTTGCCCAAGTTGAGGGAACAGAGGGCTATACCTATAGGGTTGTGAATGCTGCACATTCAGTGAGATCAGGCACTGTCATGCACTGCTTGGGTTCCTTGTGCTCCAGGATCCTCAACAGGACCCAGCACGATGAGCCAAAGCTAGCCTGCTCTAACACAAACCCTCAGGCTTTCCTCACGGTGGCCCAGGTAGGGTCCAGGGGCACTTTCTTATCCTCCTGTCTCTGGCACTGACAGTCTGCCTAACTCTCCTGCTTGATGGTAGCTGCACGGAGACAGGGCAGCCTCCTCCACTCTGGTATCACCAGTTTGGGTGGGTGCAGGTCAGGCAGTGACCAGCTGGCTTCCAACACTGTCAGATAGAACCTGAACTGACCACTGCCAAATTGATCACAAGCAAGACATAGGCTCAAGGACTCGGCCCTGGCAGCCCCTCACAAAGACACTGCCCAGGGGCTCTGGGCAAGAGAGGGGTGGGTGGAGAGCCACCCCTTCCCTGCAGGCAGGAGAGCTCTCAACGTGACATGGCTCTGCTTGGCTTTACAGGTTTTACAAGTCTCTGCACAGGATGTTCGATCTCAGAGAACCTATTCCATCCACACCTGTGCAGGGCCATCCACTCTCCACTGGGCTGAGGGTCTGCAGTGAGGGACAACTCATGCAGAAGCAGCATTTGCAGGATGGAGCAGCTCTGTGCACTGGTAAAACCAGTGAGATTGATCCTGCTGGGGAAACTGGCAGCAGATCAGTCCCCTCCATCCCACAAGCTGCACTCCTGGTTAGTGGGGAGCTTTCTCACACTCCCCAGGCCCAGAACCAAGGCAAACATTTGCTGAGCAGCTACTGCACGTATGTGCACACTGGAAAAGCAGCTCAGAACTGGATGTGGCAGCACTTTCACTGTGAGTTTCAGCCTAACACATGGAAGAAAAAGGGAAATGGTGCATTGAAGCCCTTCCTTTGCCCTCAGAGCCCCCTTTCTGGATGAGCTACCAGAGCCCAGGTGAGAGATGAAAGAGGCTGCTTTCCCCTCAACTGTTTTAGCAACTGGACAAGCTGGAAATACACTTCCGACAGGGAAAGTCTAATGCCACTTCAGGGCAGAAAAGTACAAACAGACAAATTCATAAACTCCTGACCTGCCTGGGCCTGTCTCCATTGAGATTAAATGCTTTTGCTAGTTGGTTCACAGAAAATAAAAAGCAGTGTCATGGTTTATCAAAAGCAATGTCCCAGGCTGGCACAGGGCCCTCTTCTTGTCAGTTCTGTTGCTCTTTCATGGTTGGCAGACCCTGTGTCCCCAAATAAACCAGACAGTGCCCTCCACCCTCAGAGCGTACAGAGCAGAGACAGGAGCAGTGACACTTCTCCCAATAACACAACATCCTGTTCAAACACTCCAGCAGTTTGTACCAGCTTCCAGGCTTTGCCCAGCCCGGAGAGGACAGCTCTTTTCCAAGGCTGTCCTGATCCATCCAAGCTGAGAAAGCAAAGGATGTGCCATTAGAGGTTTCATCTGCTGAGGACAGACTTGGATTTCTGAGCTTCCCAGGTTTACAAACCCAAGGGCCACCATGGGACTCTTCATTAACTGTCTGCAAGTCACCTGGGTGTTAGATATCTAAGTGATGGGTTTATAAGGAGAGCTGTTTAATAAGAAACACTAAGCAGAAAGACTCTCTCAAACACCAGCCCTCTTCACAGCGTCATGTGTGACCTGCCACTGCCTCAGCTTTTGTCAGCTGGGATGTGACAGTAAGTGCTGGGGGGGTGAAAATCCCCAGGTGAGGTCCCAGCTGCAGTGGGGATAGTGCAAAGGAGAGGAATGTGAGCTGACAGCAGACTGACACATCCATCAGCCTGACAATGGTAGGTCACCAGGTGACTCTGGCATCAGGAAGGTATTAACTACAAGCAGAGGGGTTTGGCTTGAAAGGTATCGCTAAAGATCATCTTGTTTCATGCCCTCTGCCATGGCCAGGGACACCTTCCATTAGACCAGGTTGCTCCAAGACTGATCCAACCTGAACACTTCCAGGGATGGGGCAACAACTTCCAGTGCCTCACCACCCTCACAGTAAAGACTCTTTTTTCCCTAATAACTAATCTAATCCTGCACCGTTTCAAAGTCATTCCCCCTTGTCCTGTCACCATGTGTCCCTCTCCAGCTCTCTTATAGCCCCTTGAGGTAGCAGAAGGTGCTGTAAAATCTCCCTGGAGACAATCCCAATTCTCTCAGCCTGTCCTCATAGCAGAGGTGCTCCAGGCCTCTGAGGATCTTACTGGTCCTGCTCTGGACTCAGATAATTTTATTCTTGTATTCTTAGGCTCTTTCCATGGTTATCCACCGCTCCACTGTCACTGTTGGTGTCCTAGGCTTAACAGACACCTGTTGGAGTGCAAATGACTGTCATGCTCCAAGGCAGGCAAGGTCCTGCAAAGCTGTCCTGTTCCCATGACTAGGAAGAATGATGGTCCTTGGTGTGCTGTATCCAGCTATTTGACAACACTGTGCTCCCTTTGACAGTGTTGCTGACATGCACCCTGCTGCTGAGCCAAAAACTGGGGGCTGGACTGAGCTGCTGCCTAGCAAAGAACAAGATATGCAGGCAAACTACAAGCTGGATTCTGAGAGGGGCTTTTTCTTGGAAAAGATTTTTCTTCAAGCAATACGGTTGTGATTCATACCCAAATCTGGCTGTGTATGGGAGAAATATCAGCCTGCAGGTGTCACTTCCTCCTCCACAGACAAAAAGGCAGAAGCACTCCTGACCCCCCCGGGATGCACCACCCCATGGGCTGTGTTGGGAAGCAACGGTGAATCCAGACCCCTCTTTTAGGTGCAAGGTTATTCCAAGGTATATCCACTGACTCGTATCAAACAGGACAGGTGTTCAGGCTTTAGCGATACAGGTCTAAAAAGCAGTCAACAGCCTTGTGCCCAAGAGGGGGCCAAGACATTCCTACACAGCGAGGAAAAATGAGAAGCACCGCTAGCGTTCCCGGAGGAGGGGTTTGTGCTCGGGACGGCGAAAGCTGTCGGTGAGCGAACGGCCACGCGATGGCGCCACAGCGCTGGGCAGGGGACACCGCCGCGCCCGGGCCGGCACCAAACCCACCTCGCCCAAAAACAGCCGGAGCTGCTCTTCCCAGACTCCGCCAGCAGAAACCTCCGGCAGCGACGGCTGCTGTGGAGGTGGAATAAGGAAACCTACAAAAGGGAGGTGGAGGAACTTGAGTAAAAAAAATTACAGTTATTACAGTCACTTTGAAACAAAACCCTCACACCTTTTTTTAAAAATGTGTTTCTTCGGTGCCTGGGTTTAGAAGGAATAATAAAAAAAGAATAGAGCTAACCAAAGGAAAGGTGGTGTACTGCAGCAGGGATCTGATGGTTTATCCAACCATAATAATATAAAGAGGCTAGAAGTTTATTTTCTCACAAGCAGCATAGAACATTTAATTATTTAGTCTCCTCATCAGCTAAAAAGAAGGCCTTAAAATGGCTCTCTCAGGAGAGGCTGTACACACACACACCTGCATGGCAGGGAGAGAAGTGCAGTCTAAGATGTTCAAGCTCTGTCTAAAGGCACTGGGAATACAGGACAGCATCTGACACAAGTTTGTTCGAGTCTGGAAGAGGTCAGTCTTTGATCCATCATCAGTCTTAAGGGTTAGCACTAGAGCAACATCCTAAACATTAAATCCCTTACATCCCTGTACCAGGTAAGCCTCTCCAAAGTGCCCAGTGGCACAGAGATTGCTGGAAACAGCTAGGTCCAATTCTGCTCAGGCCAGCCTCAGCAGGCACGTGAACTGGCACATCCCTGTTTGTGTCTATCAGGGTCACCAGGGTGTCATGGACACCAGGAAGTTGCAGAGAGCAAGTCCCTTGTGAAATAACAAATGAAGTGTGCATCTCAACCCCTCCCAAAGATTTTGTCCCAAGCATTCCACCAGAGCAGCTGACCTGGAACAAAATTCCCTTCCTGGCCATTTGATAAGGTTGACCTGACACAGAAAAGAAAAACTTCTGGCTATGTCTGGCACTGCCCCAGCACAGGCAAGTGGAACAGAGCCATTTCACACAGCTGCACATAGGGAAATTGGGATAAGGCCAGCTACACATCTCCACATAACCCTGTAAGACAAACCTTCATGCTTATCACAGAACCAGACCCTAGGAACAGTACATGAACACGGAAACAGCTTCTAAAAACCCACAACAAACCCCACCCTAAAAACCGCCAATCCCAAAACGCACCCACCTTCTGCAGCACTCAGAGAGAAGCCACCATTGCTCCAACTCTGATAAAGGCAGCATTGAAGAACAACAGGGTTTATTCCACACTTCCATATCCCATCCACAGAACCTGGGCATGGCAGATCTTCCTCACACCATCAGATCTCAGCTGTGGCTGGAGTCCTCCAGCACATGCACACCCACACACTGCAGACACAGCACCCTGGGCTCACCAGCTTTCAGTGAACCCAAACACAGAGCAAGAGCAGGTATTTCAGTAAATCTACTCGCACATCCTAAACCAGCAAAACCAGCACTTGTCAGCTTTGAATGCCAACTCTGAAATGCACCTACAGAAACTATGTCACAAATTTAAAAAGACGCATATTACCAGGCAATTTGGCTGTTTGGTCTCAGGCTGGTGGTACAACAACTCAACTATTAGTACAATGAACAACTTGGTTATTAAGAAGAGCATCAGTCCATTTCCTTAGAAAATCTAAATTTTTTATTATACATACTGTATTACACTGAAAATACGTACCCAAAGACAGAATATTTTGAATTTACATCTGTACAAAAAAAAAAAAAAAAAAAACCAAAAAACAAAAACCAAAAAACAAGCAAAAATCAATAGAAAACATACAGGCTATGCTATAGATGTGACATTTTACAAAATGACAGTTTTTGTTAAAGGCACCAGATTCCCAGAGGGCTCTGGCTTAACATTTTTTAGTCTTTTCTTTTTTCCAGTCAGATCTTACTATGAAAATGTGATTCACTCTTAAACCGTGTGATGTCAAAATCTCAAGATTCTTTTATGTAGACAAGTGGTCTGCACTTATGACAGCTTAGTGAGAGAAGTGACCAATTCCACATGGAGATGTCAAGCAACTACCAAAGGCTCCTCCCCACTGCATCCAGCATCCTATGGTATTGAACTCAAAGATTAAATGGCAAAGCCACCATTGAAAATCAGGTTATAACCCACAAAATACCAACCCAATACTAGTGCTAACTGCACTAAGCCCAGACTGGTTTGTATGGAGATAACTACAAAGCATTAGAGTAGCAGAAGAATGTGGAATCTCTGATCAGAACTCTTGCTCAGCATCCTTCGTGGGCTCCCTTTCTTCATTACACTCATTTCACTCTTTCTGGTCCTTACAGCACACAGAAGAAAATGGAGCCTTCAGAAACCCAGCACTTCACTACAGGACAAGTTGTTGAAGAAGCCTGGGTAAGATGAATGGGCTCTTTCTCCCCTAAAAACGAAGTCTGCACAGGATAGGAAAAACACAAGCCACTTTCATTGCTTCTTTCTCCAGTATTTCATACTCAAGCTAATTTGTATCATGTCTAGGCTTGCACAGACAGGGACTGCTCTACAAGCAAGGGCAAGAGAGAGTGGGACAACCTCCTTGATAAGGAGCAGTTCAAGCCCAAAGTTCTAAAGGTTGGGCTTGCTTTTTCCTAAAACTTCATGCTTGAATAAAGGGATGAGGAAAGGACAAAAGCAAAGCTTTAAGAAAACTCTGAATTGCTTCGCTGGTCAACTCAGTACATCTGCAAGTCATTCTAGAGTAAAGAAATGTTTTTGTTTAAACTTACAGCACACACTGAGCCTCACTGAATAGCTTCACATCCAAGTGACTGAGTATTCAAGACAAAAAACATCAAGTTCCAGGGCCAGATTTTGTTCTGTATGTAACAACTCCAATATACTGGAATTTCAATATTGAAGTTTTCAATATTGAAGTTGCCCTTCTGATTTGTCTGGCATTATTCCTACTTTCAGAACACAGATCTGATGATCACATTTGCTGAACCAAAGAACTCCATGTAGTTTTACTTCTTACTGTATCATTTTAACAATGTTGCAGAAACTTCCCTTTCTTTAGGCATTTAAGAAACACTTTCTAGATTCACAGATCAAGTTGAAGTAATGCTCTGGTATTGAGGGGTCATAGAGTGGCTTTAAAAAATAATTTATTTTCGCAGTGTTAAATTGTTTCATCCTAACGAATTATCAGAATTAAAAATATATTATAGTACTATTTAAAATTTCCATTTATTGCCTATGACTGACTTTAGACACACAGGCCTGGAGATCAACTGCATTATGCAGCAATTACAAACAGCAGCATGATTAAGCTTCCTACATACTACTGCACTCAAATGACTCCACTGCATTCTAGAAGGGCTTCTTGAAGAACAGAGGGACAGCTATCTCCACCCAAAGCATAGGTCTGAAATGCAGACTTCTGTGGACCCAGAAAGTTTAGTGAGGGACCACCATTCATTTCAAGCAAGCCAAAAGAGCCACCAAACAGCAGCTCCTGACCACGACTGAAGTGCACAGATCTCGCATCAACAGTTTACAATGACAGTACATGCCCCTCAAGCCAGCCAATTTTCTAAATGCTTATTCTTAACAACTGTATTTGATACTTGCAGCTCATCTAGCAAGCAGTTAAGACAGAAGTATCATACACGTTTACAGAAAACTGGTCATCACAAGGAAACTTTAAAATCTGAATCCAGGCAACAAAAGGAATGTCACTTTTCTTTAAATCTTTCTTCTAAAAGATGAATACTTTCATATCCTATTGCTAGCCCTCACTGTGTAACACTCTAAAACCAAATAAGTTATAACCATAACACATTCTATTAAACTTCTAAAAACTAAACTCACTACTCATCCTCACTTGTCAAGCTGTTTTCTAGCTGTTTAAAAAGAAAAGTTGCATTCAAAATGAAAATCTACATTGTTTCTGAAATGGGTAATTCTGGGGAGGACAGCCCCAATGTGACAGTTCTATGAGAGTAACTTTCACACTAAAACATGCACAACACTCTGTAACAGCAGCAGTTACCATCAAATAACCTGCCTGTTACAGGAGCTAGAACATTCTGAATATTTGCTTAAATTAAGAAATCTACACTTTTGGTCACATCTTAAAACACTAGAATACAGGGGTTTTTTTAAAATATTATTTATACTTGCCCTGTCCTGTTGGGTAGTTTGATTGAAAAACTAAGATTAAAATGCAATAAAAATTCCCCAATAAAAAAAGAATCTAATCAAACATCTAAATGTCTTTATTAGTATACAAGCGTACTATGGGATTTGGTCTGCTTTCTTTTCAGAAAAAAGAAACAAAAAAAGCGCTCCATTTTGTCCTAAAAGTTCCACTTCAATATGAACCTTTAAGTCAGCCCAAGGTACCTCCTCAACGCATCACCACTCTGCTACTCATCTTTGTATTTCTTCCTTCTAAGCAGCATTCCCAACCAAACACAGCTCCACACACAAGTACTGGCAGAAACCAGACACTGAATCCAAGACTCCTTCAAATGATGAAGCCCAGTCTCCCAAGAAGGAATCCTGACTTTCGCACATAAATCCTCTCAGTAAATGTTTGTACTATTAAAGCTAGATTACACCAGTGGTATAAACACAGTTATAAAGATAAAAATGTGCTTCTACTAGCAGGGGACAAGTACAAGGCACATTTATATGTCAGTGTAATTGTGGCCACATTAGCATGATAAAACTACACTGGTAAGAACCACAGCTACAGTCATTCAAAACTTTTTGGGTCAGGGCTTAGCACTCAAACACATTATGACTGCTCAACCAAACATACATTAACAGTGCCGGAAGACAACAAAACGACTTCTGCTCAGATGTGTCTCAACCATTTCTAGGACCATTTTAAAATTAAGCTCCAACTGGTCTTGGGATGTAGTTGTTTCCCTTCCTCCAGGTAAGTTTTGCTGTGCAAAGTGCTTGTTATGCAAGAGCCATAGATCAACTTCTACCCCAGGACTCCTATAGCAAGAAACTATCACTTCCAGGCAGCAACAAGCCACCATTACTTTTATAATTTTGATGGGGTTTTTTTCTTCACAAAGTTATGATACTCAGTTACTGTCTATCTCAAATAATGCCAAATATAGATTTAACTCATGCTGGGCATGTACATCGACAATATTGCAAGTTAACAAAGCTGCTCAATCTCATCCTATGACCCAAGCATAAATAAGCTAAACATACAGTGGGTACTTTTAGACACTGACATCTACCATCTGCAATAGTTATACTGCTGCTGAAATACAAAATTATCAAGCACCGACCTGTGGTGCTTCAAACATCCATTCTTATGACAGAACTCATGTTGCCATAAGAAAATGTTTTTACAATAAAGATCTGCGCCCTCAGTTAACAGTAAACCGTGAATGACTGTGCAGTAGTCTTCTCTTCTGGTACTTAGCAGTAAAACTGCTCCCATCTGTAACCTTTCAGCTGTGATCTCCTTTTTCAGCATCTTGGACTGTAGGAAAATAAAAACATACCAACAACCTTCCCCACCTCAAGATCATCTTTCCCTCTCCCAAGATTAATAAAAAAAAAAGAAATAAAGCAAGTTTGAAACCATCATCTTCCATGTTCACTGAGCTCAGTCTGGTTGAAGAGCACAGCTTCTACTCTGGAGGGTAATAAGAAATGTACACATGAATGCCATTTTGTACAGTTGACATACTCTATGAGCTGGCTGACTCTAAGCTTGATTTGGTCCAGTCTGCTGCTGCTGCACCTCTTAGGAAACATTAGTTATAGGTTTGTACTTCTTGAATCTGGTCCATTCACCAGTAGCATAGTTCATTTCAAAGACTGTGTCAACCAACATAGTGGTGCTGCCCGTGCCATCTGCCTTTGGTAAATCTTCTGTATGTTCACTAAGTTTAATTTGGATGATGTCACCTTGCTCTTGGCAAGGATTCTCTGCAGAAACAAGGAGAGAAACATGTTACATATTTCAACAGTGTATCACAAAAGATAAAGAAAACTTGATGGGGGTTCTTATGATTAAACCTCCCCCTAAAAGACAAACAACAAACCTCAAACCCAAAACACAGCCAAAGATTTTTCCTCCCTCCATACTCCTGAGACTGAGTTTTGAAGATAAGAAAACCAAACCCCAAAAGATGAAGCTCAAGGCTGAAGTAACTCAAAGAACAATAAAAGAGGGAGTAAAGCCTGCCAGGGTCACGTCTCTCTGCCTCAAGAGTCAGAAGAAAAGCTTGTATTTAAATGGAGCTGGTAAACTTGAACTACCAGAGTTACTTCACTAGGGAGACATTTTGCAGTTAAATGCCTCAAGAATTTTTAGCTGTTAAAGAAGCCCAAAAAGCTTCACTGAAATCACTTGTTCCAGACTCAGTTCCATGCCAGTAGAAGTTTGAAATGTTACGCATCAAGGTACTGGAATGATCCTCAGGAGTATCAGTTGGCAGTTATTTATCCAACATTCAGAAGGTGCTGACATTATTACTAAAGGAATTAATTTAATATATACTTTACTGTCTAAGTGAATCTATATCACACACACTTCCAAAATAATATTTTACCTTGCATTAGAAAAAGTTGTCCATGTAGATATTGAAGTACAGCCTCCTACTGCAATTTGAAGTAGCATCTAGTACTGAAAGCACCATCATTAACACAAGATGCACCAAACTTAAAGCTCAGGGATCACCACAGTAACTCTGCTCTGGTCATCCTCATTAGTGCATTGTGTTAATCCAAATGAGCCACACTTAGGTGATAAGAGCCCCCAAAAATCAAATTAGAAACCAGAGCTAGTGCAGATGATGGAGTTCACTTAAGGACTCTTAAGCCCCTTCTCATCTTACATCCAATAATCTTCTAGGTAAAACAGCTTTGGTCTGTCAAGGCCAATACATAACAGGATCCAGCTATGAGACAGCTTATCTCCCTGTGATTCACAGGGACCAGTAGTTATCTAAAGTCTCCGAGATAACAGCTGCTAGTTTCTAAAGCAAGAAATTAGCAAAGAGGTTCTGTACTAACTGACTTGTACATCAACTTGCCACAAAAGAATTTACACTCATTGGTCCTCTAGGCAGAGCAGTAGCACCCAACCAGTTCACTACTGATCAGCTGCCTTGTTTCTCTTCAACCCTAAGCCATGATTCTATAATGAGATCAATTATATTGTGGTCAGCAGCTGTTCTGACAGATTAGCTGACCTACTGAAAATGAACCCTAAAGACCCATTTCCAGGTAGTTGGAACTATAATCCATAAAATTATGTAGAGTCCAGTGTAAAGAAAAGAGTCCACCACATACAGACAAAGCTAAAGCAATGCAACTCATGGACATTGAGAAATGCTAGGCTGTATTTCAGATTTGTGTATTCAGAAGCAAGTGAAATTAATATCAATACATGCCTCTGGATCCTGCCATGAATCCAAGTATAAGAGCCTTTTCTGGCCTTGTAACTTTGTTTGCAGTCTTGAACATTTCCTGTGCAGCATACATTTGCTCCCTCTGTAATAGACACAACAAATGTCATTTCAGTGGACAAAAACTCTGCCAACAGGGACCACATTAATACTCATGGATGAGCATAAAAGGTGAAAGTTTGTAGGACCTACAAAACGTTAAGAAAAAAGGCATCTTAACCTCAAGGCTTCCCCTCTATAATACTTACACCTGACACTCACAGGAGTGATAATTGAACACTGGACATTGGAAAAAAAAAAAAACACCCCACCTTCAAACAGTAACAGAAATAGGTGATAGGCTTAATGTTTACATTAACAATTTTGTGTCCCATATGACATTAGGGAAAAAAGAAAATAATCCAATGCTTTCTCTACAATCCAACAAAGCCAGGCTTGCAATAATTTCAGAGAATTTTTTTTCCTTTAATAAATGCAGTATTGGTACTGAGAAGAAGTCACCCAGCTTGCTAAAGTTCAGATCTTGCAAGCCAGGCTTACAGATGTGCTTAGCAAAGTCTTCAGATCAGTTGCATCTTGAACTGAACTTCAAGCATGCACGTAATATATACCAAAGTACCAAGAATAAGAAGCTTCAAGATATATCCCCTTCCTCAGGCTTTCAGTTGTGTAATGGAGGGATGAGGTGGATCAGAATTAAAATCTTTTATCTTAAAATAATCTATTGATATATTTTCTTCTACTACAGCAATGTCAGAACAATTTTAAGCAATTTATATTATGTGCAATTGGCTGGGAAATTTCTGCTGGAAATACACCTTTCTCCTAAAATTCTTTATAATGAGCAACATATTACATAGCATATAGCATTAAATAATGACATCTTACTGCAACATTAACACTGCACTACTAAAAATGTTGTGAATAACATTAAGACAGCAATGCTAAACCACAAAGTTAATCTTCAGTTATGTAAAAGCAGCCTCAACCACTCCATGATCCAAAGGCCAAGAAATGCCAACATATAAATGAGATCCAATCCACATCAAAACCATCAGTCAAAAAGAACCTGTTTTTACTTACTGTGAGAGAGAGGCTTTTCTTCGGTGGTGGCTGTTGCTGAGTTTGGGGGGCCACTTGTGGTGCCTGTGCAGCAGGGGAGATGGCAGGAGGTGTGGTGGGTGTTAGGGGTGAGGTAGGTGTAGCTGCAGGGGGATTAGAGTTACTGTTGTACATGGGTGTTCTTTGTTTGAACTGTGCAGGGAGAGTTGTAGTAGCATTTGGAGCTGCAGGCTCTTCAGTTTGTCTGTTAGTCTGCAAGGCCTCTCGTGCAGAGCCAGCTGCGAAAACCAGTCAGGATAATTAAAAACATTATTACTCCCAAATAGGGATTATCATAACCAATGGCCTTTAAAGAAAACTAAAATCTCTGATAATTCCATTTTAGCACCACGATTCAACATACCATCTAATATACAGATGAAAAAGTTAAGAGCTAATGCTCTTCCTACTCAATTGCCTTCAGAAATAATTAGACAACAGAGTAACTCGCTGTTCAATATGGATACACTATATTGAGCATGAAATTTCATGTTTAATGGATATCAGATTTATCAAATTGAAACTGCTTTATTTACTTTTTAGCTTATATTACTGTAACAACTGTACTCTGTCCTACCGAGATTATTGCTGTACTATTACATATAAACAAGTCCAAAAATATTTCATCAGTTTTTACCTAATGTAGTAGCAGCTTTCAAAGGAAGTGGCAATTAAGTAACAGATATTGAAAAAACAAATATATTGTAACAGATGTCAGACTTAAATACAGTCTTCACAAATCACTCATTATTTAAACACTAACTGCTAGAAGTTAAAACCCCACAACTTTGACAAGGCTTAACTCTGCTCTTTCTCAAAGCTGATCCATTCAGCTGAACTATGGAAGTTATATTGTTCCAAACCTGGCTGCAGTTGGAGGCAACTTATGAAATCACAGCAGTTGACCATACAAATTACCATCTGTCCAGCCAGTGGTAATTAGTAATTACCCAGAGGACACTATCTACATTCTTCTGCAGCTCTTAGACACAGGCACGGCTGCTTAAGCACTCTTCACCAATCTCATGAGGTTTGAGCTGACCTGTTTACACTGTGTTCACACCAGACTAAAGGCAGATATAGATCAGAGCTACACTGATGACCTTCAGATCAGATTTTAGGAAATGAGATGTCTACAGTTCTCCATCTCAGCACAGATATGGTAATGGTTTTAGCAATATTGATATTTTTCAGTACATGTGGAACAATTGAGAGGATAAACATTTGCAACTATTGGTTATTCCTTAATTTTGTACAAGTGTCATCACCAGCTTTGTCTCTTGTCAGAATAACAGACTTTCATAAAGTAATGTCTTAATTATGCAACCTCAGATTATATGAGGCCAAATCTGTGGATCTTGTGTGTGCATCTTATATCAAGGAAAACAGTTTTATGTTCCTGGTCCATAAGAAAAGCATAGAGAATAGAGAATTTTAAACTAGACTTTTCCTGCTATTGAACACAATGCCAACACTCTGGAAAATAGTACCATAGCTGCTGACACACTGATGTGCTCCTGGCTGTATTCCTTCTGGAGACGCCAATTTTCTGCCAGAGAAAGATATGCATGGACCTTCAGAGAGATTCTGAACTCTTCTGAGGCCAAGTGGCATGACAGCATTTTGCATATGCAGTTTTCTATAGTGCCCAAAATGCCACAGCACAGAAGCGAAAGTAAAAATGTATTACATTGAAATGTTGGTTCTCTGTTAACAGATAGATCTGGTAATGAATCCCAGTCACACACATCTGTCACCACAAAATGATACATCCCTTTAAAGACTTCACACATCAGGGAAGGTAAAATAAAATCAAGTGGGTTAAAATAAAAGTGTAGGAAAAAACGACTTTTACAAACTATTTTTTACTATTGGCAATTTTCTAGAATTGAAAATAACATAGCATTTTTCAAAATATGCAGGAGCCCAGCTATTATCTTTGTAACACAAAGGTAAAAGAAAAATGGATGGCTTAATCCCGAACTGTGTGAAAGGTAATATGAACTTGCCTGTAAAAATAAACTGACTTCTTAAAGCAAGTGTTTTATATATGCTAGCATGCATGTGTATAGAATATATACTCCAGACTTATATTTATTACTGGTGTCTCTTTAGGGGTTACAAAAGCTCGATTTTCCAGTACTAAGGAAAAAAAAAACAAATCATGAAATAGTTTTGCTTACTTGATTTACCTAGCAGTCACTCTAAAATTTAGAGCCAACAATTATTTTCTTTACTTAGGTTAAATGACACATCTGGTTACCCCAAACCCAAAGGTTGGAGTCTTGCAATGGATTTTCTATTGCTAAGGTGGAGTTTCACTCGAGTTGAGGGACAGTAGGTTTGTAAATAAAAGAGCAGCCAGAGAGTAAAACTGTACAGAGTTGGAGGTATCAGGTCCTAAGAGGAAAGAAATGTCTGTTACCTGGCTGTGTTTCAGAGCTTGGGATGTAGGAGGAAGACGGCACCACACTGGGGGTAGCAGGTAAATAACTTGTAGAAGGTAGTGCAGGCTCATTGTTCAACGAGCCAAGTTTCTACAGAACAGAAAAGAAAGTATTAAAGCCACACTGCAAGTATTCATGGGCTGTTTCAGCATTTTAAATATGACTTCAATATTAGTTTTACTAAGATATTTTTGAGAACTTAATTGCAGACTTCTCTGTTAGAAGTCCTACCTAACAACTTCTTCAACACTAACTTTGTACTTCAAATAGTAGAAATTTGTGCAGATGGCATTTTATGAAGAATTACACTCTAGCATTAAGTGATCTGCCTGAGCAAACATGATCTTCACCATTAGCAAGCAGAACCATGTTCATCCATGGGCATAAGGCTCACTAGGGTATCACCCAGGAGAACACAAAGGCCTCTGGGACATGGCAAGCAGAAGGCAGCAGTAACAGCACAGGTAAAAACCCTGTTCCCACTGAAACAGGCACTCAACACCAACATGACTGATGCCATTTAGGATGATGAGGGTACTTAATTGTACATGACACTGCATACACAGCAGCATGGTTGAAGATTTCACTGCCCAACCCAGCCTTGTAAATAAAAGGGGGTGAGACAGGAAAGAAGTTTTGGGGGAATAGTCTAACAGTCAAAACTTTTAAGGTAGCCCTACTATGTAAAATACGGACATTCTGTAAAACGTGGAACTTGTTAAAAGATTCTCTTAGCACTCTGCAGAAAGAGAGGCAACGACCTTCACTCCTGATTCTGGCCTACCAAGATCTGCCTGTATGTTGACCTTGGCTTGACACATGCCCAACAGATAGTTTCTTACTCTAAAGCAAGGACAGGACATAACGTGCTTGTAGAACCTACGTCCTGACTGAGAAAAAAAAGTTGCACCATGGTTTCTAATATACTGTATCTGAAATAGGAAGAAAAAAGCCTACACACAACGTGTCCCTCCTCTCCCTGACTGAATGATTTCTGGCAACAGGTTTGCTTTTTCTTTGAAGAAAATATAATGGAATTTTGAAAAAATTATGTAAAAATTTTTACATAAAGAGACATTTTAACAAGTGAGTAAAATACCATCAGAGTTTTTATGTGGTTTAGAATAGCACATGTCAAGACTATCTTTTTTTTTTTTTTNACAGTCCTGGAGAGGGATTCAGACGGCTCTGTTTGAAGATTTTTTTTTTTTTTTTTTTTTTTTTTTTGACTGGTTGGTTTTTATTTGATTGATTTTGCTTAGTTTTACCTGTGTAGATACAAGGCCAGCAGCATAATCTGGGGTAGCATTTTCTACTACCGTTTCTTCTTTGGCTTGCTTTTCCACAACTTCCGTATCTATTGCATAAAAACAGAAGTGAGTCCAATAACTTTTTCTGAAATACTGAATATACTTTTTAAACAAAGATATAGAAATGCATTTTTCAAAGTCTGCTAAAATACATCTGATGAACTATATGCTGAAATAGATACAGTAATATCCAAACACAGTTTTATAATTAACCCAATAATGAATTGAACCATAATGTACAGGATACAGTAATTGAGTAATCTGATACTAGAAAGCATGAAAGCCCAAGCAACATTTTAATTGCAATTATGGTTTTGTTCTGAGATGGTATTCCTTTTTGTAACAAATACAAAAAAGTTGTTTTGGGACAAATATGCTGCATAGTGTATCTTCTTTACATGGTTAAGTAGGGCACTACCCGGTCACTTGCCTTAAAAGCAGTGTATCAGATACTATTCACTTGCTAACATCTCTTGGTCAAAATTCTGAAGAGCACTATAAATTTTTTCAACGTTACTTTCAATTAATTTACTTGGCCATACAGGCAGTAAAAGTGAACATTTCAAAATAACTCAGAAAAATTCCAGTACTGAAGCCACTCACACACCTACATCCTGCCCAAAGCACAACTGATTAGCTCAATCTGTTCACATCACTGAGTTATATTACCTAGGCCAAGGCAATATGAGTAGGAGCACTGAAATAAGTGAAAATCCTCCCTTAAAACCTGCTTGGGTTGGTTGGTATCACATCCCCTCGGTTTTTCAAGTTTAGCTCAGGCTAAGCTTCAGCAAATTAAGAACAAGATGGTACTACAAATCTTGATCCTATCTGCAGATGTACTGACAGCCTTTGTAAGCAGAATGCTGTACCAACCTAATGTCTTTCTTCTTCTCTTTGCTTCACGGCCAGCGCCTACCATATCCAGCTCAGAGATATCTAGAAGCTAAAAAGAAAGACCATAGAGAACTTACTAACCATTGTTAAATGTATGTAGTTTATCTCTAAGTATCATTCTCAATTTTTTTTTTCCTTTAATATATTGATTCAAAGCAGCAGCAGAAATTCACTTTAGGTGAGGGAAGAGAACTGAGCAGAAAAACAAGGAGTGCACCTACCTTTACTCCTCTTTCTTTGCGCAGAGGTGTTCTTGAAGGAGGAATGGGAGTTCTATTTCCAGAAGGACTAAAAACACTGGGTGCTGAAGTACTCCTGAATGGAGCTTGTTTTGGTATTCCTTTGAGTGGTGCTTAGGGAAGAGCAAAGAAAGCAACAACTGAAATATGTGTTTAATTGGTTACGAAAAATGCTTTAACGAGTTCTTCAGCTCTTCCCTTTCTTAACACACACACACACTACTTCCCCTTTAAATTAAAATGTTTATAACATGGAATTGGCTATAACACTACATGTCCCTCAAAGGTCAGATTAGGTTTTACCCTTCAAAAGGAGTAACGCAATGCAATGCCTGCAACCCCATTGTACATGAAGTAATCAAACAGGTGCACTGCTAGCAAAATCTACTTTTCCTACACACGCAGATGCTTTCCTTACTCGCAAAAAATAAACTCTGAACATGTAAAACAGTATAGGACATAAATGTTTTGACTCCAATTATCGTCAAAGTTGCTCTTCGAATTTCACAATCTAGGTACTTGGTAAAACTGTATTTAACCAAAATTCTTAGCCAAGCTTCTGCAGGGCTAAGGGCTCATGATCTACTGCAAAGGCAACTTACTGCCTCACACGGGTTTGAAACCCTAGAGCTGCTGTTTGCACAAGGAGGAGGACCCAGTTCTATAGTGCAAAGAGAACACCTGCTGTCTCATTACTCAGCACCATCAGCTACACCTCTAAGCATGTGTTTCCCCCCAACTCTATGCTGCTGGCCTTTTACCTCACACTTAATGCTACCACTAAACATAGCAATCAAAAAACTATTAAAAGATTAGGGACACATATACAGATCTATGAAGTCTTTGAGCCTCCTGACAATCTCATCATGCCCTGTAAGTTGAAGATAAACACAGAACTTCAGTTTGAGGTTAGAGACTCTGTATCCCTCTAAATGTACTGAAAACATTTTCACCACAGGACAATCCTTTGACCCACGTGAGTACATTTCAGCAGAGCAAACCTCAGAGGTTCCCCAACTCCTGTTTCTAGAGGCCAACTGGCTCTGAAGGCCAGGTCTAAGAACTGGCTTTAGTATTCAACAGCTACACAGAATGCCAAGAACTAACAGTCCTTTCCTATAATGGAACAAATTTTAGTTCGGATTGCAACTAGACCTTTTGCATCTTCTGCATGAACATGAGACCAAATTTCAGCCCTAAAAGCCACATCTTAAACAGCATCGACACAAAGCACTTCATAGCATCCAGCCACACCACCAAGAAATCACTCAAAAGTTCACACCTCAGCATCACTGGTGGCCAGGAAAGTTACACCTGTGCAGTGACTTAAGAGTATGAAACTGATTTTAAACCCTCTTCTCACACTTATTTGAAAAATTCAAGCAGTTCAGGGACTTCAGCAAACAGTTGTAACATATTAATACAAAGCTGAAGGATCATTCTACAGGTTTGCCATGTAGAATTCACTGCTCAGCCTTGGCTGCAGAGAACATACCGTCCCCTCTTCTTTCTCCAGACAGAATTATACAAATACAAGATAGTTTCAGTCTACACAGCATTTCAAAGAGCACAGCAGACTACTATGATCCACTCTGCTCCCTTTTAGAGCAACATGGCTTAGTCAGGAGTTATTCCTGGAGTGATGCAAATTAAATTCCTATCAAAGTCTATAGGCATGATCTAGCTGCATACAGTTTAGGAGCATGGCAGATATACTTGCCATTTAAAAAACCCCACACACTGTTGTTCTTTCTGACAAGACGTCAGAAATACTTAAGTATCAGGAGAGAGGGAGGCAGAAAGGGAGAAATTCTTTGCTTCAAAAAAATTTAAGCTTTTGTAAAAAACAGAGGGCAATTTTATTCTTCATCAAGGCCACCTTATCAGGTTTTCTTTCTGAGAACTGATGAAAGTGAGCCATACTTGTTGTATCTATCTTCTTGACCAGTCCTCTGCCTTTGGCATGGAAAGGCACTCCTGCAGTCTTCTTGAGTTGTTGTGCAGTTTCTGTTGCTAAAAGGAAAAACAGCTTTAGTTATTACAGAACCTGTGCTGAAAATATACAGCACATTGCCTCTTACATAAAATCTTATTAACTAATACATAAAGAGATAGGAATAGCAACAAAGAAAGAATTATATTTTAATTTAAACCCAAGTCATTTATGTGAAGTAAGCACAGTATTTGGAGAAAATGCAAAATCAGTATGTCTATGCAATGGACAAGGTGGCCTAAGCTAAAAGAAATTACCAGAATAGGCAATTTACTCAACAGAAAATTAAATAATTTTAAGAAGTGGCATGACACATCACGAAATGTTACAAATCTTGTATTTAACCAGACCAACTCAAGTTACATGCAAGAAAGCGGCATGACACTGCAACAGAACAGCAGTAAACTATTTTAAGATCACTTAGCTACCAGTACATACATGTACACATATGCTGCCTTTGTTAAGGGAAAACCCTCTTGGTTTTTACACCCTATACAGCCATACTGAGAGAAAGCAAGCATTAATTAGCAGCTCTTGCTCCCTGCTCCAAAAGCATACAGTGAAATAAAACTCTGTTCTCATTTTACTTTTGTTTCAAGAGCTTTAACCAAAGCTGTCCCTCAGAACTCCTCACAACTGTTAAACGTACCCATGAGAGGACCTCTGTGCTTTATAAAGCAACAGCATTTAAATCAAGATTAGCATTTTAATGCAATCCTGGCTGGAATGACTTGCACTTGCTCTTCCACACATCAGTCCATCCTCATCCAGGAAGGCTCTTGTAACAAAGTTTTAATGTCTACCACCATACTGGAGAATAAGACTGAATATACTGAATATAAATCTTCCTTTCACCATTTAATTTGTACACAATCTTAATACTACTTACATTTCTGCAAGAGTTCAGCTCTGAGAGTGGCACTTTTAGGTTTCCTTTTCAGCTGGAAATGTTTCACTGGGGGAGTAAGTGGCCCAGCTAGTGTTGTCAAGGCATTTTTGTTTAAGTATTGGCATTCCAACGGCAACATAGCTGAAGTTTCACATTCACTTACTGCATAAAGAGTTAACACAGTACACATGGGTATTAGCACCTCTTTGACAGGTAACGACAAAACATTTTACAACTAGACTGTACAGGTGGTTTTAAATTTTAGATTACTTGTATAAACACCAAGAGTAATTTAGTTCCAATTATTGCACAGTATATAACCAGCTATTAGTATGTTTGTTTTTCACATTAGCTTCATAAAAGCTTCCATTTTAATTATACCTAGTCAAATTATAGGTATCCTAAATATGCTACTATTGTTAAAAAAGATAAAAGTTATTGAATTCTCAGAGTCCTTAAAAATTACGCACAAAAACCAAACTACTAAATGAAAATCCAAATCACAAATGTGGACAGACAAATGATCCTTTGTTTATAGAAAGAAAACAAAGTGTTTCCACCTCCAAGTCATTTAATTATTGTTCTGCTGCAATCCCAGCCCTGAGATCAGGTCTGTCTATGGATGCCCGAGGGCTTTTTCTAGACAATGTGATAAAATAAACTCACTGAAGTAGGAGTAGTTTTCCATCACCATTTACTGTTTGAAGCAGCAACTGTGCAAGTGCCTGACCCCATATTTTCAGCTGCTGGGCAATCTGTAGCTACTTGGCCATCAGCAGTACAACTCTTCTGAGATCAGTCTCCCTCCAGCACCTATCACCTGCTGCCCAGACATTTCCAGCAGAGGCAGGCCCTGCCCAGGACAGTGCTGGTGCTTCCACGCAAGACAGAACTTGCTGTCGTCTTGGGTACCACAAATGTGAGATACAGCAACATAGAAAAAACCTCTACTAAGCCACAGCACAGCCCGTCTGTGATACTATGAATCCACACAAACTTTTGTGTTGCCTTTCACACTCCGGGCAATAACTGACATTAAGTTCTGATGATATGTGAAAAGATAATTTATGAAGCTACCATTCCTCAAATACCACAGTTCCCAGTCCAGTAACATTCGAGGTCATGAACTGTGATAGTTCAGAGACAAGACAGTGCTTGTTCTCGTACCTCTACTTTTAAGATGGCAAGGCTGCCTGTGAAATGACAGGTTATTCCTAAAAAAAGACACCACATTCCTGCAAACTTCACCAACAGAAAAGGCTTACCTTTCTCTCTAAGCTCTCCTAAAATATCTTGAACATTGGGATTCTGTTCTTCAAGATCAAGGTTAAGGGAGCCAGTATCTGGAAAGGATTTTAAAATATCAGCTACCATTAAGACCCAGGGGTCTGAATCCAAGGTAGCGAGCTGGATAATTTCAGTCAGTGCCCCTTTCATCTAACAAAAAAAGAAAAAGAAAATCAACCGATTGGAAACAGTTTTAAACAGGTTATAGCTGGATTTATTTTAAAAAGACACAAACATGCACAATGTTTTACTACTGGGGGAGGGAAGAGGGAGAATGTTTCCACACAGTTATACATTAACTCTAGAACCAAGAATGAACCAAGGTAATTTTTTTATACTGCTTTCAGCCAATCTAACCCAAGTTTGTTTTGAGCTTTTAGCAGCTCAAAGCTTGGTTTAGCACTGGGCATTTTTACTAAAAGCAGCAGCCAAATTTGTACATTACTGTCTCCTCATGTTTTACACTTTTACTCCCTGTGGACCCACACCTTCTATTCATTTAGGAATACGTAAATAGAATACAAGTTATTTAGAAAAGGCATCTAAATGAAGATGTGCTCCTTGCCAGCCTACAGCATAATTATGCAGACAGATTATATCTGCATCATAATTATCTTCAAAATATTACTTGAGCTTAGGCCAAAATAACCTAATCAAGACTGTATTGTTAGACAAAAATTATGTATTACAGAAGTAAACACAGCCCTCTAACATGCCACATGTAACAAGATTTTCCATCTAGCCAAAGTTTCTATAGTCAGAAAAAAGTTATTTTTCTATTTTGAAAAATGCAAAATAATGCATGAAATTAATTTTAAAAGATCCATTGTAACAGTATTTTCTTAAATTACTGACCAACACAGCTGTTGGCACTATGAAATGAAAATCAAGGTGACTACAATCAGCCACAAAACACAACAGTAAAACTATATAAAGTAGTTTACCACACTTGATCTGTATTGTATTAACACTGAAGAATGTACAAGCAAATATAAGAAAATACATGCATTTTGACTTTTCACAACCCACTGTGGCACATATAGCTTAGTTACAGTCATCATGTTTCTGAACACAGGAAGACAAGCAAGAGGCTCATCTTCACCTTTATGCTGTATTTCCTTTCCTTTATTTAAAGCACTCTTATATGAAAAGGTTTAATAAAATAAGCTTACTCTGTATATACAACACTAAATAAAAGAATAAAAGTTAAATTTCTGCTCCCCGTTCCTCTCCCATCCACTTTTAAAGCTCAGAGGCAATAAACATTGACATTTCTCAAGTCCTTTCATCGGCACGATGTTATCGCCCTCTCACTTTGGAAGAGTTTACAAGTCCACTACAGAGCCAGTTTGTCCTTTACCCCCTGCATGTTTTAGGGCTCACACATTATGTGCTTATGAAACAAACTGCATCAGTCCATCTGACCCAAAATGAACATCTCTGTAGCTTTAAGCTCAACCAGCTCCTTGGTGTGACTGACTACAGTCACACAAACACCTGAACCACAAAGAGGGGAGCAGGACGAAGACACTACATGAGCCAGTTCCCATCTTCAGCAGAGCCATTGATTTGCCTTGGATTAAACTGAGCACATAACCAGGACCACACACTGTTTAATGTGTTGTCAAATTTCACCAATGCTTACCCAGTGGAAAGAATCAATTTCTGAGGTTCTAGTCTTTGCTGTTCTCCATTGCTTACTTCTTCCTCAGTAAACATAACCCACCAGAACCTCCACGCACTTGTCAATCTCTCTATTCTAACCCTAAACTCCTTAACAAAAGTCTCTTCTACAGCTGATAAGGATGACTGTGAACACTACCAAAGCAGAGTTTTTTATTCTCTGATCTATCCTAAAGGAATCAAGGTACTGATTTACACGGAACACCTGGAAACCTAAAACATCCCAGAAGAGCTCATGAAATTATAGCTTTTACAAGCTTTCCTGTGAACACCACTAATGCAGGTAAGTGTACAGAATGTAATTTCTTTCATCAAAGCAAAGTCAGGCAATAGCTAGAGGAAAAGCATTTCTTCAATCCTCACAATTTACCCTTCATATCTACTTCACTAAACTATTTGTACCAAAACTTCACAGAGCTACATGTGTATATTATGAAAGTTCTTGTAGAGCTCTTGTCTGGGCATGCTGCATCCCCACTGCTCTCAGGGCTAAAGTTCAAGCAGCCTATTTCTGCCAGAACCCACTGCTTTACAAGCCTTTGGATCCTTCAAGAAAGGAGCCCAAAAACAATATGTTTGCCTAGCACTGGGCAAACAGCATTATCACAAGGCCCTCATGACAGAAAGAACATGGTGGAAGAACAGTCACTATCACCCATAGGGAAGCAAAGCACACTAACAAGTACTGTGAGCTAACCAGAGACCTCGCCTGAATATGGCTTTGCATTTAATGAGCCCGGATTCAAGTTTTGGCTCAGGTTTGTCTCCAAATGGCAGTTTAAATACATGTTCCCACTTCACTGTTCAACTGGCATCTGAAAAGAAACATTTCACTTATGGTTTGAGAATGCATGAAATGCATTCAGTATGGAATTCCATATGCAGTTTTCCTGTTACTTTACAGTGATAATCCCAAATTCCTAATTGTCTAAGATTGCAACATTGGGTCAGTAAGACTCCCATCAGCTCCAGCCAGCATCTTGTTAAGCATAAATGTCAGGATCTGATGTAACATGTTCTGGTGTCTTTCTCACCTAAAACTTCAGGATCTTAAGTATTTTTCTCAGCCTGCTAACACGTAAGAAAAAGCACAGACCACAACTATTCGAAACATCTAGCAAGTAGGGATCAGGCAGGATGGGAAGTGTATGGGAACAGCGACAAAGGGAGATTAATAGTGGCTGTGCAGGAAGGACAAACAGGACTGTGGGAAAGTATAAAAAAGGAAGTAACACACAACGTGACAACTCCAAGATGACTACTTGCAAAGAATTCCCATTTATTTGTTTTATATTCTGCCTAAATTAATATGTATGACAATACTTTTAGACAACTGCATCAACAGTTGGCTAATAAAACAAATGACACTTCAATCTTTCAGAGGCTATAGAAAAGATGATATTTAATAGGTATCTGCATTATCATTACAGAGCATTTTCATTAAACTAAAAACACTGGATTGAAAACACAGTATTAATATTTACAAAATACAAACTCAGGATGGGTTAGTACCACTATTGTATTTGGTTTGCATTTTCATCATGAAAAAGAGCTGAAGTGGCCAAGAGAAATACCGGATTAAAATATACTATTTTACATCACAGGATAATCATGAACTCTAAGTGCAGGCCACAAAGGTGCACAGCAGCCTGTGTGTTCTCAATACAGAGGGAAATGCACATGTCATGTCCCCTCTTACTCCTTTGCACCCATATGTCACAATTCCCACTTCCATGCACAGATGGCTCCTGGTGCACATAAGCCAGTACAAAGAAACAGTTGCAGCTACTGCAATAAAGGGGCAGGTCCCTGCTGGGATAGGGATCTTCCTCTCAAGATAATTCAGAAAGCACAGAAGCACAGTCCTCATTCCAGACTTGGTTGTAACATCACAGTCTAACTCTGAACAAGTAAATTAAATATTGGCATAAAAAGAAAGCTTGCACTTGCCATTGTGAATCAGGTTAACAAGAATATAATATGCAAAATAAACAGAAATAACCATTCTGCCAAATTCACAACTGAAACTCTGGTCAGCACTACACTGAACTTTAGGCATCATTTCAAATACGTGCAATTATCTACAAAAAAAATTAGCAGATGAAAAGCTATAAGATTCAGGAGTTTGCAAGTTCTGCCCAGAGAATTACAGTGGGAAAGGAATTTTTGATAACTGCCTACAAAATACAACTTAAAATGAAAATGAGAGCCAATTACTCTTATTAGTCAGCAGGAACAAACATGCAGTAATGAGGTTCACAGCATGATAAAAAAATTAGGTTTATTACCTGTCCCACAAGAGTATTATGAGGATTAAGTCACTTATATCATACAGTATGTGGAGTGTTGAATGAAAACTTTATGAAAATGGAAAGATATTACATATGAGGACAAAATCACTTAAGTGAAGCACTGAGCTTTCAAGAGAGCTCACTGAAGATTCACTTGTCTAGATTGAAGCTTTCACAGAGTTTTAGAAAGAACCAGGAGCAATTAAATCCCTTCTAAACCAAATACCACCAGTTTCCTTGATTCCCACATTGCTTTTTACTCAAATGTCTGCTCCCAAATGGTTTCTGTATTATTCTAAGCTTTCATGAAAATGCTACTATACAGAAAACAGAAAAAAAAATATTTGGAGAAAAAATAACTCAGTTGAATCTGTTATCTAGAGACGGGAATATCTTTTAACATGTAACATATCCTGTAGCTTCTATTGAGATTCCCAAAGCTTTACAAAGCTGATGCAATACATTTTCCAATACAATTAAGCTTCCAAATGCCAGCTCGGTGCTTCTCGCACATGATCGATACAGACCGGCACATGGCATGGGAAAGACATACGACTTTCCAAAGAGACTAATAAAGTACTCTCATAGCAAAGTTTAATCATTTTCAGACATGGGAGTGATTTCCAAGTGATAAATTCACTTCCAGGCAGCTACAGCTACCCTGTCCTGGCAGGAAGGCACCACTTCCAGCACTCCCCAACACACAAGCAAAGGCTGCTGCAGAGATGTGCACAGCACAGCCATTCTGGACACAGGCATATTATCTATTTGATGGATATTGTGTGCAAGGTACTCCATGCCAATTACAATATTGAAACTCCCGACAGTAAGTTATAACAAATGCACAAATAAAACTCTCTTAGCAAACTAACCATAAATGATGAGCATCTGATAAGACAACAGCCCTTTCTGTCAGCACTTTGGTTACGTCAGCTATTTCTACCATCTGCAGAAGGAAGCCTACAATGATAATACCAGGCCTACTAGCAATGTTAAGGGTTTCTGCCTCAGAAGTTTTTCTATTTTTAAGCTTTTTTTTTTAAGACCTTCCTCCCAGCTTAAGGAAAAAAAAAAATTCACATGTTCCTGAAATAATAAAGATGCTAACGGTAGATCTCAATCAAGCATCATCAGTTTACAATGAAAGATTAAACTTATGACTGAATTAATGAACTCTACCGAAGTGAAAAACCCCACAATATTTTGTTACAGCACTAACAAGAGCTTTACATTTGGAACACAACTGATCTAAGTACACACTAAAAGGTACACTGACTGAATTGCTTTTCTCTACATACACTTTATCTTCATGGCTAACAAAAGCTGCTGGCTGCCATCTTCCTGGGGTTTAAAACATTTTTACCCACCCAGTGAACACTCTTGAAGCATTTCAACAAATTATTTCAGTTTGCTTGAATGCTGCTCCCTCAAAGAGTTGCCAGGTGTGTTATTTATGAAGGTCCCTAAGCTTTTTGAAGCTCTTGTCAACCTAAAAACACCACTGATTTTCGTAAACACTGCAATACTAATTCCTTCCAGGCTACTTGGATTTTCACACTAAGTTCAGAAGAATTTTGCAAACCCACGAGTTCACATAAGCTCCCATCCCCCTTTCTGGCCTTGATTATTTTGTTTGTCCAGAACACGACCCCATTTATAACACACAAGGATGACAGCACTGGACAGGCACTAAACACGAACATCATGTTTTAAAAATCAGCATAAACATGCTGAACAAGAACGGGTTTTTTTAAGTGACACTAGCGTAACACAGTGAAGAATCATACAGATGCATGTGGCAAGACAAACACTGATATACTCTAAATTATTGCTTAAAGGTGATGCTTACCCATTTTCAGCCTAAAAGCACACAAAAGCTGAGCATACAACAATGCAAGTTACATACCACACCCTCCCTGGTATATATGTATATTAACCTTAAGAAGCAGCTGTGTCTTAGCCAAGAAAGAGACTAGTGAAAGCACAGCTGAGGATATTCTATATAGGAAGGTGAAAACTAACTACACACCACTTCCATGATTGTTACCAGGAAATACTACTTTACATGATGGAAGTAGGAGAGGAATTCCTCCAATCTGGCTGAAGAAACTTAAGATTTCCAGACATTCTCCAGCTATTGCCCCAAACATCTGCAGCTGCCTACTGGTAAGAATAAGCCAGGTACAGATGAGGTATGGTCCAGGACCAAGTGAAAAAGCCTGCAAAACCAGCTCAGACTCGAGCCAGCCAGATTATTAGCTGGGGTAGGACAGCAGAGGAAAGCACCAGCTGTTCCCAGAAAGGTAAAGAGAGGCAAACAAAAAGCATGGCAATTTTCCTCAATCAAGACCTGCCCGCAGGCAGGTGGGGAAAAGCACTGCTCAGTGCAGACCCCAGATCTTTCACTCCCAAAGTTTCAGCACTTGCTGCTGTCCTTCCTAAAGCCGAGATGCTCGACTTATGACACCTACAAAGCTGCCAGTACTAAGAAAGGAGCGGGGGAAGCCGAACACACAGACGACTGTTGCTAAACGATTCTGCCTCTATCCTAGCCGTTAAACAACCACTGCCTCAGAAATGCCCTCTTGCCCAAAAGGCACCCAAAACACAGCCCTACAAAGAGTCCCTGTGGGCCACACAATGGGTTTCACGTCCAAACTGCTTTCAAAAAGCTAGTGCCAACTAGGGAATCCCCGAAGAACGGGAAGAGGAGGAACAGCAACAAAGCTCCCACTCCACTCACTCCCTTATCACGGGGAATCTCGGCGCTTTTCCTCAGACCGAGGACCGAGTCGGGAGACCTTCTTCCTTCATTCCTCCCTGTCCAAGGAAGGCTGCGAGGGAGAGGCGGGGATGCCTGTCGGGATCAGCCCCACCACACGCCCCTGCCCTGAGGGGCTGCGGCCGCTCGGCTTCGCCCCGCGGGCAGCCTGGGGTCCCCACTCCCTGCAGCCTCCGTGTGGAAAGAAAAGGACGGGCGGGGGAGGTGGTGCTGGCACTGCCCCCTCTTCTCCCCTCACGCCATCTCCGACCTCTCCCCCTCACACACACGCGCACCCCGCTTTACTAGGACTCCCACCCGGCTCTCACCTCATCCACCGCCCGGCGGGGCAGGTGCAGCATCCCCAGGAGCAACTTGAGCTTGACGGCCGAGGAAAGGCCGTGGAAACAGAGGCGGATGTTGTCGATGACCGAGGCCGTGAGCAGCGAGGCGATGCTCGGCGGCGCCCACAGCTCGTCTGTAGAGCCCAGTTTGTTGTGCAGCCACAGGCCGGTGTCGCTCTCCCGCATCGACGCCATCTTGGGAGCGGGGCGAAAAAAGAGGGGATTCTCGACAGGCATTTTATGAAGGCACCTAAAGGGAGGAAGGGAGGGGGTGAGGACCCCTGCGGGTCGCCGTCTTGTTCGTAAGCCAAAATGGCGGCGCCCAATGAGGTTGCGCTTGGGAAGGCGGAGGCTCGGCCGTAACCTAAAATGGCGGCGCCCAGGACGCGAAATGCAATAAGGCGCTTCTCATCTCTCGGTCAAATGCAAAATGGCGCCTGCCACAGCTTTTCGTCCGTATTGCAAGATGGCGCCGCTTCACTGTATAGAAGCTCCTCTGTCAGCCCCAACTCATTATTCCTCGCAGTCCGCCCGAACTCCTCCTGGGCGGAAATGGGAGGAGAACCGCGAGCGGGCCGCCGAGCCGCTGCGGGGCTGGGAGGCAGGGCTTCCTGCCCGAGGTGGGTTGGCCCCGCGCCTCCCGGCGCAGCGGTTCGCAAAGCACCACGTCTCCTTCCCTCACAGCCCCCAAGCCCCCTAGGGCGGGCCGCACGGTCTGTCCGCGGCCAGCCCGCGTTACCGCCCAGCACCGCTCCCTGGCGCTAATGCCGCCTTTAAATGCTTTAAGCCATGGCCGCGGCTCCCTCGGGAGCTGCCAGCCCTGCCCGCTCAGAGCGGTTGGGGCGAGCCGGGGAACCCCGGCCGAGCTGCTGCCTCTGACAGGGGCTGAGTATCTCCTCCATGATTTCCCCCGGAGATTGAATGCTGGGTGCCTCAGCCAGGGGGCGGTTACCTCGGGGGGCAGGCACTCAGAAACCCCTCGTGCATACATTCGTGTTCCCTAGCGATTCGGCTCATTGTTATTTAAATACGAAAAATTAATCAGTTGCCTAAATCCCGGAAGATTCAGGGGCCTTTCAAGTGCAGCATAAACGGTTCATTTTAGCGGGTCTCTGGTTGAAATTAAAGTACAGGAGTTGTAGGAGTGCGGAGAAGATTCGGCTGATCTCTTTCTCCTAAGTTTCCGAATGAAAAAGTTTTCTTTATAACGTTCCGCCTTTTAAAGACGTTGTTTACAACCTGGTTTCTCCGGGGGAGCAGAGCTATTATTGCCGAGGTGCTTTATGTTTCCGCAATATAGAATCACAGAATCCTTCAGGCTGGAAAAGACCTCGAAGATCATCAAGTCCAAACATCAACTCGGCATTGTCTAGGCCACCGCTAAGCCGTGTCACCAAATGCCACATCTCCACATCTTTTGAACACTTTCAGGAATTGTGGTTCCACTACTTCCCTGGGCAGCCTATTCCAATGCTTAACGACCCTTTCCATGAAAATGTTTTTCTTAAAATCAAATCCAAATACGGCATTGTGGAGTCTTTTATTTTGTTCATATTACTGATATCCAAAGTGTAGAGTGTTTGCAGCTCTTGGGTGCTATGACTTCTGTCATTGTGGAAGTATTTTGAAGCAAAGAGTTTCTGCGTGAATAAATCATATATTAGTACATTGTGAATTTTTCTCCATACCTAATCATGCATTGTGTTGGTACCATCAAACAATGGATACTCAAATCTGTTTTTAGACAGACATTTTGTATGCAGTGAGCTGACATTTTAGAACAGCAAAATCAAAGTTTAGGCAGTTTGTGTAGCACATAATTTCTGTTGACCTCTGTCTCTGAGTTCAGTATGTAACCAGGGTGGAATTACTTATCCACGAGTAACCATTTATCTGTTAGTTTGTACAGAAAAAAAAAATTGTAACTAAGAGACAGAGGTAAATTATTAAATGGAAACAGAATAGAAAATTAATTAAAGCAAAGGGTTTAAAGGTAGCTGTAAAGGAATTGTATTTGTTTAATCATGTAATCAACATGTACTTTTCACTAGTAACCTTTGCCCTCCTTTAATTATATCCAGCTGTTAGAGGTGGGCACCAGTATTGGTAAGTCTTTGGTACATGCTTATCTATAGGGTAAAATCCACTAGATAGTGTAAAAAAATCTAATTAAGCAAGGAAGACTAGTGATGTTCTCATCTTCTAATTGTGCAGAAAAGTAACCAACTCCTTTTAAAATTGTGTTGTGGGAGCTAAATCAGAACACATGTTTGCACAGCTGGTTCTTTCCAAGCAGTAGCTGTAACAGAGTTAACCTGGGTCTGTGAGATGGCACAAACTCCACCAGTTCTGGTGGCTGGACTGGCTGTCCTTTGAGAGGGTAGCTCTGTTCCAGTAAAGTTATTGTGGGATTAGGTGCTGGCTTTCCCAGGAGAGTGTAACTGCAGGCTGATGGAAGCTGAGGAAGGGTTATTACACGCACTCTGTTCCTGTGCTTTCTTTGAGACATCTATTTTTGGACACTGTCAATGTTAAAGCATGAGCTGCATGGCCATGTAGTCTGAGCTGCTGTGATCACTTCTGTGCTTTTACCTGAAGTGTGGCTTGAGAAGGGAGCCTATTCTGTGATATGTATCTGGAATGTAAGGATTTGCATAGTCAGTTTGGCTCCAGCCCTATCACCTGCAAATTTGTCCCTCAGCTCTTAACTGAAGAGACATCAGACACTCTGGAGATTAAGACAAAGCCAGCCATCTGTAAGAGCTTTTGTCCTGCCAGCTACTTGTACCTTAAATTTATGTTGAAATAAAGTGCTTTTTTATTATTATGTTTTTAACCTATATTTTGTTTAGCTTGGGTAGTGATTTTTGAAGTGATATGGCAAATATAAAAGTGCTCATTCCTCAGGGATTTCTGGAGCTGGAAAGGGTGTACTTGATTTCTCTAGAATGCTTTATATCCCTCAGATGTTGCATTGCACAGATAATTGCCTGCAGATGTTTTCTCCTCTAAGTTGCAGGTCCCTATTTCAAAGATGGTGATGTTGAATATGAAATTGTTGAGAAGAATTGGCGCGTGCTACAAAATCAACCGGGGGAAGACACCCTGTATTCACTCACCCAGTCATGACAGTATTCAAATAAAAGCCAGATATAGGCACAGGTTTGTTTCTTTGAATCTGCTTTATAACGGTTTTAAGGAAGCTGCAACTATGTCTTACACCAAAACCAGTGCTCTATGTATTTCCCAACCTGCAGTTTTAGCTTGTTATCTGTTGAAAGATTATGTCTGTCTGTCTGTCTATCTATCTATCTATCTATCTATCTATCTATCTATCTATCTATCTATCTATCTATCTATCCCTGCACTACCCAGAGCAGACTGCTGTGTTACCTGTCAGCTTCAGGGTAATTGTTTGTAGTCAGCAGGATGTTCTAGGGGTAGAGCCTTGAGTTGTCCTTGTTCAAGGGAAAGCAGTGCAGCATCTGGTACACTCCTAGGTAGAGGCTTCAGTTTGGTGTTGCCACTGATCTCTCTGTGAACAAGAAGCTGCTTTACTGATTTTAAGGAAGCACTGAGGCATGTGCAATAAACACAACATTGGCATGAGCAGTGGCACTAAGTTCCCACTGGCATCCCATCGTGCAATGGCAAGTATGGCAGTGTCTGAGCCAACAAGGCTTTAGGCTATGATTCATGCCATGCTGACAGGGGCCAGCCCAGGAAGATGGACAGAGCAGTAGATTGTGCTTTATCATATAATTTATCCTCCTGCTCCCCCAACATTGCCATCAGGACTGAATAACAGCTTTTCTGCAAACTTTCATGTTTGTATCTTGAGTTCTAAATACCACATCTTTTCAATATGCTTTTAAAGTGCAGTTTCCTAGGTTTTCAAAGCAGAAAAAGAGGATAAATTTTATCCTTTGATATCAGGCTGGCACATAAGTTTACTGTGGGGTTAAGCATTTAGAGCTGTTGGGGTGCCAATGGAGTAACTGGTAGTAGTACAAGTCTAATATCCTTTATGGTAACTGCCAGCAGAGGTTTGTCAGTGGGTCTAAGGTACACAGTTAATTGTCATTAAGTATTAGTTGATTTCATAAAATGGTATTTAATACCAGTTTTAATACCTGTAAATACATTATACATTTTTATAGTAATTCAGTTTCTAAAATGCTGCTCATTATGGTTAATGCAATTGTGTGGGTTCATCATTTTGTGTGGGAGTTTTATTTGACCCATTTTAAAACTTTACTGTAGCAATGTGGTCTGAAAGGAAACACTGGCTGAGAATTTGCTCAAATAAAACCAGATTATCTGACTTCCTCAAGTCTGAGGCAAAGCTTCCTCGTGGGAACTTCCTGTGTCAGCTGTGATACAGCCAGCTCCCTTCCCTGGCAGGCACAGCCTCTGGCAGAAATAAAGATGAATAAAGATAAAAGCTATGAAAAATGTCCTGGTACATCTTGTCCTGTGAATTGGCATGGCATAATGGGCAGTAATTGTTTCAGTGGTGCTCCATCCAGCTGCCTGTGTGCAGGATTATGCTTCCATTGCTGTCATACCCTCTTGCAGCTTCAGCCACATGATGTTGTGATTATTTTCTCTCCCAAATAAACTTCAAAATGATGTAGTGACTTAAGACCTAAGATGTAAAAGGTTCATGAATAGGGAGAGGTTGAACTCATGACAAGAATTTGCCTTCTATCTTGCTCTAGAGCAGTTTAACTTGATAGACTCCCACTCTGGGCTCTCATGTGTGGTAGTGCCTTATAGGGCCTGAACATCGAAGGTCAGCAGCGATGAAACAATTTCCTTGAGGTCTCTGTAGAGCAGCACACCTACCTGAGAGGTCCCATGCTTGAGGAAACACCCATCTACTTGCAAACAGATCTGTTTGGTTGCCTTTGCCATCTCTTCCATTGTTTTTCTGTTACTCTTGGTTTTAGTAAGATAAGGAGAAATTAAAATTGTTATTTAAAACATGAAACTATGAATGCAGAGCTCAATTACCTTCTCAATTACTTCTAATAAATAAGAACACCATCACTATGAGCAGCACAAATACCATTAATCAGAACTAACAATGTGCAAAATTAAAAACAATTAGCAGTTTTGAAAAACCCCTAGAACCTAAAACACAACGTGTTGCACACAAATACATTTGTTGGTTTAAAGTCATATATTTGCTCATGCACTCTGCTTCAAATTGTCTCTACTTATGATGATATGGCCAAATGGTGAAAGGCCTTGCTTTGGATCATCTGTTACTTGACATCTCATGGCGTACACTGTATAAAACATCCTATTGTGATTTTGCTGGAGGCATAATGTTTTCAGCAGCTGTCACAATGAAATGGTGCTGTGAAATGAGGGATATTAAAGGTTGTGACATCAGGGCACGCTGACACAATGTTGTGATCTTTGACAAGGAAATCACCAAGTTTTCAAGGAAGAATGCTTCCCTCTTCATTACCCCCTGGGACTTCATTTGCCAACACCCATAAGTTTATTTTCTTTTTTCTCTCCCTCTTTATTATGTTTCAGAAGCTATTTTTATCTTCTTTCATTTTTTATCAGTCTTCATGCATGTAGAATTCAGGAATGTAGGATTGGATGAGATGTCCTACGTGACCACTTGCTGTCATGTGCCACATTATTACATCAGTATTTTATAAGCTATTAAACCCCATGTTGCAACTGGCTTGATTGTTTTATCCTGCTACTGAAGGCAGAAGAGTATTCCAGAAACTCACTGCTCTGGCAGGGATTGCTACCTTCTAATCTCCAAGCTAGACTACACCCATTTTTATGAAAAGCTTCTTCTTTTCTTTCTTTGCAAACCAGATGAACTTTGAGTTAAAGTAGAATTTTTCAGTCTCTGTAACAATTTTTTGCTCCTCATTTCTCTGTTTTACTGATTGTGGGGTAATACTCTCCTTTCCACACCTCTTGATGGAGTCCAGGGTGCAGTTTGCATTATTTGCAGTGAGAATGCACTGTTGGCCTAAATGGGCTTGTGCTCAGTCCAATATTAGCGTGATTCGTTGGTCTTTCTCCTGGGCTGATGCCCAGCCAGTTTCCCACCTGTCCTCATTCCTGGGGTTTTCCATCAAGCCTGAGGTGTCTCTTGGCCTAATCCTCAAATTTATCAAGATCTCTCTGGATTAAGTTCTGCCAGTCCTCATGCCAGTCCTCATGCCAGTCCTCATGTCAGCACTCCTTAATTTGGCGTCCATAAATTTGCTCAGGGTGCATTCTGTGTCATCATCTGACACACACTGTGTTCCTCACTAGTTGCGTGTCAGCCATTCCTTGAGCCTGGCCACCCAGCCAGTTTTCCAGACCATCTGACAGACTGGCAGCCCAGCCCTTGCTGTCTCAAAAAGGACCCTTTTTTGTGTCACTGTATAAATTAAAGTAGAAGAGAACTGCTTTTTAAATTTTTTTTTTGTCATAGATCGCACACTGAACACTTGAAGAGACTTTAAAAGCCCAGGGGGCACAGAAAGGACACATCAAAATATCTGGATAGGAATTACAGTATCGAAGTCTTAACTAGACAGCATTGCATTACACATTACCTTTTCCACTGTTTGAGATACTCCATGTGTGATACAGCTGGAGGTTTCAGGTGTGATTTAGGAGATGTAGGTATCTGGGCCTGAAACTCCATATCTATGAGTCAGTGGAGAACTTGGACTTCATAGCCCATCTCTGCCTGCTTTGAATCCTAGTCAGTATCAAGAGTAGCAGCAACACAAGATGGAAGTACTCAAATTTAGAAGTTGATGACTCTAACTGACAATATTTCCTGCTTTTAGTGGTAGCTCCTGACCCAGTGAGCTTTCCAGAGTTACTGCTGATGTATTTCTCACTATTATAATTAATAGAGAGATTCCTTAAGGCAATATTTGCTTGAGTTCCAAGCATAAAGTCAAGGAATTCACACACGCACACACACACACACACATGCACAGGTTGAAGGAAATAATTAATCAAAAAATTATAAAAAATCACCCAGCTCTCCAACTTGTCTGACTAAACCATAACTACCAGTTACTGCCTGACAGTTAAGATCTCTGGTGTTAGTTCAGATTCTTCTATGAGAAGTGGAGTCTTTTTTGAAAAACACAGATTACAGTAGGAAAAAAAATGCAGACACCTCCAAATACCATGACAAGATAAACATATCTGAGGAGTCTGGCAGAAATGAAAACATCAGTTTAAGGGATAATATGAACTTGAACTATAGTCCCTTAAAGACAAAATTAACTGAAAGCCTTTCAAGGTTTTTTTATGCCAATGAATTCTCTCCAGCTATTTTTGTTTTCGAAATAAGACTTCAATGTTTTTTATTTTTGCTCTTTTCATTGCTACGAGAAAAATCTAAATAAGAAGGGGAAGGTTACTAGCTGACTCCACAACTTTAGAGCTATGTAAGGAACAATGTAAATTATTATAAATCTTCTAATCTTTTCTCACTTGTAAGTTATCTTAAGCTTTATTGGCTTTATTGTACAAGTGTTTCTTGCAAATGCTTTACTTGTAAAGTAATACTTCTGTAATCGGTAAGAAAGGTTAGGCTTGTAGCAAAACATAATTATATTTTATCAGATATAATTGGAAAAATAAACAATCTTTCAGGCTTACAGTCCTTGTATTTGGTCTGATTTCATCTAAGAAAACATATTACCTCTCCTTCCAAACTCTCTTTTCCAGCACAGATTTTCTCAGCATGGTTGGATTTCCTCCAGAACTATAATAAAATTGTAATAAAAAATTACAAAGTTGCAGCTTTTGCAGACAGACTTAAAATATTTGTATGTGATTGTTAATGAATTATTGAGACACTGCTACTCTCAGAACAAACTGATATTGCATATACCTTATAGACCCAGTAAATTAACTCAGATTAATATGATGTGCTGAGAATTTTCTTTCTTTTTAAAAAAAGTTATTATTATGATTTCAGAAAGACTTTTGTTGTATTCTAGTAACTGAGATGATGTCCTGATAAACACATTTGCAGGGAGCTTGAAACGGCATAAATTTGGTTTATATGTACTATTGGTATCTGTTGGTGTGGTTCTGCCTGCCAGTGGATTGCATTGACTCAATCCCTGCTAAAAAGGGTTCTCACCATTTTGTGAGATTTGTACCATGTTTAACAAAGAGGCAGCAAAGGACCAGGATAGATGAAATTCTATGCTTAGGGCCAGGTAAGAAAGCTAGATGAGGCAGGTCTTTAACTGAATTGTTCATCATCTCATTGGTGGTTTTTACTCTACATTTTTCCCCTGGAAGAATCACAGAATGATAAAATGGTTTGGGTTGGAAGGGACATTCCAGATCATCTTGTTCCAACCTGCTGCCATGGACAGCCTTCCACTAGACCAAAGTGCTCAGGCTCCCATCCCACCTGGCCTTGAACACTGCCAGGGACAGGACATCCACAAATTCCCTGGAAAACCTGTCCCAGTGCCTCACTCCCTCTGGAATTTAACTCTTCTGAAAGACAGAGATAAACTGGGTCAACCAAGGAGGAGAAAGCTGGAGATAAAAAGAATGTTGCACTCTTCCCAATTTACAGTTTTGTTAAATGAAGAGGATGTTTAAATCCAGTTTAATCCATTAATCCATTTTTTAGTGTTCGGTGAGGTGAAGTAGCTTGCAGGAAAATATTCTGGAATGGATTGAATGGACACTTACACAGAAGAGTTTTTGATCTATAGTTCTCAAAACCCTTTTCAAAGGCGACATCATGGACTTAGGTTTTCAAACTGGTGGAGGAGGGGAGTGAGAAGAGTGAAAGAGGAAAGAGAAAATGAGAAAAATTAAAATCCTTAGTAATTAAAAAATATTCAATAAATGTTTTGGAAAAAGTAATTATATAAATTTTTCATATAATTCCTTAAAGTATCTTCAAATCCTACTTAGGAGACCCTCATTAGGAGGTCAGGCATAGTAGGGAGACACTAAACAGGGAGCAATCTGATCATCAGATACAACAGACTCCCTGGTACTGTGCTGTGTCACAGGGTAACAATGAGCGTGTAATTCACTGTGACTGAGTGGAGTAGATTGTACATCGAAGCGTGAAGAGCCCAGTAGTGCGATTGTACCTTAATTACACATCAAGTGCTACAGAGCAAGGAAAGCAACACCATCACCCAGCCACGTACCCAGCTCCTTTGGAAACTGCCAAATGCAAAGCTGCCTGGTACCATACAAAGATCTGTTTAATTCTAGCACTTAAAATGCAAGCTTTGTAATAGAAATATCCCAGTCCTAAACTTCCTAACCTTCAGGCTATACAGAATCTTTCCACAGTAGTTGGGGGAATAACGTGATGAAATGGTAATGCTGGGGGGCAGGGATAAAACAGTTCTTGGCACGTTTGACAACATGGCAGGAAAATGCAGAACAGGGAATGAGCAAGCAAAGGGAAAGCTGATGCCAGTCAGTCATAGGGTGGTGGTGATGAGCATGAAAACAATGGTGGATTTAATTTTTTTGTGTCTTATTGTCATTTTCTACTTGCTTTTTCACTGTTAAAATGTTCATAGATGAAATTATAAAGGTCCCCATCAGCCACATACAAACCTTTACAAAATTGATTCCAGAACCAGCTTTTCAGAAGAGTTTGCAGGAGTCCAGGGAGGAAGCTCAGAGGAGGGGAATTCAGTCACATGTGCAGAGATGACAGGGTTGTTGCATGAGTTAAAGCTCTTTGGAAAACCTGTTTCCGGCAGCTGTGTGAGGTATGAGGGTGGATGAACCTGGACATAGAGAGAGGTCTTCTGTATAGAACCACAAACATGGAAATCCTTAGTGTTCTAACAGCTGATTTACAAGTGTGATCCTCTCCTCTTGGCTGTTGTATTGGGATGGTGTTTTACCTTTACAGCTTGAACGGAAGAGACAGGACCTGTTACTGGCAGCTCAACAAGCCATATCCTGATGAATATGGAGAAGGAGATAAGACCAGAATAAGACCAACGTACTGCAGGGCCACAGACCCAGGGCCAAGTCAACTTCATGCTCTGAAGCATGGGACACAGATGCTCACATATGTTAGCTACAGGCATAACAATTTCATCAGTGTAGTGTTCCAAAGTGAGCAATTAGCTAAAATAGCAAAGTACGATGTTAATTTACACTATATTTCTAAATGTCTCTCATTGTATTAACTCTGTTTATACACAGAGTTGCACTGCCTCATTACTGTTTGATGGTAGCTTGGTTCAACTACTTCAAAACTCTGTGAACCTTTTTACAATTCCAATATTACAATACAGCTTGTTCTTGTTAATGGATAGGGCTAAACTAATCCACCATATCAGGGTTAAAGTCTCAAAAAATCAGTCTTAATGCACTTTTAATCTACAAGATTTCCTCTTATGTTCTTAATGCTTTGTTTTACATAATGTATTTTAAAATTCCACACAAAAACAATAGGAAAGCTTTTAAGGCTGCAAAGTCAAGCAATCTGCAGTTAGAAAATGCCAGGATTTGTGTTGTTTGCAGAACTTTGATTTCTGTTGCGTTTGATTTCAAGGTAGTCATTAATTACAGCACCTCATTAGTGGACAGAAAGGACAGTAGTCACTTAATGAACCACTCTTCAATATTTTGTTCTCTTTTTGGTTCTTGACGTGGGACTCCATGCCTTACTACTTAATGTTCAAATTCTCCTGCAACGGCAGAGTTACCAGTTTTGTTATGCATTTTTCAGTGATATACAACAGGGTAGGAGCTGAGAGCTTCACAAACAGAATTCAGTGTATTTTGATAACATCCTCATAAATTAAGGAGAAAATAGCATTACAGCTAATTACATTACATTGCAGCTACATTTTTAGCCATAAAAGCACAGAATTTAGATTAGAATTTAGGCTTTCAGCAAAACCCTGCACCCAGTTCCTGGCCAGCAATGAAAAGTGGGTTTTTAAGTGGCTAATTTAGTAGTCTGTGAGAAGGACAAAAATAGAATCCAGTCCTTCTGAGCCACATACAAATGCCTTAGCCTGGAACCACTTTTATTCCTCTTGCAGTCATTGTGTTCACTGTCTGCAACAAACGACCCAGGATTCTCTGGACAAGATGTGATTCATCACACAATCCTGACTCATCTCCATACCATGGTCCATTCTGTTCTCTGAGTTGCTACATACAACTCTATGCCAACAAGCTAGATAGACTTCCCTAAAAATGGTGGAGGGAGAAAAAAAAAAAAGAGAAAAAAATCCACACCATTTCTTGAAATATTTCTAGCAGGCCCAATGGTCCTGGTATTCCTCTGCCTCTCTATCCTGATGTGGTTTCAGTGTGTGTCTGTGCTGGTGCTGAGCATGTAGATTAAATGTATAAAAAAACCCTTTATTTGAAAGATGGGTTAAAACCAGCTCATTAAGTGTGTGGAAGACAAGTGCTGAGATGGAAAGGAGGAATTCGGTTGCCAAGAGGCTTAGGGGAATTTGCTGGTAGGAAAAGGAGGTCTCATTTAGCTCTGGAAGGATGTGTCTCGCTGTTTCCCACCAGTGGCCCACACGGTTAATGTGATCCTGACTTGTGAAAGATAACAGGATGCCCCTCACCCTGAGAGATTTAGAACTGTAAATCAATGCACCACTTCCCTTCTTAAAAAAGAGCAAGATAAAACCAGCTCCTCTCATTCTTTTCCTGATGGATGATGGAGTTAAACCCCTTGAAGAAGTGATAACACAAAGGGGAAGGATTGTTTTGCCTAAAAATTCCTACCAACAGCCTTCTTGTGGGTCTCCTTCAGCTTCTTGATCTCTATGTGACAGTATCTGGAAGCTGTTGAGTGCCTCTGCTGAGACTGTCCGTGAGTGACGAGTGCGTAAACAAGATAATTCCTAGTGGTTTTCTCATGTCTGTAGTCCTCTGGATACTCTTCCAAATGGCAGGAGAGCCTAGAACTCCTCAAGATGAGCCTGCAGCTCCTCAAGGTGCAGAAGGCAGTGGGGGGTGTGCAGCAGACAGTGTAGGGTGGCACCGTTAGTGTATTACAGGTCTGCAGGTCTCTCCTGGGACAGGGACATCTTGCACGAGCACCCATGTGTGAAGTGTAACAACGGCCTGAGCTGGCAGCAGGGCCACGTTCGGGTCTGCTGCACAGCTTTGCTCTGCTTGAGTGGCTGCAGCTGATCCACGCGGGCATCACAGGCCTACCAACACAGCTTTGGTAGTGGTCAGAGAATTCCTGTTCCTTCTGCAGTGCAGACAGACAGGATCCCCCTTTACATTACCCTTATGTCAGAAGAAGAGATTGACAGCTCACTGCCAGCATTGGGAAACAAGAAATCAAGTGTTTGATGGATTTTTGTGCATGAGGATGCAGCATGTTCAGTGAATCTATACATGCAGTAAATGTGAAGAGCCTCTGGCTCAAAGGAGCAGAAAATAACAGAACATTCATGGACTTGAACTCACAAGCTCCCGTCAGTTTTTACAGAACATTTTTAAACTGAGGCTTTCACAGGCTTATCACTTGGCCCAAATTTGTACAGTGACTCATAGGAGCAGTGAGAAGCACATCCCTGATACAGAGAGTTCCTCTATTAAAGTTTGAGTCTCTGCATCAAACTAAGAGGTGCACAAATGTTTTAACAGAGCAGCCTTGCATTCCTTTTATTAAGATGGCCATTCTTCAACCTTTTATTCTCATAAACATTTGAACCAATTTTTTAATAAATAAGTAAACAAAATACCCTTCAGGTCCTCAGCAGTCAGCCAACACAGAAAATCTCATTCAAACTGTTAAGGCTAAATTTGTAAAGTGCTGATGACAAACCTAGTAATGAAAGTGTCAGGAGTCATGACATGCAGTCTCTTACTTTTACAAGCTACTATTTCATGAAATCTTGTACCTTCTATTTCTTGCAGCTATGTCCCTCAAATCAGTTTAGTGATGAGAAACATTAGTTTTAGGTGAGACAACTCAAGCCTTTGTGTTTTAAATTAGATAAATTATTATTTCTTGATAATTATTATTTTGTTCAAGCAAGACTGAAAAAATGTGAAATAGGTGAGCTAAGCTTATGGCAACAGTTTAGAACATGAAGGGATGCATCTTGCAGCATCTGGACTTTCAGGCTGTTTTATTACAGAAGATAAGCACAGATGTCTTAATTTCCACTTGAGAGATCTGCCCAGATCATACCTGTTCTCATTTCTGTAACCAAAAGGTGGCAGCATATTGTCTCCTTTCTCTTTCCATCCATCCCAGCTCTAAGCTCCTAAATAACCTTACTTGCTTAGTTTGTCGGAATGCCAGGAAGTCCAGAACAATCATGCTGACTAAGGAACGCTGATGAGATCTGATGTAAAATCAACTCTTTATCACCTTTAAATAGAAACGGGAATAGATCAAGGTCTGGTGATTTTATTCCATTGTTTCAATGACAGCCTGATTTTTGGAAATGTGAAGAAAGGTTAAATTTCAGCTCAGTGGCATAACTTCAGAAGAGACATCTATCTGTAGAGCTTAACACTGTTGTTAACATTAATGACTGTTAAAGAGCCCGAGGCAGATAATGTTGATATCTGCCAAATACTATTGCTGTATCAGACTTTAACTGAGATTTGTTCCTACTTAGGTACTTCCTGCTTTGGTAAATAGACAGAAGACCAGTGGGCATCCAAAGGAGCACCAAAGGTGAGGCAAATACTTCATGTAATGCAAATACCAAGGTGAAAAGTACATGAATGTACCTGTTGAGTTTTGCTGCATGAAGGCATCAGTTCAAAGGCTCCTGGAAAGATGCCCACAGACACCCATTTCCCATTTGGCTGGTAAAGAGATCTGGAGGTGGAGGAAAGCATTCTGAAACACAAACTGCTGTCAGATCTACAGGGGTGCTGTGTACTTGGCACAATGCCCCGAGTCCTCAGGAAACACCACTGCTACAGAGCACTGCAGCGTGTGTCCTTAACAACTCAAACATCCACGTGCATGTCAAACTCATTCCTGCTCTCTGCATTGGCTTCCCATGCTCAGACTCTGGGTCTCAGCCATTATTTCCCTGCTACTCTGTGGCCTGGCCTGAGAACTGTAAGTGACACTCTCTGGGGTGTTGGGTGCTGTTCCTGAGACACTGGGGAGGATTTTACCACGAGGGTAAACAAAACCCTTCAGCTTGAGAGGGTTTAGAACTTCTGTTAGCCCCAGCTGCAGAACAGGTGTGCAGGAACGATAAGAAAATGTCTGGTAATTACAGAAAATTTTAGGGTCATTTTCAATTTCCAACTCTGTAGATGCCTATAGAAAAATTCCCATATGTACATGCCTCAGCAGCCATTCAGTCTGAGCCCAGAAGCTTTTCTGAAGTTCTATGATACACTTAGTTCATCAGGTTGCTGCAGCTGGCAAGTATGGGTAGTGGGTGAGCAGCAATCCCACATGGCATTTTTCCTCCTGTCTTTGCTGTCCATGACTAGAGATCAGAGCTGCATGGAGGTTTGAGGAGTATGATGTGGAAGCTGGTGCTGACAAGCAAGATGCAAATGCAGGGAGAGTTGCTTAGATGGCTGAGAACATGGGATCCTCTGTCTCAGTCACAACTGCCAGTGTAGATGCATTTTTGGGGAGTAGGTCACACACTGAGGACACAACTCTTGCAGAAGTTAAGGATAATTTTAAATTATTACTCATTCCTCCAAATGGAAGATTGTTTTTGGCCTGATGTCTCCGACACAGAAACATCATTCATTTAACTAGAAGAGCTCTCCAAATGTCACATTCACCCTCCTGATAGTAGAAGAGGAATAACAATGCTTATATGAAAATTTTATGTGATGTTAGCCCAACACATGAATGCAAAGTACTAAAATAGACTTAGCAATGAGGCTATGTAAAAGGACATATGGAAGAGGACTTCCCGGCACTGGTCTGAGTCTGTCATAAGTAGAGGTACCTTTGAAGGAGGCTGGTGGATTTTGATGTGGTGGTGGTATCCACGTGCTCCTCAGCAGCACAGCGCTGGGTGGGTGATTTGATGTGCAGTAATTCTTGTTGCTGCCTGCTTTGTGAGTGGCTGCTCCTGGCTGGACAGTGCCTGGAACTTGCCTTCCTATTTAATGTATCCTCAGTTCAGCCACCTTTCCACAATGTCAGCACTGACTCTGGAAAGAGATGATAACCAATAAAAAGTGGCACACATTGTCTCTGCCCACAGCAGGGAGGTTGGAACTAAATCATCTCTACAGTCCCTTCCAACCCAACCCAATCTGTGATTCTGTGGTGAGCCCCAGCCGTGGCAAATCTGTTACACAGATGAAGGATGCCTCCCACCAGTCACACTTGGTTTTATGTCTATCATCAGAGAGACAGAAAAAAGATAGTATAATTAATATTCTTGTATGTACTTGGAAATGCACAAGTGGGAAAATCCTCTGTGAATTGTCTTATATTTTACATGCTGTTGGCCAGGTGATGAGTTAATACAATTCAACCATGCCAATATGAGCAGATTTCAGAGCTGCTTGTCTGTTGCTCCCTTCATTGCCCACCTCTTGTTGAACAGCTGGTCTCTAGAAATGGAGGAATTATTTCTGTTTGGTGGTTTCAAAACCAGCTTGAAACATAAAGAACAGAGAGCACCTCAGTATGTTCTCTCTCTACCCTGTTAGCTCAGCTGGAAAATTGTCCGTATGACTGTAAATCTCAGTCCTTTTTACATCTGGAACAGACATTCAGCACAGGTTCTATTTGGAATGGGAATCTATTTTCCTCTAGCCTGTATTTTAAAAACATCTGTAGTTCACAGCTATGATCAAAACTGACAAGTCTGCATGTCAAATGGAAATGCCAACATAGTATGGTGTGACATGAGCAGCATCCAAACATTTTCTTATGGCTTTTATTATGCTGATGAAATAAAGGTATTTTTTTAACATTTGTCTGTCTCAGAAGATGGGGTCTTAAAATAATATTTTCTTTATTCCAGCAAGTTACTATTTCTGCTACCTTTACACCCTTCTCCTTTTCTCCAATGACATTTGCAATTTAACACTGGTCAGAAGAGCCATAATTCATGGGTTGAGAAACATCCCCTACCACAATATCCAGCCTCTTTTCCACCTAGATAGAAAATGCTAGCAAAAACAATGCAACCTGCATCAAATTTAAATAGCTGATCTCAAGATAAAAGGTGACTCATGGCACAATCAATCTTCAAATCCCATTTTTTTGGAAAAGGTGACAGATATATCCTCTGGTAATTTCAGTGTTTGGAAAGTGGCAATTTTCAACTCCATCTTGGAAGAAATTAATTGCCAATTAGGGCATTCTATAGCATGAAGATGAGATGTCTAAGTACAGTATGTGCCTCTTCTTCCAATATACATTTACACTTATATCTAGACCTGGTCTATAAAAATCCGCTTGTTTTGGTAGTTGCTATTAGCTAATGAGAAGCAGCAGGCTTTTTGAATAATCTAATGACTCCTGAATGTGTTTAATTACAGCCTTTAAAAAACATACATCTGACACTTCCTCTAATGAATAAAATAGTTGACTAAGTAGCAACAGTCCAACTAATAAAATAATTGATAGTCAAACAGCAAATATTTTCTTCTCTCTCAGAAATTTAAAATTCCAGAATGTGCACATGCTTTAATATTTTTTTTCTTTTTAGCAGACCTGGAGCAGAAAAGCAGCTTGGAAGGTCTAAGTAAGGGAATGAGGAGAATAATGAGAAGCATTCCTGAGGTTCATGATAAGGAGGGCTACACTGCTGGTCTGGAGGTAATTCATTTTTTCTCTCCTCAGAAAGGAAACCTGTCCAGAACCAGGCAATCCTGCCTCCCAAGGAAGCAAGGTCCTGCAGTTTCTTGGCTGATGGGAGGTACTTTGCCCCTCTGAAAGGCAGCAGCTCTTGCTGAGCTCAGAACTCAGTTTAAGCCAGGAGCTGACAGCTATAGCCTCTCAAAAATGCCTCTGAAGGGGACTGTGGCTCCTGGCCCTGCCCCAGCCCAACAGCACTGTTGGCTGCCACAACCATCCCGGGTGTCCCACACCACCAATCTGTCTTCTAAACCAGGCATAAAGCCCCTCCAGTAGCATCGGTGCAACGGGGCAGTGAATCAAATTGTGCACATCAAGGGAAAAATGGAAAATACTTCTAGCTTCAATACTGCCAAACAGATGTTCTTTGGTTTTGACTCAAAACCATTCAAGTTTAAACACAAAAGCAGCTGAGCCAAGTGGGAGCGTTTCAGGCTCAAAAAAACCACTGGAACCAACAGGGAATGGTAGGCTTGTTTTATTCTCACACCAGTGCATAAATTCTGTTTCAAGTGCTTTCTCTGAATTAATTTCTGTTCCAGGACAGTGTATGAACAAAATAGCAACTGGAGAGGTTAAGTGAGGATCACAATAATAGTTGTAATTCAGCTTTAACAGCCCAGGATGCTGCAGCCACGTCTGTCTGCCTGCATAGTGCATGCTTTTTAAAACACTCTAGAAAGCTTTGGTACCTCTTTGTCAAAAGGATACTTTATCTAATGTTACTAGAAAACCTTTCTTTGCCTCAATTATATTGTAAAGTTGATACAAATCCATGAGAATTTTTTTCTTTTTTAATCTTGAGGGACTATTTATTTCAAATTGCTTATTAAAAAATCTCCTCATATGACAGTACATTTACTAGATATGAACCCATTGCCCCACAGTGATTCAGGGTCATATTAGTTCAGACAGTAACTCTGGAGAGGTGGCTGCCCATGTTAGCAGCATCAGCCTATCACAAGTGCACTGTTAGCACAGACATTGCACAAATTCATACTTAAAAAAATTTGGTCTTTTAACTCTCATATAATCTCCTTTTTCTTCCTCCTGATGCAGTTTTCAGAATGTAGTGGGAAATGAAGTTGAAGATACTGTTTTTCTGAGGAGAGGATCCTGCATTTTTATCTCAGGAATAAAAATGCAGGGTGTAGCCCAGAGAAGATTCCTTGGCAAGAGAAAAACATTTATGCAACCAAGAGCTCTCCCTTGTTCTTTCCATTTTTGGGATGTGGACATGAGAAGTAGCTTGTGTATTATCACAAATTCAAACACAGCACCTAAAATAATGCAGGAGGGTACTATGGACTGCTCACATTCCTGGGGACAGGATGGTCTTCCCTGTTGCAGACTCCTCACCCAGAAGAAATGAAGAGAAATAGCCATGTGGCTACTGCCTTGTCTTTCCCATATCCCTAAAATAAAGTGGAAAGTTCTAGAAACAGCAAGATGGGATTCAGTGTGAAAAAGGTGGAGAACCTCTAGAGAGGGCTTTTGCAGCACTTGTGCAGCCTTCTGTTCATCTTGGAGCCAGCTGTTATTTTTTGGGAGATGGATTGAGCAGCTTTTTCTCTCAGCCCTCCTCTGCCTATAACACTCTTCTTTTAAAAAATGCATGTTTGTGTCTTGCTGTCCCCAAATAGCTGATGTACACTGACTCAGCACAGGCCCAGCACCCACACTGAATTATTGACTGATCTCAGGGAACCTGTGCCATTCAGTAGCTCCACAGTATTTTGAGAGATTCCCATGTGTATTTGGAGTTCTCGGGGTAGTTACATGACTTTTAAGGACAGGAGTGTCCCTTTGTTCTACATTCACCTCAGTGTTTGTTTGCAGCCTGTTTGGCTGTAGCTGTGTGAGGAGCAGCCGAGCTGGTGCTGCCTCTGGCAGATGGGACAAGCAAGGGGTCATTCAGTGACAGTCCATGGTGGCCTTTACAATGCACTCTCTGGTCCACTGTGCCAGACTGTCAACTACAAGGGGATAAGGACCCAACAATGTGCTTCTTCCACTCATCCTTCTGCAGAACAGTCACATTTTGGCAGAGGGACAAGGCAGGGGAGATGGGCACAAGTAACTATTTCTTTGGAGGGTTAATGAACTGCACTCAGAGAGCTGAGTGCCTAAACAGGGGTCAGCATTCAAACACTGCAGCTGAGCATTGGATTGCAGGAGAATATCAGGGGCTGAGAGAACAAAAATGTCAAATGGGGACAAAGAACTAAAAGATAGAGACAATGAGTAATTACAACAGAAGTTATCTAAGAGACAAGAGCAGTATATGAAAGGAGCAGAGGCTAAATAAGAAAAGGAAGTGCTTAGCTGAGACACTTCTTTCCTTTTCTCTCAACTGCCACACTGTCCTGTGCACCTCTCTAAGCACCTGGTAAAATATCTTCTGTGAATGCTCTTCCTCCTCACCTTGAAAATTTGGCTGCACTGTAAATAACCCATTCCTGATTTTAAGCATAAGCACTGTCTCAAACTGTTGAAATTGTATAAGCTCCTGTCCAGCTCCCACGCAGACAGTGCTGAATTTTGGAAGAGGTGTTTGGCTGCTTTGGCAGGCAGATTCACCTCTCAGACAGACCTGCTTACAGTGTCCTGACAGTTCTGGGTTCCACCACAACTGTGAAAACCACCTTTTTCTTGGTTTGCTGAGGTCTAGATTTCTAAAATCAGTAATCCACAGAAATCATGGTAATGGGACATGGCAAAGTGAGCAAGACTTTGTAGTTCATGGAATCGTAGAATCAAAGGCTTGGAAGGTACCTTTAAAGGCCATCTAGCTCAAGCCCCATGCAATGAGCAGGGACATCTTCCACCAGATCAGTCTGCTCAGAGCTCTGTCCAACCTGACCTTGAATGTTTGCAGGGATGAGGCATCTACCACCTCCATTTCACCATCCTCATAAAAATTTTTCTTCCTTATATGTAAGAGAAATCTACCCTTTTATATTTTAAAACCATTACCCCTTGTTTTATAACAACAGGCTCTGTTAAAAAGTCTGTACCCCTCTTTCTTGTAAGCCCCCTTTATATACTGAAAGGCCATCTGAGTTTTTTAATACACCTCTCACCATGTCATATTTGTTTGTTTTCCTTGTACATCCTCAACACCTTAGGATACACTTTTTTTTTTCCCATGGTAAGCACTTTTGTTGCTTTTTACATGGGTAGACGTGAAGATGAGAAATTCAAGAGAAAAAGAAGCATTTCAATGGAAAATTTCAGCCTTTCAACCTCCCTGGAGGTTGCCAGTTATTGAAAGGCTTTTATTGAGGGGAAGATTTTGCAGCACTTTCTAATTCTGGTCAGACTCTGCATTCACCATATTTCTTTTGAAGCTACTCGTGCAGACAAATGTCCTGAACAAGATTGATTTGTTCTCAGCTCTCTTAAAGTACATTCTGCATAATCTCAGAGCTGCAGGATTGTGTTTTATAAGATGAGTTTGATGCTGCTGGGACATGAGATATTTAAGTGCCACAGAGCACAGGAAGGCAATCAGCTGCTGTGTGGGACATGCCCTACAGGCCATTTGGGCAGCATTGGGAGTGCTAACACCGGTTGACAGTAGTTGCTACTACAAACTGTAGCTTAGTAAATAAAAAGACTGAGATAGGATTCTTCATAATATGGACACAATCTGTTGTTTTAAGGGTTGTAGACCCACACTTTTTTTGCCAACAGTCAGAAAATAAGTTCCCCACAGAACAAGTAACCCATTCTGCCCTGGTGGTCACTGTGTATCCCTCTAGAATGACAGCCAGATGAGTTTGAGGATTTGGGGATTGTAATCTGTTACTGAGTGTGTGTTACAACTTGATTCCTGCCTAGATCAAATTCTAGACCTCCTAAGGATGGGAGCCTGTCCCAGCTCTGATCACTGATTCTTGACTCAATTACTTAGACTCCAATGAGGCATGCTTTTAACAGTGGTGGTTCTGGTCTGTTTTCCTGGATTTCAGCCAAGATTATGGCCACTATAGTGATACTTACAGAATTTTAATTGCTTATTTGCCTCTGGCCTCAGTCTGAAAACGTCCCAGGATCACAAATGAGGAATTCATTTACAAGGTATTTTAAAGGCAGATATGAGTAAGCTTTTAGCTGAAAACTGTGCAGTCACAGCTAGTGCAACATCAGGATAGTACTGCACTATCCAGCTGGCAATTTGTAGCACTGTTGTAGAAAGCAGAAAAAAAAAAGCATAAAGGAGAAACTACATCCATCAGTTTGCAAATGCCTTGTAAACATGAAATCAAGTTAGAGATGCAGTTTTCAAACACAACTGTGTGAAGGTACATCCATCTTTAAGCTATTAAATCAAAGAGATTATAATGTCAGAATTATTGATTCTCAATGAGATCCAAGTATTGGTGTCATAAAAATCATCCTGGATTTTCTCTTGGCTGCGAAGGGGCTGATTCATAAAGCAGAATATGGATCTGGAGCCCTCTGAATGTGAGTCTTCTGATTTCTGTAGTTTGAGAGCCCTGAGACAGACTTTGGATAATAAACATATTTTTGAAGGAAAAAAAAGGTCATCAATAAACTTCCAATTTTAGCAATCTCACTTTCTTTAGTTTCCTCAATTGCTATTTCTCCAAGCAGCCTTTGCAAGGAAACTGGCTGACAGGGCACTGCTTTTCAGCTGGGAGATCTCTCCAGTGTTAGAAGAGGTCCCTGGACTCTAAAGTCTGGTTCCAGACTGGGAAGCTTGGGAAAAAAGAGATTTGTTTCCTTCTAGTTCAAAGTCCATTCAAGAGCCTACGTATTTAATTTCTGCAGAGTACTCAAGGCATCCCTGTGGAATTCACAAACAAAATAAAGTTGCAACTCTTATGTACCCTGAAATAGCTCCAGCACAGCTTGGAACACAGCTTTTTTCCCCAGAGATGTGTGTGCAGGAGGGTGCATAGGGAGAGTGCAAGCCAAGGATGTCTCAGTTAACGATAACCCTTCCTGAATATCACCATGGGATTTTTAGAAGCTTCTCATCTTCCAGAGATGCAGGAAGATATGACCCCAATTTAGCATCTCATCCCAAATGCAGTAAGTAATTCTGACAGTGCAGGTCTCCCTAAGATCTGTGTGGAAAAGTCAGACTTGGATGTGAGCCCAGCCTTAGCATTGTGCTGAAACTCAAGATTTTTGGGTCCTAGAATGACTTCAGGCGATCCATACTCTGACAGATAGGGACTGTGAGATTCAGAGTAAGTGACAAGGAAATTGTTCCTGAAATTACTGGTGGGGAAAATGGAGGGAGGAACAATTGCAATTATTTGCTGCTACTAAGATAGGCGAGATCTGTTCAGGGAACAGAGGCAGGCTTTACTTCTTAATCTGGTCAGTCTGACACATCCCAAGAGCTTTGCATTGGAAGGAAAAGAATAAGAGGCTTGGTCTATGAATAGCTCATATATCAGTGCGGGAGAATGAGACTAGCTTTAGGCAGTCTGACTTTAATAAACATCGTATGTGCCTGGAGGCCTCTATCAACACTCCAGCCTTGTGGTACTGTGCCAGCAAGAGCAAACACAGCCCCCTCCTCGAGCTATTGCAGCCCAGGATTACAGGGGTGACAAGGGGGACACAGCCAGAGGTGTGAGGCAGGGACATACTGCTATGACAAACACGTTTGCAAGGCATCCACAGCCCCAGCCAGATTCATCCCTAGGCTCTGCTTCATGGGATTCGTGGCAGAGGTAAAGCATAAAAGTGTAGTTGATCAAAGACAAGATGGTACCTTGTGGGGAGATTTTTACCATGATTTAGAAGGCAGGCTCTGAGAAAATATAAAAGCGTCTCCAGGAGAAATGACAGAACCTGTTATCTTTAGTGAGGGAAGAAACTTCTGTGTAGTGACAGGGTATTAGATTTAAGAGCCAAGGAGAGACCAAGCAGTGAAGAAGCTTAGAGGTAATGGCTCGAGCTTTTCTTCCAATCCCACAGAAATATTTATAGTATCAAGACATGTGCTATCAAGATGAAAAAATGAAATCTCAGTAACAGTGCTTTGATGTTTCTTAGCTGGTGGGGATCTTGAAAAAATAATCCATTGTGTTTGACTTCATTATAGAAAAGAAGCTATAAATTCTCTCTGCTTTCCTCATGAATGATCCCCAAGGGCAGCTGGGGAGTCAAGTTGTTCCAGCTTTCACCCAGATGTCACTTTTGACACTCAGCCCATGGTGCCTCATGACCACAACTGCAACTTTGGATACACCAGTGAAATCGCCACTGAGGATGTTGTGCAGATGCTGTATAGTTCCAGTCCTGGTCTGTATTTCCAATTTTCAGGTGCCCTTGGGCTAGCATCTGTGTGACCTGTGCTTTGTGCATGAGGGATATGAGAGAAGGAAAGTTTTTGTTGGGGATGTAATGTTCTGTTGGGGTTGTGCCTCAATATCTTTAACATGAGAGCTGTTCCCACTCTGAAACTCCATGAACAGACTATGCGATGTATTTTTATTGTGTTTAGTTTTAAAAAACAAGTAATTCTGAATCAGAAAGCCAGAAATTATCAAAATAATATTTTTCAAAACATTTTTCAAATAAAAATTTCAAAAATTTAAAAAGATTCAAAAATTTTCAGTATGTCCTGGCAGCCAGGAGAGTCAACCATGTCCTGGGAGCATCAGGCCCAGCACCACCAGCCAGGCAAGGGAGGGGATTGTCCTGCTCTGCTCTGCACTGGGGTGTCCTCACCTCGAGTGCTGGGGGTAGTTTTGGGCACCACAGTATAAGAAAGACATTAAACTATTAGAGAGTGTCCAAAGGAGACCACGAGGATGGTGAGGGTCTGGAAGGGCCACACAGGGAGCAACTGAGGGCACCTGGTCTGTTCAGCCTGGAGGAGACTGAAAGGAAACCTCATTGCAGTTACAGCTTCCTCCTGAGAGGAAGAGGAGGGGCAGACACTGATCTCTTCTCTCAGGTGACAGTGACAGGACCCAAGGAATGGCCTGAAATTGTGTCAGGGGAGGTTTAGGTTGGATATTAGGAAAAGGTTCTTCCCCCAGAGGGTGGCTGGGCACTGGGGCTCCCCAGGGCAGTGCTCACAGCACCAAGGCTGACAGAGCTCAAGGAGTGTTTGGACAATGCTCTCAGGCACAGGGTGTGACTCTTGGAGAGGGTGCTGTGCAGAGCCAGGAGTTAGACTTTGATGATCCTTGTGGGTCCCTTTCAATTCAGGACATTCCATGATTCTATGACAAATATCCTGAAATGGAATGTCTACCTCCTGTATGGAAGACCTCCTCCTTGGTGAACTGATATTTTCCAGTTGAGAAAATTTTAGCTTCAGTGAAGAGAAAAACTGGTGTTTAACAGAGTGCAGAGTGCAGAGAAGTGAATGAAGAGGAAATGTGTTTAAAACGCTGAAATAGAAGTTGCTCCTTGAAGGATAAATAGATCTAAGACAAGGCTAAAGAGACATTGCAATACTTGGTATGGGATGCTTAGAGCAAGAAGTCTGGCATCTGAGAATGACAGATACAGATTTTTAAAAATTTTTAGTGGAATCAGAAGTGCATTGCATGGGTCTAGAAGAATGAATCAGTGATAACACCCAAGGTACCAGAACTGGCTCCTTGGTGTTACTGTTGTGATAGAGAAAGGACAGGATACAGGAGAACACATTTACTGGGAATGGTAAGGCTAAGAAAAGGCACATATAGAGAGAGGGGGGCAGGTGGTGTGTGTGTGTGTGTCTATATGAATATCTATGTTATTTATCAGGAAGAGAGGCCAAGATGTGAGATTAGAGGGTGGAGAGTGATCATGAATAAAGTTTTGCATTTGTAATTTATGTATAGACAGATACTAAATCAGACCAAATGGTTATCTCTGCAATGCTAAATCTTGCTTTCCCAAAAGAACACTCTCTAAAAATTATTTTCCCCTGCTTTCTGTTTTTGTGATGTGTAAGGATGACAGTACTATAATTAATCCCCTCTTGATTCTGCTCATGGATGCTATAACTTCATACAGCAGCATAGTTAGACATTGAACAAGGAGAAATTTTAGTTTCTTACTTACCTGCCTGAACTAATGGGAGCAAACCATTCCTCTAGAGCTGTACAGGAGAGACAGGTTATAGAGCATGTTGAAAAGAAAAAGGTTAGCCAGCAATTCAGTCATAATTCTGAGAAGGAGTTTCTGCTTGTGAAAGAAAAAAGATGGTGTGCCTGACCTTCCTGGGCACAGAATGCCCCCAGCTTTCACCATGAAATCATTGAAGATTGAGTCTCCTTTGAACCAGCCAAAGCAAACGCAGTGCACAGTCCTTTTGAAGGTCTGTGCACACTCCTCAGTGCTGTGCCTGCTCTCAGCTGGGCTCATTCTCTCCAAAACAAGCACCGCTAGTGTCTAATTTGTGATGAGAAGTGTGGGTTTTGGGGAGTGATGTAATCCCTGAACTTAGTTTTGGTTTGACAGAATCACTTTTATCATCTGCACTCCACTGTATTATTGCATGCTGAACAAGTGCAGTTAGTGTTGTCCTGAAGTGCAGCTCACAGGGCACTGAAAGGGGGATAGAAGTGCAGGCTGGAAAAGAGGGGTTCTGAATTTGGGCTCAAGCTCCCACTCAGAGGTTTAGTGGCTGCAGCTGCTCCTGGCAGCCCTGGGACTGGAATCACAGAAACACCTGGGAAAGCAGGCACGAGTGCTTATAACCCCTGTAACTCAGAACCATTCAAATGGCAGGCAGTGCACTGAGCAACTCCTGAGTGCAATCCCATGATCTGTCCTCCCATAAAGTGGCTGGAGTGTGTCATGGGTGTTTTCAGGCTCTAGGGAAGCAAGTTACTTGAAGCAGGCACCACATCCAGCTGCTCAGACTTCAGGAAAACCATTCAGCAGACTTCAAGAGAGATTAATCAAATGGCCTGGCTTTAAAAACCTTACCCAGAGCAGGTGAGTCACTGCTGGATCTTGCATGTCAGAGCAGAAACATCCTTCCCCAGACTTGGGAGACACAGCCTGTGCCTCTTTAAATCTGTGCTGTGTGCTGCAGTGCTCTGCATTGTTGCCATGGCAGAAAGCTCCCCATAGTAATAACCTCTTTCAGAGAAGGTTAAAAAGAGACAGTGCACATGCTCAGAAATGCTGCACTTGTTCTCTTAGCAGTTTGCAGCAGCCATTTCAAAGAAACCATCACAAAGACAAGAGAAAGATCAGGTACTGATATTTTTTCCTTTGTTGAAGGGGGTGACTTTTCTCTTTCATAGAGGTCCATGCACAGATATGTCTCTGTTCCCAGTTGCACTGTAGAGAGAGACCACCCTTGAAGCCTGTCATGATTATTCCTTGCAAATACCCATGGAATAACTAAGAGGCAGGAGTTAGGCATGATTTAAGATGATTGCTGCACTAGAGAAGCAATTGTTTTGCAGTGAGACTCACATACAAAGCTGAGCTGACTGGGGTGGGTGATATATAAGGTACCCCAAAAAAGTTTAACCGTGTGTCTGCTTTGTTTTGTTGAGCCTTTGTAGTACTCATAGTCAACTATGAGAATAGCTTCTACTCCTACTCACCAGGAGAATTCTTCATCAGGTACTTCCAAAAGAGGCTGGTGTTGTCCTAATTTACTATTACTTGGAGATGCTCTGCTGCATCCTAGTGCAAAAACTGGTATTTTTAATTGAACTTGTTTTGATTGCAGGTCACCATTAATTAAAACAGAAAACCCAAGGCACTTGTACTATTTTAATCCCTTTATTTTAGGGATTGTAGAGATAAGAAAAAGGATCACATGAGCTCTAAATAGCAGGTGGGACAGGAAACCCAATATGAGGGTGTAGAAATTACATTACCCTATCTTTTTGCTGCTATCGGCTCAAATATATCTGTGACTCTCCTTGTACGTGTTTGTCTCTTGCTTCTGAACCATTCCCTACTCTTGTGTTTAGGGTGAGGTGCACAGGAAGGGGATGTGTATAACGCTGCTCATTTCCTGGGTGAATTGCTGATTTGCACGTGCTGCAAGTGTTTGTGCAGAATTTACAGTTCCACATTAGCTGTGCCTGAAAAGGTAGATTGCACATATTGAAGAGCAGTCTTGTTCTGTTCTGTGTTTGTGGCAAAACGGGGAAAACCCTTCCCTCTTCTGCCCTCTCCTGCCTCCCTCTACTGCCTTTCTAAATGTGAAATACAATCTGTTCTGGGGAGTGCTGTACTCTTGCATTCAGTACATGCAGCTCCAATGCTCTTATGCAATGTCTTTTGCTCAGTAAGCACCAACTTGAAAACCAGAAAGAGGCAGAATGTTGTCCTGCTTTCCCACAGTTAACTGAATGGAATTTTTATTGTGGATTTTTTTGTATTGCCCTAATTTAGCCTTATTTAAGTCTTTATTTCTTCCATTTTGCTGTACAGCAATGGAAGGTGAACTTGGCTGAGCTAAGGACCTTCCTAGCAGTCTGCCAGAATCTCTGAGGTTTGGATTGAAATATCTAATAAACAGATGCAACTTGGGCCAGTCCCTTTTGATCTGAATAGTTTACCTGTTGGGTCAAGAAAATACTTAATTTGAAGCCTTAATTTGAAACTTATAAAAAACTTGCCTCTGTGTGAAGGGAAACTGTTGCTGGACCAGGTTGTACCAACCTCAGGGCATGGTGTGGCCTGGCTGTAGTGTTCAGGAACAAATGGATGGCTCCAAATAATGGCCTGAAGCCTAGATTAGGAGGGGAAACAGAAGGTCAAAAAGTTTTGATGCATTTACCATTAGAAGTTCTACCTATGAATTTTTGGTGGTTTAACAGAAGTATTTTCCTTCAAATACTTTCATAAAGGTATTTTTATAATTAGCTGTGTAATGCTGGTGGTTACCTTTAGTTATTATACTTGTGAAAAGATAATGGATCAGTAAAGCAAGCCAGAGGCCAAAGACCTTGTTTCCAGGTTCTGTTTCAGCCAGCTCTGTAATCGCTGCAGTTTTGATCTCAAAGTCTAACAGCCAACCAGCTCTCCAGATTCATGTCTGTGACTGTGTAGTTCAAAAAAAGTTACAGAACAGGCAAAGTTGCTGGCATCCTGGCTTTCAAATGAAATCAAGAACACTCTAGGGACTTTTTATCTTGTGTAGGGATGTTCTTTCCCAGTTGAGTTTTATGTACACTCTGGAAAGGTGCAGAAAACTTTTTGCCATGCTCTAGATCTTCTGGTATTTTGTTTTCTTTCAAAGGAATACTGACAGTGCTTTAGCCATCAGGAACATTAACTTCTTTGTAACAAAACCCTAGTAATCTGTAGTGTTCCTCACTAACTTGTTTATGTCTCTTGACAAACAGAAGCACCCATTCCCAAGATGCTGGCACCCTGCCTTCTGAGAAGAGCCATCCTTACAGTTCCTTTAGTGTTTGTGGTTGCACTATTTGTCACGGAGCCTGTTGGAGCTGACCAAGAAGCAGGAACAGCCATACCAGCTGAAAGTATGTACCACCCTGCCGTCCTTTCCTACAGCCTCTCCTGCAGTTCTCGTGTTGCAGGACTCTGAAGTTTGCCCAAATAATTTGAACTATTTTGGATATGTCTTGCATACATTATTTTAAAACCACAGCCATAACATACCAGTGCTCTTTTGCTCCTGCATCCAAAGCTTTTCACTCTCCTATCCTTGTCTCCTGCCTGTTGCTGTCTTGCTTGTAGCTGAAGTCTGCCACTGTTCTGCACCTTTTCTTTTGTACAGCCCTCTCATTGTGTTAGCCCTTTCTATGCCAGCCATCACTGTGTTTGCTTCTCAGAGACATTACTGAGACTTGCTCTTTTTCAACTGACATTGACTGTTCATTATATTTTGTTCTTGAGAATATTTGCTGTTTTAAAGTCATGAATTTTTATTTTAAAAATCCACAATGAAGATGCCAAGAAAGTATTTTGTCAACACCTAGTCGTGTGGCCTTCAAATACCTAATTGTCCTTTGCTGATTTGTGTTGAGTTTATTTTACTTTATAAACATAATGACAGGCCCTTGCATCAAGCTGTTGATGTGAAAACTGCTATCCTCTCCTTTTGTCTAGTGTGAATACAGTCACACTGAAGTTGGGTGATGGTACAACAATGATGGAGCAGGTCTGTAATACTGCTAAGTGTGGGGGTTTTATGTCTTTTCTTTTTTTTTTTCTTTGGTAGTTAAAGAATTTGACAGGCTTCCTTTCTCCAGGAGGCAGAATTCCTGGTTGCTGGTTAGCACTCAGATCATGAGTTGGAAGCTCATTCTCCAGCGTGTCAGAGGCATGTACAGCCCAACATCAAGTTGGGCTTACAGACACAGCAGGATTTTCCAACATTAGTCTAGATTTCATCCTTTGATTCACACCAGATCCCAAAGAGCAAACTAAACCTGGGCTCAGAATTTCTCACTTGTGCAGTGTTTCCAGTGAAATTATCAGCAAGGCACAGGCACTGAGAGGCAAATGAGAGCAGATGTGGGGTCTGATGAGTCAAAGGTATTTTGCCCTGCCTATGCTTGCTCTGTCTCAGTACTGCAGTCTGTTAGGGCACAGATCTGTGTTACATGGTCATCAAGGCAAAGCAAGCCTTGTGGCTTTCAGTCAGAGTGTCTCAGTTTGGGAACAATCACTAAAACACTCCAATAAACCCAGATTGCAGCAGTTCTGCTTATCAGTGATGCCCACTAATAACAGGGCATTTGTTCTGGCAAAGCTGTATCATATTCCGAGTTAGAGACTGAAGTGGTCTGTCTTTGTCATATTGTAGTCAGTTTCATTCCATTAGTTTTCTATTTGGAGCTCACATTTGTGAGATTAGGAGACCAGATCTTTCTAGGGAATGGGTTCACGTTTTCAGATGTAGTTTCTGAAAAATCTGAAGATAAGGTTGAAACTGTGCTCAGGGTTAGTGGAGCAAAATGAAAGGCTCAAATTAAGGGCTTAATATTTTCATACAATGAGCTGTGGAACGAAAAGTGGAACAGCAATACAGCAGGAAGAAAAACATTAATGTAAATTTGAAGTAATTCTTTTATAATTGATAGACTGGGTGGACCATCATAGTGAACTATTTACAATCACCTGGGTTGTTCAGGAGTACCTATATCAGTACTCGCTCTGTGCACTCTTTTCTGTAGCTCTTTCGGATATTCAAAATCACTGTTTAATCCATCTAGTTAATTCTTCATGCCATATAGTTATGACTCTCTACTAAGTGCTCTCCTAAATACTCTCCTAGGCCGCCCCTGTGTTGATTGCCATGCCTTTGAGTTCATGCAGAGAGCTCTGCAGGATTTAAAGAAGACAGCCTATAATCTAGACACAAGGGTAAGGAAACATTAAATGTCTTCTTTTTTTTTTTTTTTTTTTT
>WEKY01056132.1:671408-792778 GCA_013390045.1 Picathartes gymnocephalus
TTTTTCAATATAAAAGAAAATGCTGTGGATAAAAGTAGATAAGGTGGATGGGTTTTGCACACTCGGTGAACTGTACTGTCCTGTCTTCTAAGGTGAGGCTGGTTAATTACATTTCACTTCTCTGTGCAATAATCTGTGGAATTCTTCTGCTTTAGGGTATCAGGGACAATAGGAAGTATAGGAAAGTGTGAACTGACCATCCTCTGCCCTCTAGCCTTCTCTTGCCAAATTATAGCCATTAATGCTGCTCTTCTCATTCCAAATGCTGAGCACACACTTTTGTTTTTATGTCAGCAAGAGTAAGGTAAGAGTGTAATTTATATTTATTACCCAAAAGGAGAGAGCTAGCTCAAACAAAAAGCCTACTAAAACAAAATATTCCCCTGCTTTCATTCCTGGGGAGAGGCTAAGGTAGGAAACATCATCTATAGAGAGTTTTTACATTTCTCTGATTTCATAATGATGAAAAATGCCACAAAGTAGAACAGCATAGAGAATGAAACTTGTTTGGCTTGCAGTCAGTGTGCAGAACTTGCCAGGGTTGGTACCTCCCTTCTGTGGGTGATGTTGAATCTGTCTCTTGCTGCTGCAACCTGCAATCTGTGCCTTCCTGTATCCCAGCTGCTGTCAGATGGTGGTGTCCCAGGAGGGTGGCTTCGTCCCCACCTCCTGTGTACCCTTTAGCTGAAGTGCTACAGACACACTCCTGCACAGATTGTTCAACAGAAGGCACTGAAACTTTTCTGCTTTTCTAATCTATGGTCAAGGTTGTTCACAGGTCAAAGCCTGTGAACTGTTGTCCTTGAGGAATGGTTTGAGGTTACTCCAAGCAGGGTCCTTGAGGTTTAGGTGAAAATACAAGTGCATGAACAATGATGCCTTGAATTGTGACATACCACAAAAAAAAAAACAACCAAAAACAACCCCAAATATTCCAGCACAACCAGATTGGTATGTAGCACATTTACAGCTAAACAAAATCTGTTCAATAATTACAGGTCAAATATATTTTGGACTTCATGAAGAAATCTTGCTAATGAATCTGCTGAGCACTATACACTGCCCAAACAAGATATTCAGACTGTGCTGTAAAGTGGTTCTAGCACACCTCTTCCTTCTGCAAACCTTTGAACTTTTCATCAGAATTTCTACATCTTGATGCAAAATCTCTTAAAGTTTTCTCTGGGTGTCTGGCTATGGCAGTGACCTTTATGAAATCTTCAGCTTGCAGGCCAAGAGAAAAGCTTTATGAAACACAGCTATCCAAAGCAGGAGTAGCCATAAGAACCCCAAAGATAGCAACTGTATTTTAATACATAAAAAAAAGACAGCCAGAGAGATAAAATGAGGCTAGAAAAAAAGTTAGTTGAGATGAATGTCCTATTACTGGCTTCCACAATTGTAGATTTGACACCAAGCCTGAAAATGTGATATATTCTCATGAAAACAAACCTATCATTTCTTTATCACTTTAAAATATAAATAATTGAATCCATATTGAAATCCTTCAGTTCCCTGTGACTAGGACAGGCTTATTCCAGTCATTAAGCTAGGAATTCTGCCTAGATCCTCAAAATAGATGGAAATATTTAATAGTTGAGGACTTCTTGGAACTGTCTTACAGGGTATTTTAATTCTTACTTTTATTATTCAGCTGTGGTACAATTTAATGTTAACTGAGGGTTTTCGGACCACTGCTTTCAGACACATATATATTTCACATTTGACTGTTTTAGTCTGTTTTGCTGCTTTGTGGGGCAAATATTTCTGTCCCCAAGAATACAATTCTCTTTGTTATTATTCCCACTGGAGACACTAATTTCCTTGAAAAACTCTCCTTTGCTTGCAGGCAAGACTGTTAGATGATGATTAAGCAGCTCCTAACTGTGTTGGAGGGGGAGGGATTCCCAAAAGCTTAGAGGAAATTCTTATTTAACTCCTCCTGCACATCGTACTTTGCAGTTCTGTACAGGGGAAGCCTACATATAGTTTTATTGCACAAGGGTTCAAGAGCTCTCACTCTTCATTTGCCCCTGGGTTTATCTATATGGTGTCTCAAAGCAAACTGGCATGGGGCACACACCCTTATATGGAGGCCACAGACTACATCTCCTTCCTTTTCCAAAACCAGCTGTGTTTGTAACCTAAACTGTTGTAAGGATCCCCCACGAATTGTCAGATTGGCTGCATGAGAAGGGTCACAGACCACTTCTGACAGGCTGATTTCTACACATAGCAGATCTGTTTACCCCTCTGTGTACTGTTTTTTGTTGCCGCTGGACCCTCAGAGCGGGCTGGAGTGGTTGTTTTGGCAGTGAGAACTAACTCCGGGCAATATTTTCTGGGGATATCTGTGGTTCACCACGCAGCCAAAGCACTGTGGGTGATCATGAACTGGGGAGAGGAGCCTTGTGCTGCTGGGGGTAGAGCTGCTCCCACCACAACCATTGAGCCAGTTCACAGCCAGCTTCCTGTGGCATCTAAAAGCTCCTCAAGACAGAGCCCAGCAGGGAGTCAACCATAAAACAGATCCTGGGAAAGAAATCCTGTCCATGGGCTATACAGTTCACTCTAAGTCTGCACTTGTTTTCAGAACTCCAGCCCATTTTTCAGAGTTAACCAGTGGACATTGAACTACAACTTAAAAGAGATCAGTAACTGCATTTTTAGCTGGAACTTAACATCTTTTTTGTAGGTTCAAAATCTGATTTATTGTCATGGTTTTGGCTTGCGTTTGGTTGGTTGGTTGTTTTTTGTTGTTTTTGTTTTCCCTGGATTTAGTTTCATTGGTTGGTTGTTGCTGTTTTGGTTTGGTTTTGTTTTCTTTCTTTTTTTTAAACCAGGCTTTAACCTACCAGGCAAATATAACCAGTAATAACAAATCTATGTGCAAACAGTTTTGTGATCATGCTCACAGAATAGTCAGCAAAGCTGTATTTACTGACATTCATTTTGTTCTTTATTGCTTTATAAACTGTCAGTGGTTATTTAGAATGTTTAAAGCACAGTAAACTAATGTGTTCATGAAAATAAAAAGAAAGGCTTGCAACTCTTACTAAAGATATATAAGATGGTAAGCAGTCTTGGGGGCCAGCTCCAAACATGTTGGCATGCTGTCAACTTCCCTTATTCAAACCATTGCAAATGATGTCAGTGGGGTGGTGAGAAGGTGGTGATTCAATGTCTTTTCAATGATTAGCAAAGTCTGATCAGATCTTTTCAGTTTTGCAGAGCAGCTGAAATAATCAAAAGTGATACCTGATTTAATATAAAACCACAGGGCTGTTGTTTTTCCTGAGATTGATCATCTGGGGAAAAAAGCCTGAGCAGCAGATGGCTTTTCCTACACTAAGAAGGCAAGTGGAGAGCAGGATGCTTCAGCCTAGCTCTGCTCTAAGTGCCTTTAGCTGATGTGGGTCAATGGATAACACAGCTTTTAAAACATAGCCTTTAATCACATGACAATTCCATCTCATACAAAAATCTCAAGTCAGGCAGATTAAGGACGGGTTTGATTGGCATTTAGAGCTGGTAGTCTTCATAATGGTTTTGGTTTTTTGGTTTTTTTGTTTTTTTAAATGTGTAGCTGGTTATACCAGTAGGGATTAATTTGGTGAGTGGACTTCCCACAGCTACTGTGTCCCATGACAGTACAGGGAAGTTCTCTCTTGGATCAGGCTGATTCTCAGATACGGCTTCAGCTCATAATAGAAAAAACACAGGTGAAGTCATGATGTTGATATCAAACATCTCTGCTCCATCATGCATCTACTGAAGCAACAAGTGTTTCAGACAGCCAGGAAGACCCAAGTGTGTGTATGTGTTAGAGAGGAAGGATAACCAAATTTCCTTATGTTCCCTGCTGTCCTCTCCCTGGTCCTCAACCCTTTCTCACACAGGTAGGCTGAGAGGGTACAGGCCTTTGTGATCATGCCAGGCTCTAGCTCTCAGAAGTTTGCAATCCACCCTCATTGCTTCAGAAACAGGAATCTGTGGGGAACAGAGATCTCCTGATATTGATGAACCTCTGTTCAACCCAGAGACCTCTGCTTTTACCAGTCTGGGACCCCTTTCCTTAAAGAAGCCAGGAATCTCATCACATGTTTGAATTGTGATGGCTCCATGCCAGCTTGGCACCTCTTGTCTGTTTTAGGCTCCAAAGCATATTGTCAGTAACAACTGAATTTTCATATTACCAGTGAAACAGGAGAAATTAAAGAAGTGAATTTCTTCACTGAGAGTGGGTCCAGGCTGTAATAGTCTAAATTTAAATTCTGAATCTGTTTTTAAGTAAAATAAAATTTCTGACATGATTTGGGAGGGGTGGGTAGGGGGTTAAGCCTCTAATGAACTTCCAAGCTTATGCTCCAGTTTGTGCTGTTGAAACAAGATTGTAAGAAAGAAAAATAACTTTTTGTGTCACAGGAAGTAGTGCTATGTTGCTATGCCAATTAATCCCATAAAAGCAAAATAGTTTTGCAGAGCAGTAAACAATAAGTCTGATTTTTTACCCCAAAATTCACCTCATATCACTAGTTCCAAATTGTAGAATAAAAATAAAATGGACTTATCTTTGGGAGCTAAATAGTTTTACAATGCTGACACTTGGTTTTTATTTTTCCTTTTTTTTTTTTTTTTTTTGTGGTGTTGTTCCTCCCTCTTATAGACAGAAACTCTGCTTCTTCAGGTGGAAAAGAGAAATCTGTGTGACTGTGTAGCTGCCAATCTACTGAACTGAATCCTGGAGAGAGACCTGAGGAGAGTCACCTGTCCAGCAGTTTTTAAAATGCAGCTGTATAAAATACAGCTTTATGAAGTTCATGTTGCAAGCATGTATGCCCCAATGTACTGATGAAATTGGGGGCCTGTGTCTGATGTGTTTGTCTGTTCTGTTTCTTTTTTTTAAAGTACCTTCTTTTCACATCTGCTGGATTGCCAGTAAAGGCTCAATTCACTAAATCTGTTACTTGATATTAGAGTGGGGTGAAAATGTACCTGCTTTGATTTTTAAATCAGAATTTGCCAAGTGTAACCCACAAGATAATTTTAGAGACCAGTGCCCTAGAGACACAAGCAGCTGTTTTTTGTCTCTAATATGAACATATGTCTGTGGCAATTCACCCAGTTACATTGAGACATGACACTGTAGACTCTGTAGGCTTTGCCTGTGTATTAAAGATGATTAAGTCCTTTCTGTTTGTTGTCTGTGCTGTGACCACCTTCAGGCATGTTGTAGTTCTGTCAGCTGTAATGGGGTGTGTGTCATGAGGAGTTACATGTCTGCTGCTCTTGGACCAAAACAGTTTGTAGCTCAGTGCTGAGCCTTCTGTTATCTTGCAGAAGAGTATTATTTTCTTTAATTAAAATGTTTGAGTTCTTCCCCTCTTTCCCTGGACACTCCATTCTTAACCTAGTGAATTTCTAACTATCTTTATTTTAGCAGGTCAAATGTATAGAGTAAAAAGGAAAATGAGGGTGTGACTAGGCAGCTTGGCCAGTCTCAGCTGTACCAAATTCTGCCATCAGCAACTGCTCAGCATCACACTGAAGGAAAGCTCTGTGCAGTGCCAGGAATTTTCTTCATGAGACTGTGCCTTATCTTGCTTCAAGTGAAATACAGTAATTAGATCACACATATTTGGTCTATCCTGTGATGGACTGAACTCCAAATGTTTTGGTTTTCCCTCACAGTTGCCTTTGACAACTGTTCCTTTTGTATCAGGCATGAAGAAAGACTTTTCTACCTGAAAGCTGAGATTGTTTCATCCTCATCTCTCCCCCTTTATTGTAAGATACTGTGTCCTCTCACAAATCTGAAATAGGATGAGCACTGTGAGTAGGTGCTTTGAGGTTGTCTGATGTGAGTAAGAGCTGTCTCAAACCATTCTGACATTGAGACCTGGCTTGGGAAGTGGAAGGGACATCTGAAGGTAAAAATCTCTTCAGCTGAATTTGGAAGAAAGTTCCTGCCTGTGGCCTTCCTTCTGTAACTAAATTGCTGTGACTTTGCTGGAAGTGGATGAGAGAGGAAACACAACTACTGCTCTGCCACTGCAGCTGTAGGTATGGTAACAGCAGCTGGGGGAGCAGAGGAACACCATAGGGACCCTCAGTGGCCTTCCAAACCTCTCCAGAGGTTGGAAAACCAATTCCTGTACACTAAGGAGTGCAGCGTGCCCTTCTGTGTGTGACCAGGACACAGGCCAGCACAGAAGCCTAGTGAGAACTGCAGAGGGATTCTGATGTTATTTTTCCAAATTCCCTCAAGGAGCAGCTGTGCTGTGTGGTTTTCACACAGCGTGGGAGCACTGGCACCTCTCATCTCGGGCTGTTTGGCTGAGTCAGAGTCACTGCAAACCTCACCTGCAGCTCCCCTCCCAGAGGGTGGGAAGGGGCAGCAATCTTTATGCATGGCAGAGCACTCTCAGGATTTCTGGGAGCAAAGCCTCCTTTGGAGGGCTTCAGCTGATCCTGGCTGCAGCACAATGGCTGCTCAGAGCTCCTTGGCTTTTGCTGCACTTGGCTTGTCCCCATCTTGTTCTAGCTTGGCTTCATTCCCCTGCTTTGTTCTAGACTTGTCTTCTTTCTCATCTCCGTTTCAACCTCCATCCCCCTTCCATTCTGGCACTGCCCTCCCTCTAATCCCAGGGATTTCTCAGGGCACTCAGTCATCCTGGTGACTCTGTAGTCACTGTAGGTGTGGGTGGTGGGGTTGATCCTGCTCAGCTCAGCAGCCCCTTTAGTCCAGCTGGCAGCACTGCCAGAGCAATGAGTGACACTCCAATACACTATGGAGTGAGTGACCATGGTGTGAGCAACATCAGCATCTCCTTCCCAGGGAAGAGGAATTCACCAGTCCAGGGAACACACTGTGTGGAAGAGCCTCTTGTTACTTAAAAATGAACATTGCTATTGCAGAACTTGGAGGAAGTCCCAGAACAGCTCTGTTTCAGATGAAAGCTCTGCTCCTGAATTATAATTAAGCTGAATTATTCTGTGGACTGTCCCCCAGGCTGGTGTACTCTCACTGGCTTGTTACAGCTGTGGACAGTAACAATGTTCGCCAGGTGGAAACATCTATAGATCTTCATGAATTTTTCCCTTGGTGCTTGCACAGACACTGGCTTGAACAAAAGAAAATCTGACCATTTGGAAATATTTTCCTTCAGTCTTTTTGCTGCACTTCTGCTTTATGATTTACCTTGTCAGAATTGGGGAAGTGAAACATGGGACACAAGTGGGCTGTTGTCCCAAGAGAAAGGAGCTGATGCAGCGGTTTTTATTGGTTAATTGTGTTCTGGTTCATTCCATGTACCCTTGTTCGGACCCTGTATGCTCTCCCTGTCAATTATCTGTCCCCTCCCCTGGTCGAGCGAGAGAATCCCTCTCTCTCCCCTGTCATTCTCCTTTCACCCCTGCCCCAAGTTCTAGAAGGGTCTCTGTCATTTGGCTGTGCATTGGCCTTCACAGGTGTAACCCCCCTCCCCTGTTCTCCCGTTTGCTGTGTAACCTGTCCCTCATCCCTGGACCACACCCTTGGGCTTTCCCAATGGGTCATGTTCATGCCCCCACCCCTGGGATCCTGGGGGTATGAAACCCCCTGTCACCTGTGTTTTGGGGTCTCTCAGAGCAGAGCATAGGAGGTTCGGTCCTCCTCTGTGAAACTCCCGGTGGCCTGACTCAGTTAGTCTCTCCCCATCAGCTGAATAAATCTTAGTTGGAATGCAGAGCTGCTGGGTCCTCCCTGCTTGGCTTCTCCTCGCTATTGTCACCTGCTCTTCACGCTGCTCTCGGCTCTGTGCTCTGTGACTGCGATCGGGCTCTGGGGATCAGAGAAGGTCCCCAGAGAGATTGCCTTCGACTGGCGCAGTTACGGCACCCCGGGCAGCAGAGCAATTAGCGAAAAGGAGCCAGGAAGGGGATAGATGGGGAAAGGGAATAACTTTCTCATTCTCTTCCTCAGACTCTGAAAAATTTAAGATTCCTTTCAGTCTGCATAACTTCTAATAGGACCAGGATTTTCCTAGTGGAGATTTTTGCACGCTCTTTAAAGTCCACCTTACCTATTCTCTTTTCATTCAATTACTTTTCTGTAAAGTAAAATGACAGGAGTGCAGATAATATGCCATCAGTTCTGAAAAAGGATTGGTAGGGAGGTGTGGGAATCATACCCAGCAACTAGAATATCTATTCTGGGCAAGTGAAAAGAAACTTCTGAAGAATTTGAATATGTAAAATCAGGTTTAGTATGACAGAGTGACAAGACTCAAGACCATTTTTATAGAGAAAAAGAGCATAGGAGAACCATATAAACTGCTGACAAAGAAGCCAGGATAAACAAAAGCAATGTACAGACTGGGAACCTTCAGTCAAGTCAAGAGATGGTTGAAGAGGATGACAGAAGTTTATGAAACCATAAATGACCAGAGAATGGCTTTTTGGCGTCCCTTTGTGAACAAGCAGTAGGATGCACTGAACAAAACCTGCTGGAGGCAGGATCAGAGGAAACATGAGCATGAGGTTCTTGACCTACCATATGTTCCAGGTGTTGGGAATCTGCTGTTGTGCCTCCTACAAGATTTGCGTTTTTTCTCCTCAAAATCCAAAGGTTCCTGTTAAATCCAAACTGTTGTTACACACATATATAATGGGGTCGTCAAAACAGTCATGCATCCTTCTTGCTGTCCAGCTTGTCCTGTTTTATTCCCTGTTCTACATTATGTGGTGCCTCTTGCTTTGTGACTGCACTGAGAGCTGTTTGGGACAGAGGAATTGTCATGTCTATTGCACCGTCAGGTGGCCATAACACCTTTAGGTATTGTCAACTTAAATAAAAATCACAATGTAAAATATTCTGGCCTGTTGTTCCAGTTTCAAGCACAGCGTTCATTTATAGGGGTTGGCATTTTAATCTCCATGTAGACATTCCTTAACCTTCCAACTCCATCTTGCTGCTCTGGCTGTGACTTTGTAGAAATGTGGAGTGGCAGAGATGGTATTTTCAAGACCTCTAAACACCTGAAGTTTAAAAAGTCGCTTAAAACATAAGAAGAAGAGTTCCAGGCATGGATGACATGAGAAAGGAAATGCAAATATCTGCAGATATTTTATTTTTACATTGATCTGCCTACACTCTTCCTTCCTCACAGTCCAGGCTGTCATCCTTTGATTCCTGCCCATGAACTTCCTGAAAACCTGCTAATACATCAGCTTGTCTTCATTAGCCTTGAGCACCTTTTGCTGTTTAAATCAAAGTAAGTGACACTGCACTTTTCTGGTAATTTAAGTGACAAAACTAAAGATTGTTCTCATTGTCAAGAGTCTGAAAATGCGGCAGGACTGGCAATCCTCCCATTATTCTTCATATCTTCACTTTTCTTTGAGAGTCCAAATCAGATGGAAAGACTGCTGACTGGTGATGCAAGTTAGACCCTTCCCCAGAGTAAGCAGGATGCAGATTTCAAGGGAGAACAATGTTCAATTTCTTGTTTAGATGTGGAGGGATCTGAATATTTTCTGTGCGTGTGTTAATAGCTGCACTTAACACTTAATGTTCATGCTCAGGCAAACAGAATGGTAGCCTCAGCCCCAAGCTGCATCTAATTGTTAGATGTTTTCTGAGAATTGATGCTTTTTTTTTTAAACTTTATTTTTACCCAATTTTTTTTTTTTAATTCCTAAACTCCACGAAGTGTTTGGCTATGCAAAAGCCAGTAGGCAACACAGACAGAAAAATGAAGGAATCCCATTACTGGGATTTTTGTGCAATTAGGGACCCATTTGAATTGTTAGGGAAAGAGAAAAATACAGCTTCTATTTAGCTTTAAGTCTAAAAGTGTTTATAACATGACATTTTGATGTGCTTAAGGATATTCATCTAAGGGAGTTTTCTACAAAATAGAAAGCATAGGAGCTTTTCTTTATAAGAGAGTTTCATCTAGTCCAAATTAATGGACGGATCTGCTAACAGAAAGTACCTTTTAATACTAAATCTGGACTAACTTTTGTTAATTTAGGCAACCAGTGCTGACAAAATCTGTTCTTTTGCATGGCTTCTGCATTGAGCCAGGTGAAACTTTGCATCTTCCTTTACATAAATCCCAGCAGGCTTTAAGGTTCACAGGTTTAGTGAGGTTATATCGATTACTCTTTTGACTGCAACCTATAAAGATGACCATGCAGTTTCACTCTGCAACTTCTCAGTTTAATATGGGGTCTGGGGAGAGACACAAACTTCAGGATAAAACCCAGAGTTAGTGATGTTTGTGACTGCCTAAAGTCCAGGCTTTCATGGGGGCCACCTGCAGTGCTAAAAGTTGTCTCTCAAAGTTCTGGGCATTGTGGGCTATTTTTCTTCCTCGGTTAAAGAGCAGAACTTCATCCGTGCACTAAATTTGACACAAAGGCTTCTTGCCTAAGCAGCTCTTGCATTTATCCTGGACTATATATACACTGTAACACAGCGTCCAGCCTGTGAACCGTGTCAGGTTTCAGCCAACAGCACTAAATATAACTAACACACAATTTGGGCTTGCGCTGGAGCGGGACCTGAACAATGTCTAAATGCCTTCTGACAGCTGGTATGTTGCACATTTGTTTTATATACAATTTTATTCATGGAAGGTTGAACCACGTCCTGGAAGTCAATAGCTTTCCTAAACTGGAATGAGGTCTCCCCACCTGCCCTTTCTGTAAGCACAGACAGGCTGTGCAGAGAGCTGCCTGTGTCTTTCTTTACTCACTCTGGTTTTGGGAGCCATGGAATAACCTGCCCAAATCCCAGCACTTAAAATATCAACCAACAGTTTCTTCCCAAACACATAAATTCAGAAAGGATTTTTACACACAATTCACTAGCAAGTAAATAATGTCATGCTTATGTCTTCCTAGGCAGGGATAAGATTGGCAGTAGCAAGGCAAATAGCTCACCTTCATCCTCAGTGGCATTCAGAGAACATGAAAAACACACAACCCTTGCCAATGCTGTAAACTGACCCCATGTCCAGTGCAGTGCTGCCTGATAGATTTCCAGCAGTCCAATGCAAACCTCATAAATAAACTAGGAAAACTGGTATTTTGCCAGTGGTTCTTCCTTTTTCTTGGAACCAAAAGCTTGAACTGACCTTTATTTCACAACCCTTTATTTGACACAGCCCCTCCTGCATAGCTGAAAGCATTCTAGGCTTTTGAAAGTGTTTAAAGATGCTTGTCACACTTGGCTTCAGTGGATTTTTGGAGAACTGATCAAGCCTGGGTGCTTTCCCACATCTTACACTGTGGTGTAAGAGGCCTCTTGGAGTTGATTTGTTCCTACATTAAAGGTTCTTAGTGCCAAATTTCTATCATACTCCCCGTTTGCAGCCACATCCCTGTTTTGCAGTGTTACATGGACTTCGTTGGGACAGCTTCAGCATCTCAAAGCCTCGCAGTCTGACCAAGGTTCTGCTTGTGGTCAGACTCTTGAAGAGTTTTCCAGGAAGCTCTAAGATAGGGAACTTGTCAAGCAATGATGCCAAGAACAAATTGGTCATTTCACGAGGGAGAATTTTCCCTTCACCAAACCTCTGACTTAGTGTTTAAAGAAAATCCTGAGCCATCAAGCAAAGGTGAATCATTATCCCATAGCATGAGGGACAAGGTAAGTATAAGGTGATTTAATTTTCAGTCCTTCTCAGGCCTGAGGTGGCTGTCAGAAAAAAGACAATACAATTTATTCTGTTTATAGGCTAAAATGTCAAACAGTGCACCAGCTTCTCACTTCTCAATTCATTGGCAAAGTTGTGATTTACTTGTTTAAAGGCAGAATAAGAAACTGTGGGCCCTGGCAACTGCCCTACAGCCAAATGTCTCTGAATTGCTTTATCAGTGACCCATCCCAGAATGGGAAGTTCTGACATCATACTTGCTTGAACCAGAAAAACCATTTCCTTTTCTCTGATAACTGAGGGAGGAGAAATAATTAGTCTGAATTTCAGATGCTGCTCAAAGACAGTGAATTTCTCCCAGGGGTGTCTGTGTTTGTGCTGAAATTACAACACAGAGAGCTGAAAGTGACTGCCTGGGGAACAAAATTATTCTTAATCATAGAATTAGGGAAGACAGGAAGGGAAAGGTATCAATAAGAAGTTGCTCAGTTCTTCTCTTATCATTATGCAGGGCCACAATCCCAAAGCCATTCCCAAATAATGTCTAATTTATACCTAGAGGCTTAAATAGTCCCCTATCTTCCACAGGAAAGGCATCTCCATGCCATCCTCATTATTAAGAAGTTTTCCAGGGGCCTTGGTTGTGTCTCCTGGATGCCATTTAAACCTGAGGTTATTTCTGCTTCTCTTGGTGTCTCTGATAGCTCCTAGTACTGCAGTGACCAAACCAGACACAGCACTGCAGCTCAAACCTTCTGCTGAAGGCAGCCTAAGATCTTGCACTTTTTTTTTGTATATCCCAATGTAATTGTATTTTTTGGGGGAATGACAGAATATTATAAACCAATTTCAGCTTGTGAGTCCCTAACTTCACCATAGAAGTGCCACTTAATGGCTTGTTCCCCATTCCAAATATGAGCTAGTAATTATTCCTGATAAAGTATAGCCCCTTGTTCTCATTTTTATAAAATTTTATTTGATTTTTAAACCCTTTTTTCTGGCTTGTTTGCCTGATTCAGAATTCTTGTCCTCTCCCCTAGCATTGCTTATAACCTCCAGGGTGATGTTACATCTTAAATGACCACTTTGCTTATTCATTATCCAGTTGTCTAATGAAATGCTGAATAACCCCTGAATCAAGTCTTTGCAGTCCTGATGTGATACATCATCCCATGGTGACAGTGGCCCTCTGCTAACTCTCAGCAGTGACCCAGCCAGTTTTGCTGGCCTCAGAAAGGTTTCCTTAGTTTGCTTCTGAGAATGCTAGGTGACATAGCAGTAGAGATCGCCCTGAGATTGATTAAATTTGGCTTTCCTTTTCTGCAAGGTCTGTTACCCTCTCATCGAAGGATATCAAACTAGTTTGACTTGATTCTTGACAAATAGCTCTTATTTGCAACTCCAGTTCTTGTTTTTCAAACACTTACAAAGCGTTGGTGAGATTATTGCTTCAGAAACCTTCTCAGGGATGGATGTTAAATCGGCTCGTGTGTCATTTTCCAGTTCTTTTCCTCATTTTAACACAGTCACTGCACGTAAGGCTGGCATAAGTCACATTCTCCCTGAGCTCTCAGCAGTAATTGCCGATGGTGGTTGTTCTAGGTTCTTCTTTCAATCTCCTGTGGTAGGTCTAGTTATAGCCCTGACTAAAAAGAGAGCTCAAGGCAGATCAAAACATAGAAAAGGGACCTATCACAAACCTGCAAGCACCAGTAACCAAAGTAAATTACTGTTAAATGTTTTTACCTAAAATACGTTCACTAGTGTTAGTTGTGTGAGCCTCTGGCTCACCAGCTCACCTTATTTTCGTTAGTAGATGAAAAAGATGCTTAGCCCTGTATCACTTTCTAGGCACCAACTTGATTAATTTCCCCCTCTGCTGAATAGAGAATAAAATCTTCCCTTGGGTTTTGTCTTCCTTATTTTACTCCCCTTGTGTAGGCAATAATGTAGCACTTCATATTAGGCTGGGATTAACTGCCCTGCTTGCCATGCGTGCCCATGACTGTAATAATGGAGTTCGAAAATCAGAACTTTTGCCTGCATCTTTCTTTTATGCACACATATTCAACTCAAGCCTTTAATGTAAGCCATTTTAGTTGGATATATAAGTTTCCTTCCCCCACTTCAAAGATGTAACTTTCAATACTTGTAACACTTAGGAATCAATAAGAAATTTTCCAAGGAAGTTACCAGATGTCTATCCTCACTAATCATCTTCCCTTTAAATGCCTGATCATTTTGATTGCTTTGGAGGAAACTCTTTTTCTCTATTAGCAAACAATTATTAGGTGTGTATTCTCCGTAGAAAAATAAAATTAAGTAAAATTATTTCTGACAGCCCTCTGGGATTCACTAGGATATTCTTCAGACACTAAAAGGACTTCTGTGAATCTCTTGGAATTTTCTCACCTTCCAAAGTTAATTTAGTACTGGCATCCCTTAGCTATGGTGATAGCCAGTAGTGAATGCAATAGCAAAGCAAATAATGCAAATGTTTTCATGTGTCTCTCCTCTTCAGTTTTGTTGGAGGTGAGAAAATAGCACAGATTTCTGGAACTTTTCCATGCAGACTGGCTCCTATTCCCTGTGAATTGAGAAACACGTCGTGGACCACAGGGTTCTGTTAGCAGGAGGAGTTGGAAACGTTTTTCATGTTTCTTAAAGATCCTGGCATTTGACACAAAAGCTGGCCAGACTCTGTAATTCCAGTGTCTGGTTGTTTTATGTTGGCATTGAGGGGGAAAAAAAAAAAAAAAAAAAAAAAAAAAAAAAAAAAAAAAAAGAAGAAAGAAAAAAAAGACATTATTTTAAGCTTAGTAGAATAAATGACATGGAAATAATACCTGGTACCCCTTTGGGTTATGGATACAGGATGCCCTACTGCAGATACCACAATAGTTGCAATTTTAGAAAAGACTACATTGATACCTTGAAAAAATATTAAAACAAGCAGTGCTTTCTACCTTATCGAAGGTTACGGCACCTGTAGGCAATTCCTTCCTGTCCCTCTCTTGAAACTCGTGTTTGAGAAGTAGGTTATAGCCATGGGACCATTCTGAGGGTGTGGGCGAGAAACTCGTATGCCAGGGTGAATGGAAGTGTGAGGATTTGGGATTTCGTGCCCGGATTTCCATTTGATTTTATTTAAAACTGCAGATCAGATCTAGACTGTGTGACCAGCTCTAGATGGGTGTACAGTCAAGCTGCATAATGTTGGTTTATACCCGGGCTCTTAGGGAGCTGCTCCTGTAAGAGGCATCTGACACCTCTGATGAGACAAACAATGTAAAACTGGTCCATCTCACACAACCTCACTTCAGGCATCCAGCATCAGAGCTTGGATTAGGAGTCTCAGCTTCTTATAAAGCCAGTGGAGACATTTTGGTTCATATGTGTGCCCAGACTCACCTCATGAAGATCCCAGTGGCTGAGACCTTCATCTGGACCTTCCCACACAGGGGAATTTGAGATTCAGTTGCAGTGTGAGCTAAAAATTTGGCAGTGTGTCATTCTTGTAGTAATTGCTTCCATAATTCTGGGCTGCCCCCACAAAATCCTCTCTTGCAAGAGAGGCAATTCCAAGGCACATCCACTTTGCCAGAGGACTTTTAAACTAGCCTGATCCAAAAGCACAAACATTGAAGAGGTAATTTTGAAGAAGCCACGGAACAAGTGAAACAGAAGCAGATTGCGGTGCTGGTGAGAGTCTCTAGGGCTGAAGAAAGCCAAGGATAAACTATGTCTGTGTCTGGGAAGACTGATGCCTCCACAGCCTGGCAGGGTGGTTATTCTGTACAGACCAGGAAGGCTGGAGCCTCTCCTTGGTAAGAGATGGAATGTCGTTCTGTGAGAGAACAATAAAACCATGAATTGAACAGGTATGTTGCAAAATGAGCTTTTAATCGTGCTCTGGGGCAAGCAGGTGGGTGTCAGAGCATCTCTTTCTCTTTTCCAAAAGGTATCACCTCCTCTGTCTGAATGCTTGGTTTCAGCCAGGTGCTTACACAGATTCCCTGTCCAGGAAGCCTCCTGCTTGAACTTTGTCAGGACACAGCACATTAGCAGATAGGCCAATCCCAGATCAAAAGTTAAGCTTGAAGAGAGCATCCTTAAACTCTTGCAATGTGTAGGTTTTGGCTGGGCTCTTATCATGGTTATCTAGAGGAATCCTGTGCAAGATCTATTTTCATGGTTAGTCCACATGCCAGGGGTGCTATTGTCCACAAGGCCTCATTTTCAGTGTAGTTAAAGAAAGACCATAATGGATTCTTCCCCAAAGTACAGGGTACCATCAGCAGGCCCTGCAACTTCATTTATCCAAGCAAACTTCTGAGTTTTCATCTCATTTGATTCTTCACAGAATGAAATCTCACTTTAAGTGAGTTACAGCTAAAGCCAGGGATGAGAGCTGTGTGTTTCAGTGCAGTCCCTTTGGGAATAACAGCAACAAACACAAAAATTGCCAAAGACTCTTTTATGTGAGTGGTGGCAGCCAGAGTCTGCCAAGGAAAGGGCATGGCCTTTGGGAGCAGAGGAGGAGTACAGCGCTGGCCATCCATCACATTGTGGTCCCTTTAAATCTTCTTCTCCACTTGGCAGCGCCAATTTTTCAGTGTTGCTATAGCAAATCTCCATGGCAATGACCCTAATCAGGGAAGGGGGGATGCAGAAGGGACGCATGCTCGGAGTGGCTGCTGGAGCCTTGTCTGCTCGCTACAGCTGCTCCGAGGGTCTGGCACACGGGCGAGAACAAAGATCAGGTACTGGGCAGACTGGTGCTGGGGGTGCATCCCGAGCCCACGGCGTGTCCCTGCAGCGGTGTGCGCGAGTGGGTTTGTGCGTGCGCGGGGTCTCTGCTCATCATGTCTCACCCACTTCTTTGTGAGGAGCGTGCAGGGAGCAAACTGCTGATTTTTCGCTGCTTCTCCTCGTTCCAGGCAGGGAAGACAGCTTGAATTATTGATGAGAGCAATGGCGCTGCCGTCAGTGTGGAGTGAGATGCGTGTGGGAATCCTGCTCCTCTCGGTGCTCGGCCTGCTCAGCGCCGGGCTGGTGGGGGCTGCCCAGGACTCCGGCAGTGTCATCCCTGCAGAAAGTAGGTACCTGCTGCCCCCTGCCCTGCCTGCCTTCCTCCCCTGCACCCCAGCAGCCACACGGGCACTCGGCTCCAGGGCAACTTTGCCTGGTTAACGAGGGAGTAATGATGAGTTTGTGCCCTGTCAGCAAAGCGCATGGAAACAACAGTCATAGAAACAGCAAGCGAGAAAAGGATTTGTAGTTATTTAGGGGAAAAAATGCTAACTGCATACTCTTAATTTTCATTTGAACTTGTATTCAAGCTCTTTGTTTGTAGATCTTTTAGATCTGCTTCTGGAGAGTTTCGGTTCCAGGTTCGCCATTATACATACGATGTCCTTAATAGTCTGAGTATTGTTAGAAGAAAATTTGTGTGTATTTCTGCTGGGCCATTGCATCTTGCTTATTTTAGTATTTGGTTGGAACAGTAGGTCAAGTTCAACTTTCTTGTAACTACTACAGATCAACACAGGGGCTGTTTACCCAAACAGTGCATTTGTAAAGCATATATAAATTTCTGAAATCCTGCAAACCCAAAAAATAAATAAATATAACAGAGTGGCCTGAGCACACCGCAGAGCTGAAAGCTCTTGAATTTGGATCACAGCTCTGTATGAGCTTCCTCTGTCATTTTGAGTAAGTCTCTAAACTTTCTCAACTCCAAAATGAGGTGATAGTTCAAAGTTATTAGGGGATGTTCAATGGGACTATCAAGGGATAGTTCAATGTTCTCAGGGTGTTTTGGTGACAGCAAGTGGGAAGTAGCCACTCATTAGAAACATAGAATGTCCTCTGGAGAAAAAAAAATGAGGAAAGATACTTGCATAAAAAAAAAAATCTCTAGTTCTTAGTCATGCTTACTTTGTATCACAGCTATCTTTTTAGGTGACTACCAAAATATTTAATACAAGATCTGATTTTGTCACTGCATTTTATTCTCCATTAATTCCATTACTAGTTTTCAAATACGTTTATGTGTATTTGTCCCACAGGACTTAGATGTTGAATTTCTCTCTTTTTCCATTCTCTTTTTTTTTATTAGGGCTAAGTTTTGGTCTTTCCTAAACCAGACTCACTCCTATTTTGTGTGTCTGTTTTCAAGGCATTCATTAATTACAATAAGTTTTGTGATGAATAGTCTATTTTATTTTCTCAAAGACAAAATCAGGCTTGGAAAGTAAATTGTATGTACCCTTTTTGTGTCTGTGTTAGCAGAGGCAAGCCAACACATTTGGGAAAAAGTATACAGTGGTTTCTTGTTCTACTTGTGTAGTGAAAACTCCTATTTGACCTGTAGAACAAAACTCTTGGCCAGGGTTTCTGACCCAAGCCTCACAGAATTATAAAATCATAGAAAGGTGGGAAGGGCCCTTTAGAGCTCATCTAGTCCAACCCTCTGCCATGGACAGGAACATCTTCAACTTGATCAGGTTGCTGAGTTCAACCTGACCTTGAACATTTCCTGGGATGGGGCATCTACCATCTCTCTGGGCAGTGCATGCCAGTGCCTCACCACTCTCACAGTAAAAAACTTCTTCCTTAACTAATTTAAACTGGCTGTCTTTTACTTTAAACCGTTACCTCATGTCCTATCACAACAGGATCTGCTAAAAAGTCTGTCCCATCCTTCTTACAGTATCAAGGAGTCTTTTTACCATCATCTAGCCAGGCTGTGGAGTCCCTTGAACAACATTTGAGGAAGATTCCTTGTCTTGTCTTAGTCCTGCACGTGAGGGTGTGGAATGAAGGGCAGGTCAGAGTGTTTCTGTGGCAGTGTTCCTGCAGAGGCACACTGCCCCATCCCTACGGAAGAATAATGCTATTTCTGTCTGAGACCAGGCCAGGAGCAAGGCTGTCAGCTGATCATGAATTGTAAATTGTTTTGGGCTGCTGCAGGGATGGAGTTTTAAAGCCACAAGGAATTCCTGATGCTGCTCATCAGCCACTTGTTGGGAGAGCACTGTATTGCTGCTAAGAGCTCTGGACACTTTCCTTTGCCTGTTAGGGCTCTTCCTGATGGTTAACCTGTGAAACTCTTCTTTAGGACTCTGTGGATGCTAAAAGTTTGCATGAGATTGCAGAACTTATTGGTTAAATTCAAGGGGAAAAAAAATCCTAGAAAGGGCTGTTAAATACAGCAGCATTTCATCTGGCTCAGGAGCTGCCTTAGCATATTCCTGAGACCTGGGAGGGTCTTTGGGAACGCATCCCTCCAGACTTGCCCTGTTCTTGTGCTCTTCCAAGGCACCCATTGCTGGCCACGGAGGTCTCATCTATAACAGTGCCCAGGAATGCACACCGGTATGGGGACGTGACTGTACCAGTAACCTGCTAGGATGGACCCTGGCACACTTGTGTCCATGACAGGAGGCCAGTTGTCTATCTGGAAGACAGAGCTGACTGTTCCAGAGATGAGCTGTCCCATGCCAGCTGCTCTCAAGGCTTGGGAATGCTCCCAGGGTTTCAACATTCCTCAAGAGATGTAGATGATGGGAGACTGGACACTGAGTTGGGCACTCACTCTGATGTGATCCAGTACAGACATTCCTGGATCTTTTCCTGCTTCGTGCTCCACTGGCTACTTCTCATGAAGGAGCTGATCCCCGTGGGCACTGACCCATTTGGGGGGCACTGCCTCTGCAGCATGAGCACTTTCCCTATTGCTGGCACTTAAGTCCTTAAGGTAAACTGCTGGCTGTGGGACCCTGGATGACCTAGAGGGGGAGAGGGGGCTCTGGTGCACGTTCTTAACAGGGATATAGGATGGACATGGACCATACTAAGTGTCCTTCTGCAGGGCAGAGCAGTGTGATGCTCGATGCTTTTCTCTGTTCCCAGGTGTGTGACATGGCACTGGCAGCATGCCCTTAGCAGGAACATTCCCACATGGGCCACACAGTCTCTCTTTCCCACCTGGTGGGAGGAATGTGTCCCTCCTGCAGCATCACAAGCAGGACAGGGGCAGCAATGCTCCGTGCAATGTGGGAGGTGCAGGAGTCACAGGAGAGGAGCATGAGAGTGAGTCACAGTTCTCCTTATCCCTGCAGAGAGATCCTGTCCTGTGTGTGGCACTGAGATCTGGCTCGGGGCACCATGCCCTGCTCCCTGCCAGTCACACAGCCAGGCACAGCTTTTTATGAATAATTCTAATTAGGAATGATTAATTGTGTCCTTATACTTTATACACAGCACTTTGCATATGCAACAGACTTCTCAAGTTTGAGGTGGTGCTACTAATACTTGCAGATTATGTCCTTTAAAGTTCTCTTCAATCCACTAAAAAAAGAGAAGTTATTTCCCCAACCTCCCATTGCATTTATAGCCCAGATCACCCACTGTGAAAGCTAAAGCATGGAATCTGAAGACCAGAAGCTGGTCAGTCTGCTTTCATTAGCCGAGGTGCATGAAACACAAAGAATAAACACCAAGTGTATGCAAGGGAAAGTAAATTAAACTTACACAGTGCTTTCAGTTCTAGTTCTTCACCAAGAAGAAGGCAAGAAACATATTTTTTTCTCTTCCCCTGCTTCTTCCAAAACACACAAAGACACATACAGTCTTCGTGCTGACAGGACCCATTTAAAGAGTCATAGCTGACTCCTGGTAATTCTCATTATGTTAATCCACAGACCTGTTAAGTCTCCCTATGAATGATAGTCTGTTTCCAGCTGTCAGCAAGGAATTAACAGCACTCTGCTATACTTTGCTATGATGTGACTTAAGGTTTGGTTTCATGACTCCTTTAAGCTGATGTAAACCTGTGCTGCCTCTGCCCTTCTCTTCTCCATAACCTGGCTTCCTCTCCTTTCACTATTTCTTGTCCTGGCCCCAGAACTTGGGCATTCAGGATCTGATCTGGGAGAAAAAAAAAATCCAGCTGATGGAGGAGCTGCATTGTCAGTTCTGCTGTGAGTGAGTGGAAGTGTGAGATGCCATAGCCAAGGACAGAAAGCACGGTGGGGTTGCTCCTATTGGCAGCAGCACATACTTAGATTTGTTTGGCAAAACAGATGCTTAGACATATTTATGTTGGGGAAATGTCCATGGGCACCTTGCTGAAAATATTGTGGGCATGAAGAGAGATCAAATCCACCTAGACAGCAGCTCAGCTCTTCATTCTGGGAAGCAGACCAAGGCAGGGAGCAATGGAGAACATCAGAGTCATAAATGGGACAAAGTTGGAGATTATTTAATAACTGTCTCTTCCACTGCAAAAATTAGAGGTGGGAAATGAAAGCAGCAGATGGCAACTTCAGAGCAGACAGGAATGGTATTTTTTTCACTCAGTGAATAGCTGAGCTGTGGAACTCACTGCCACAGGATGTTGCAGATGACAAAAGATTACATTGATTCAGGAAGCAACAGTGCAAATTAATGTGAGGAAAATTCATGGAGGGCTTATCAGATGTAGAAACACAAGCCAGATGCAGGATATCCTCCAGCCTCTTGGTAGGTTAGAAGAACATTGCTAGACACTTTTATCTTCCTTAAGTATCAGCTGCTGGCTCCCAGCAGGCAGGGATGCTGACCTGACCCAGAGACAGCAGTACCAGGAGAGGGACCCTCCACCACACAGCACAGCCCAAAAAACAACATTAAAGAGTGAATATCCTGTTATGTGGTGAAACTGGCTGCATCTGCACTCTGACTTTGGAGAGCAGTGCTGTGTTAGGAGCTTTGCAGGTGCTGATTCAAGACACACAGAGCTGCACAGGCAGGTGTCCTCTGTGCCACCACCCTTCTGCAGAAGCTGCTTTGACACCAGGGCAGCTGCTTTCCAGGGCTGGCAGAGGTGAAACAACCACTTGGCATGGTTGTGCTATTCCACTGGTACCTCCCTGTCCACACAGGAGCACTTGGTTGTCAAAAATAGCAGTGAATGACCCCACACAGCCATCCCATCACAGCTTTCACAAAGGCCTGGGAAGACTTCCTGCATGACAGACAGTGACAGATTATAGAATTCATGGCTCTCCTCAAAAGTGCTTTCTCCCCTCTGCAGAAGCAGGAGACATTCGTTTATCACCTGAAGGGGGTTTTTTTTCTCCTTCAGGTTGTGATTTTGAGAACACTTTGGTGCTTGTCAGCACTTCAGGGCATGCAGCACCTGCCCGAGGTGGAGCCAGGGCAGGGTGCTTCTGAGCAGACCAGAGCGAGGGCAGGGAGCAGGGCATGACACTGAGTGAATGATGGATTTGCTGACAGCAGTCTGAGCATGCAGGTTCTTTCTAAGGGCTCTGTTTCATGATCTGAAGTGGAAACAATTGAATTACTGAAATACTGAAAGCAGGAGGGGTTTGAGTGTCTTCAAAGTGTGCTCATAACCATCCTGTCACTCCTGCTGTGCCTGGAGGGGCAGAGTCTTTGTGAGCAATGCAGTTTTGATAGAGGTGGGAACTTTGCACCTCCTCACACCTTGGGAATTAAATGCCTAGCTGGATCCCCAGGTCTTCCTGAGATGTCAGCTGCATGGAGGGGAGATGGGGAAGGACAGGTGGGAGAGAAACTCCTGAATAGATCAAAACCCCTAAGAGGCTTGCTGAGGACTGAGAAGTACTCTGGCTGCTCCCTTCCTTCAGGTACAACTCAGAAGGCGGTGTTGGCAGCAGGGTGCCAGGCACAGATGGGTGCTGCAGGGCTGCTCAGCAGCTCCCTGGCTCCAGGCAGCTCCCTGGCTCCAGGCAGCTCCCCAGCCATCTCAGCAGCAGCTTTGCACCCTCTTTGCTTTGGCAGAGCAGCACAAGTATCTGCATGTGGACAAGGATTTCGGCACTCCACCCAACATGGGGGCTCTGTGATCAGTGTGAGATCTCCTCTTTCCCCAATCCCCCCGCATCTCCTCCTGTATTTGTAATTTCTTCTTCTGACAACTCACTCTTGATTAACTTCGAATAGTCAGGGAATTGGTGCAGGGTGAATCCCGGCAGAGCAGAAATGCCCAGGTTCAAAACCGAGCCATTTCAGTTGTCAAGTCCCCTCCTCCACTCTCTACCTTTTCCCTGCCCTGCCCCTCTGTGCGCACACACTGGCAGCAGCTGCAGAGCCAGTGGGATGCTTTGCATTCCTGGCAGAGAAGAAATACAGCAGCAGGTGAAAGGAAGCAAATACAGATCTGGCACTGTCCCTTGCCAAGCTGCTCTGTAAGAGCTCCTGTAAAAACAGACCTGGCTGTCTGGTTCCTGAACCACTGCGAACTGCTATTTTCAGTGTATGTGTTGAGAATTAACCCATGTCTGAGGAGGGGAAGGATTTCAGTTTTAAGGGGAGAGGTTGGGGGCTGAAGCAGCAGGCAGAGGCAAGTCTGGGCCATGTTCAGAAAAGCATACACAGCAAAGTACTCTTTGTGTTTTTTGCTGATCCTCTCACATTTGCACAAAGATAGATACAGGCAGCTCTAATTTTGCACTCATGCAGGTGTGCGTGCCTGGTAAGATGGAGTTTCTCTTGGCAAGGTCTCCGAGTATTCCTCCTCTGTACTGCTAAACTCCAGATTTCTTGCTGTGACAGTGATGTCTTCTGCCTGTCTCCGCAGGCCGCCCCTGTGTTGACTGCCATGCGTTCGAGTTCATGCAGAGGGCGTTGCAGGATCTCAAGAAGACGGCGTACAACCTCGACTCGCGGGTACGTGTTTCTGCAGGAATGCTTCCCTTAGCCTTTATCTCCCGGCGGCTAGGTTTGCCTGTCTGGGTACAGCAGACATGACATCTCTGCTGACTCACTCCCTTCCCAGCAAATAGGGTTATACCAAGCACAGATTATTTTTCACAGTCTGCAGAACTTCATTAATGATCATCTAGTCTGACTTCTTGCATAACAGTCTAAGGAATTAACCTCAGAGAGTCCCTGCACCAAACAGAGAAGGAAAGAAGATATACGAAGGAGAGGAAAACAAGAAAGGTTATTTACTCTCTGCCTCACAACATTGCTTCCAAGCTGTGGACTGACTATTCACAGGGCAGGGGCAGAAATGAGCAGGAGAGCGAGAAGGTGGCAGGCAGGGCTGGCAGAGGAAAGGGAAGCACACACATACCTTGCTCGCAGGTCGACACTCTGTGAAAAAGGGGGAAGCACGTTTTTTCGGGCATTTATCACAGCACACAGGGATTCTGCCACTTCACATGCCAGCCTGCAGGGGTCTCAGTGAACAAAGTGAGGGTGTGTTAATGCCCCGATTTTAGTAATTCATACGTGTGTGGGTTTGTAAATATGCACGAACTGGCTGGGATCAGATTTACCACAGTGGTTCTGGTGCTGTCTGAAGTTTGCAAGAGGCAGGAGGTCTCTCTCCTCTAATAAAGCCCCTCCATGCCTGTCTTGTCCTACCTCTCTTCCTTTTGAACAGAAACATCTCTCTTGGCAGGTAAGAAGGGCTCCTTGCTTCTCTACAGTCACACTCAGCTCAAATTGTCATTCCCAGCAAAGCCAACCAAAGGGATATAAATCAATTATGTGTCTCAAACCATAAGGCAATTATGTAGCTTTGCCTTTGGTTTCTTGTGACCTTGGGCAGCCCTGTCAGGCCCTGCACAATAAAGTTGGAGTGAGTTCAGCTTTCTTGAGCTATCAATAGCAAACTGATTAGGACAGAGCTCTGAGCGTGGGTTACATTCCAAAAGTTTCCTGTGCACTGGAGTAATAATAAATAACTCTTAAGTGGTAAAGTGTCAGTAGAGGAGCTTCACCTCCAGCAGCTGTGCTGGGCTCTTCTGGTGCATAGCAGAGTTCCACCTGTTTGGATTAGGGTCAGCTGAAATGTTTTGTACCTACACATGATATGTCAAGGCCAGGTGCAGTTGCAGCTGTGCTGGTTCTTATGCCATCCACAGGCTTTATGTGGGAAGTTACAGATTTTTTTCAATTCAGTAGAGGCAGCACAATTCCTTAATCCCGCCTACAGAGATATTCAGATGTGTCTATGATGTCTATTCTATTTGGAGAGTGGTGTGAGAGTGCAGCCCATCAGATAGCAGCACTGTCTTGGAAGAGGTGAGGCAGAATATAAAGGGAGAAGCTGGTCCCAGGGTGCCACAAGATGAATTTCTGTTTCTGTGAGGACCTAGACAGGTCTGACATGCCAAGGCATTGGCTGAGACAGCTCCCAGTGTTACAGAACAAGGGGCATAGGAACAGTGCATCACAAAACCAAACACAACAGTTATTTATAAGATCACCAACCCTTAGACAACTGAGTTTAATACTACTAGTAAATGAAGGCTGTATTACTGTACACGTTTCCCAGCCTTTGGATTGAGACTCCAAAGAGCTTTCTATGAGAGATTCTTTGGTTAAACCCATTATTTAATGATGCAGAGATACTAAAGTGTAATCCAGCAGCCAGGGCCCTACAAATGGCACACTGTGGCCTTCTGTACTCTGAAAGGTAGAGCTTCTGTATCCTTATTCCACTGCTGGTGCTTGGCTCATGCTGACCAGCTATAATTTCTCAAATTTGACACACAAATAACTTCATTGAATAACTCTTGAGTGTTGGAAATTGTTGCTACAAGGGTAAGCCCCATGCAGTACTGCTCCTGCATATCAGGAACTTTCTAAGCCAATGCCATCAAGGCCACAATTAATTTTTGTAATTGATACCTCTCTTTCACAGTCGTTCAGTTTGCAGTTGAGTGCTCCCAGAGCTGCTCTTCCTGCCCGTAAATAGTCCTGAGCGACGCCCAGGCAGAGTCTGTGGTAGCAGTGGCAGCTTGTTGGCATTACTGTGAAATCCAATAAGCCTGTTTGATGTTAAGATGATTCTATGATTTCTCCTGGGCTCCCAACAATGGGAGCATTCACTCATCCAAGAGTTCATTGTGCAAGCAGGGAGCTGTTTAACCGCGCCTGCCATTGCGCTAAGCTGATAAGTGAAAGCAGGCAAGGAACGTGAACAAGTCCTCTATAATGCAAAGGTGGCTGTCAAAAGTTCGAGTTGAGGAGGATGCAGGGCTGGGGAAGGGAGGGAAAGCCGTTCTGAAACAGCCTGTCCTGCACAAGCTTGCAGTCTGAGAACAAGAAGTGAATAATAGAGAGTGGGCACTTCTGGGGGACAGAGGCACTGCTGCCCAAGTAGGGCAGGAGTGGAGCAGGAGGCACACAGAAGTGCCCAGCTACTCCTTTGGAAGCTGTCTTTGTTAATTAGCCCTTTGCTGTGTCTAATGTCTCAGGAGGTATCAGGTCAGGGAAACACCAGCAGGCTGAAGACCTTGTTGTTTCACAGAGCTTTGAGATAATTTCTTAACAAGTGGGTTTCAACCTCTAACGGGTTTCTGCAATGCAGATGGGAAACTCATTCACAGTGAATTTAAGCCCACTAAATTCTCTTTTTCTCCCCTCAAAAAACTCTTCAAAGCCAGTCTGCAAACTGCTTGAGGGACCGCAGACGACAGGGTGAAAACCACAAGTTATGTTCAGGAAGAGGTTTCTCTTCAGTCACAATTGCACTCGCTGATGTGGATTCCTTGCACCAACAATTTTGAGTCTCACGAGAAATTGGCTTCTGAAATGATGGTGCCATTCAAAAAATGCAGCCTTTTTTCCTCAAAAAGTGTGACAAGAACCCACAAAATATTTAAATTATTTGATCACAATTAAATAAATGATACTTGAATATCTTTAAAGATCTAAAATTAATTTTCCCCCCATATACAGAGAAAAAAAGCTTGGAAATGCTTTTCCACCAAGGAGCTCCAAATACAACGGCAAGTAATTTTAAATTATGTATATTGAGAATGGTGTTTAAGCTTTTGCTTGAGTACTGATAATAAAGCAACTGTCAGTAAATTAACTCAAATTAATAGGAACCACACACTCAGACCTAGATCTGCCCTGAAAGATTACGAGTTTCAGACAACAGGGTTAGACTGACAGCTGGATTCAACTCAGAGTTGTTCTAGAGAAACAGCAGTGTGACTGAGAGCACAACTGGCTCCTCAGCACTTGCTATCTGGTGCAATTAAATTATACAGTACTGAAGGTATCACCAACAGGAAGCCATCAATCACACAAAGGAATTAAGAGCAGTGCAGTTGAAAGTGGAATTTGTTGCTGCGCTTATAAAGGACACTTTAATAATTTTGACAGCCTACTCTCTAGAACTTAACTGTGGAAATGAAAACATTCAAACTATTAAAATACTCTCCCTGCATCTCAGCTCTGAATATACTCATTTCATCACTTTTTCTGGATGAAAACCAGCACTAATAACTATGATTTTTCACTCAGCAGAGCACCTTGGCTACAGCTGTGCAGAGGGATTAGATCTAATCAATTATATAGTCTTTTAAAGTGATATATTCAGTTCTTTGATTTCATGGGTTTTTGTTGATTTTTTTTTTCAGACTGAAACCCTCCTCCTGAGAGCGGAAAAAAGAGGCCTGTGTGATTGCTTTCGTGCAATACACTGAAATGAGCGCTGGGATTTGGCCAATGGACATTCATTCATTTTTAAAATGCTGTTCAGTAAATTACAGGAAGATACAGAGTGCAAGTTGTGCCCCACCATAAGGAAAAGCATTTTTATCAAAACAGGTATAGCTCAGTTAGATTATTTTTGCTTTGTTGTGGTTTATCATTACTCTATGTGATATTGCATTTGCTGAAATGTCAACAGAAGAAACAGTGCCAAAGTCTTGCTTATGGGTTTTATGCAAGGGTAGCATCCTGCTTTTTTGGTATTTCAAGCCAAAAATTGTCCTTGGACTCTCAGGCCAACCTCTTGGCTTATGTGACTTGTCACAGATCTGTGAAAGTCAGTGAAGTCAAAATTTTTAATGTATTTAAAATAATGCATTATTTTAAATACATTAAATGTTATCCTTACATGAAAAGGAAGCTACTTTGCCATGATGTATAGATAAATATTTACAAACAAGCAGGCCTGGCTTTATATAGAAATTAATAGTTGTCACTGACTGCTTGGCAGTCCAAGGAAGGGCTTTGTTCCCAATTGTATCAGTAGTCCAGTGCACAGCAAACACAGTAATCTGTCTCACAATTTTAATTTCTTCAGAGCCACACAGTAGCTGTGATCTTTTTGGAGAGATTTATTAAGTATCTAATGTGATCAGTAACATTTGTAATCACATGAATACTGCCTGGCAGTTGAACTGATTGTGTCTGCCAAAATCTTCTGGAGAAGTGTCTTTCATTAAGCAAATCACATGTTGGATTGAACCACTCAAACTGGCCTCTACAGAGAGTTTTGGCAGAGAGCCCACACAATGCCTGCCTGCCTGCCCAGGAGTCTCTTGTAAACTGTATTTTGGGAAATACTTAAATTCTACCAAAATGGTCCTTAGGTCTTGCAGGGAGTCTACACTCCATCATGGTGGATTACAGTGCTGATGTTATTTGTATTCCTGCTGTAGTCAGTGTGAGACAAGAGAGAACAAAACAGTTTAAGCAGTGTAGTAGTAGCAGACAACAAGATTGTGCCTTGTTACTCTTTAAAAAAGAATAGCAAATCCTTTCTCATTGTTTGCAATTTTTCCTTTATTTTGGGAAGGAGAACAGAAAACAGCCCCAGTAGAAGGTTCCTGTTGATAATAATAGATTTTTCATTGGGCTTAAAACATCATCCCCAAAGTAGAGATTTGTGTATCAGCTCATGTATCTATGTAGAAACTTTTATACAAACAAGAGTATTGGAGCAAGATCAACAAAAAAGTGATTTGCAAAGTAATTTTACTTATTCTTATTAGTATGTCTGTCTTTCCATAAGTGCTGATGTTTTTGATATTTTGCTCTCAGCCTGCTCAGTAAGTTAGGATGGGGGCTATCTGTACATTTCCAAACTGCATCTCTCCCATTTTGTCTACAACATCAGGCACAGGAAAATAGGGAGCTGTGATCCACTGCCAACTAATTATTTCATGTGCAGTCATACTCAGTAACACAAAGGAGCGTTTTGCCCCATATTTTGCCAAAGTTGTTTGAAGGACTTGTGGTTCTCAGCAAAGAAAAGCTTCCTTGCACCTGTGTTTCAAATAAGAAATCAGCTTTGTCATTTGTAATATTCCAGCAAACCCCTTTGTAGGTCCTTGGGGCCTGTTTTGTGTACAAGAGAAGCAGCATGACACAGCATCAGCTCCCTTCTGGTAGCATCACACTGCACTGTGGCACCGGTCAATAGAGCAATAGAGGTTTTCCTCACAAACCAAATTTTATTGTACAAAGAAAACAATAGGATTAACACAGCTTCCTTGCAAAATTCCAGCCTTTGGCTACTTTACTCTGACTCAGATTTGGACCAAAGTAATGCACAGCTTTTGAGCCAGCTTTTTGCAGGAGATGGAATCCCAGCACTGAACCTGTGGATTTTGCAGCACTGCTCCCCTTTTTGGGGGGCAGCATGTCTATGGTTTGGTATTGCTATTGTGCATGCTTATTCTGCTGGTAGCCTAAAGAACCTTGCAAAGTCCTGTTACAAGAACTGAGGTTTTTTGTTCATGTTTTCATTTAGAAAAATGGCTGCTCACAGTTGAGTTTTGAGATATGCAGCTTGTTATGATAAAGAGGTGGAATGAATGACAAGTGGATGTTGTCTGACTCCCAAAGGGATCAGAGTGACACTGCAACTTTATGGTTGTAACAGAGTGATTATTCTGTACTTCTCTTTGTCTATAATGCAACACAATAAAAGGGCAAGATGCATTATAGTATTCAGTGTGCTTTGTTACTGATTTGACAAATTGATGGTGCTTATGCATTAATTAATGTCTGTTCTTTAACTAGGTGGAAAATCCACAGAGAAAAAATGCTATTTTTAATACATAAATAAAAAGACTTTGCATTTGGGCTAAATTTATTAATATGTTGTTATTTGCTGAAGTATAAAATCCAACTCACTCTTATTTGAAATAAAGGTACAGGAGTGATTTTGTGAGCTTCTTTAAGGACCCCTTACTCGGTGGTTTTGATAAAGTTCCTTATAATTGCAGGATGGCATGAAGAAAAAAATGGAGCTAGATAGTTTTAATTTATTTTTGCTCAGGAAGTTAATTTAAATTCAGAACCCCTTGAGTCTCCACTTACTAGAAGAAACCATGTATTTTGCAGAAGGATTTAATTGCAGGAGCGCTTAAAGCTGGAAGTTTTTTTCTGCCACCCACCACTTCCAGTACTTTTTTTGCTGCAGAGCTTGACCTTTTGAGGTCAAGCTGTCTTCTCTTCTCTTGGTGCAGTGCTTCTGCTGATAGCCCTGGGCACATGGCATTTGTACTCAGGGTGGAATGCAGGTGGTAGCCTGTAAAATTCACAGCTGAGTCCTCCCTGGAAGAGAAATGGTATGATCATGTTAGTGTGGTGCTGTCTCTGGGCAGGCAAGGTGACAGAGAAATCCTGGTAATGATCCCCACATCTCCAGAGCTTCTCATACCTCAGCCAGTGCCTCCTCTGGGTGTTATTCTGTGTGAACTTCAAGTCAGTAGTTTTGAGCTGAGTCTCAGAACAGCTCTCTGAAGACATGTCTGGATTTCATTCTGAAGATGGAAACACAGTTTACCTTGATTGTAATGTAGAATCCTGTTAGGTAATATCAAAGCTTAGTAGTATTATTGTTAGCTGAATCTAGCTGGTGAATGGACTCTGGAATACTCTGAAAATCCTGTGGAATACCGTCTCCAGACAGAAACCTCATATTTAGAAGCCAGTTATGTCTCTGTATCCAGAACTAGTCTGTAGGTAACTCCTGGGTGATCTGAGCATCCCATATACATTCCCCATTTTCAGAGAAATAGTTATGAAGCGTGGAATCATTTCCTTTGAGAGTGACCACGTGGTTTCTGTGCCCTCTTCTGCACCTGCCCCAGGCTGGTACCCAGAGACAACCTCCTCCTGTAGCAGTGGGACTCACAATGGAGGGGCCTGATAATGGTTTTTTGTTTGCTGCCAGCACATAGATCTCACCCTGATGAGAGAAAGCACTTGCTGAGCTGAAGGAGGCTAATGAATCCCAGCTTAGTTCAAAGTTTAGTTCAAAGGTAATTTAAAAGCAGAAAGGCTCTGAGGCTGAGCCTTTTGTGAGGCAGAGAAGCACAAAGGATGTTTTCTCTTTGGAACTGGCTCAATTTGCCCTTGCCCCTCTTGGCCTGCAGATAGAGAGCCCCTTACCTAAAACAGTGTTCTGCTCAATATTTCCCTGGCCAGGACTCAGTGCATGAGAGAAGAGGGGAGAAAGTGTGGAGGGGAAAAGACAGCTGCCCTCTGCAGCCTAGCTGAGTTCCTGGGGGCTCCTGGCAGAGAAACCAGAGCTGCAGCCTCCCTGGGATTTATGTGCTGAGCGTGGCAAGCAGGGGCTGCAGTCACTCTGACTGAGGGCAGTCCTGCAGACAAAGCACCACAGCGATGTCAGAGGCAGGATTTGAAAAGGGGAGCACAGAGATGTTGTGTGCACTGGTGCAAAAGAAGGGATCATTCTCCACACTCTCATCAAGCATGGCATGTGAAATTTCCAAACTTTCCAGAACCTGCTTTTGAGAGCTGTGCAATGAAATGCAAATGGAAGAGGTGGTTGTGAACAATCCGTATTCCTCAGCTGAAGCTATGCAGAAGATGGGAAGTCTCAGGGAGGCTGTGTGCTGCGCTTGTTCCCAAAGAAAATATGAAAGAGACGGAAGCACCTTTTGTGAGCTGGTACTTGCTGATTTAAAGATTAAGGGGAAATTAATTTGAAGGTGCTTTTGCTCTCCAAGGAGAAAGGCAACACTCAAAGACTGTTCTTGGCAGCAAACATTAAATAGAGGTGGAAAACTAATACCAATTGCAAATACGTGTGTGTGTGTGTGTGTGGGCGTGTGTGTAATATGTATATAATAGTTAGCCTCACTTTTGCTGTTATTAAACATTTTGAATAAATAATTCCTGGCTGCAATGGATGAAGCAGATGCATCTGCTAAACTTCTGAAAAGTCACTATGGTTTTCCAATGTCTGATTCTGGTTCTACCTTGAACCAGCCTTGGGGGTCTGTTCAGACCATGCATCTCTGCATAGGCAGAGGAAGGAATGAATTTTCCCCCATATGCTCATGATAATTTGTTGACTGCTGAAGAAGGATCCCACAATAGAGGGGCATTTGGTCCAACGTGGACAAGCTTCTGTGCTCTTGTTGTGTTTTCTATGTATGTGGCTAGAAACAAGATGAAGTTATGAACTTGCTGAACTCCAGAGGGTAGGAATGAAAAACACCAGGAGGTTCTTAGAAAATCACTTAATCATTCTCATGGTTCTTGAGGAGACTGAAACACATGGTAGACTTTGTAGGAGTCCATTTGCCTCAAACCTGTATCAATCCCTCCATCCCTGAGCTGAGTGGCAGAGCGGAGGCAACTGGATCTTCGAATCATGTCATTCCAGTTGGCCATGGTGCTCAAAGATGTTGGGGAGGAAAAGTAAAAGCAAAAGGCCCAGTGGCAGCACAGAGCAGCCACCCATGATGGAGCTTTATAAACTGAGGAACCCTAGGTATCTGCTTGCCCTGTGTCCCTAGCAGATAAAAAAGCCCTGTCCCTAGCAGATAAAACAGAATTAACATGATGGCATTCATAAATGTCCATTATTAAATCTCCAGGTCACTGCATCCGTCATTATCTTCTCCATGCAATAGCTCCTTGCAGAGAAGTCTCCAGTAAACGATGGACCGTTTATTCAGCCTGGCTTGTCTCAATGCATTCTGGACTCCATATCATGGCTCTGTTCAGGCTGAAATCATCAGAGCTCTTTTCCCAACGCTGTGGCCCGAAGTCTACCCTTATATGCCCACATGGGAATCTCCATGATCTCACTGAAAACCACATGAGGTGACCCAGGCCTGTTTCACAGAACACAGTGCTTTGTTTCCTCTGTGTGCCTAAAACAGCTGCCTTTTGGATCTCCTACAATTCCCTTACAGTGCTGTAGAAGGTTTTCCTGGACAGAGCAAAACTCCTGTGCCCTATCCCTAGAAATACAGAACAGGGAGCTGAGGGCTAAAGGAATTTGATCCTATAAATTGTGTTTCTCAAGCTGATCATGAGCTCAAGGTTAAATATTATCCATAGTTCAAGTACTGACCATGTGAAATAGCAAACAGAAGTCCAGCCTTTTTATAGTGGTGCAGAAGGTATTTCATCATCTCAAAAGCATTAAGGTACTAAAGATAGATGGTGCCTGCAGCACAGATTACTGAATATATCTGTTTTTTCTAACTGTTGGTACACCAACCTGCTTTTACCATTTTGTACATTATAGATGGAGACAAAATGACACATCTCAAGGGGACAGATTCTCTTTCGATCAGATTTCATTCCATATGAATAAATAAAAAAGGAGAGGTAAAACCATGGATCTACAATTCTTTTCCCCCACAGAAACACAATCATGATAACAAGTCCATCTTCCTTGATGTTTAATTCCTTTTCTTTTTAATTGCTTAAGAAATTGTGCCTGTACCTCACTACTCAAGGTGTGTGTGGGAGTTGGATGTATAGCAGACTGTAAAGTATGTAAAGCTCATCCGGAGCAGTTTAGTACAAGCCTGAAGAGGGATTTGGAAACCAGGAATTGAGCTGTGATACAGCTTTGCCACTCGAGTGCTTTGAGGTACTGCCCATGTTTCTTTTGCTATCTCTGGCCTCCAAATTTATCAAAGGAGAAATATTCTTTCCATAAGAAGAATGCAAGCCACTGTGCCTCCATTGTGGATGTATTAAAGCCAAGCATTATTTATGTATGAAAAGAGCAAATTCTTCAGGTTACAATTGTTTTAAGATGAAATCAGTAGACATCATAGCTCTATATGACTTCTAGCATTAAATATACAAAAAGTTATTGACTGTCTAACTATTGGCTGTTTAGCTAACACTTGGGTGATATACACAAGAAATAAAGAGGTAAGTGTTATACATTTAAGGCATTTATCAAATTACCAATTTTCCTACTTGGAAACTAATGAAAAACTTTATTTCAAATTCTGGTCCACATTTCTAATGCCTCTTCCTGAGCTGTGCTTTTTTATATTTCCTTCCTCCAAACATCCACATCAGTAAGTTTCAATAACAAGACGTGCAACAGCAAGGTAATACGAAGGTTATTTTGTGAACATTCAAGAAGGAGGACAAAGGAGAAAGTTACAAATTTCTGTTCAGAGACTCAAGGTAAGATGTGATGTGCAAGGCCCATCATAACATGACCTTCTCTCTCTAAATAGACTGCTGTATATTGCCTGCAAAAGAAAAATAGTCTGTGCCCAATAATGCATTGAATAATTGTGATTTTGAATTTGTGAAGCAGTTCTGAAGAATGGATTGTAAGGACTGCAGAACACTTCATTGTTGTGCCCAAAAAACACTCAACAAAAGCCAAGGAGAAATGGCAAAATTTAAAACCTTCTTCATTGCAAATAATCAACTATTTCCCATACATACAGTTATATAATAGAAACTAACAACTTCATTGTGATGTAGTTTGAGTTGGATCTGGATGTAAATGAATTCCCTCATTGGATTTAATAAGTGTTGGACCTTGGTCAGCTCTTTAATAGCAAGTGCAAAGGTGAAACACTTGAAGGAAAAAAACCCCAAACAAAGTAGTAGCAAAAGTTTGGGAAGACAAATATGATAAACTTGGGAAAATGCATTTAACTGCTTTCCATTTGACATGAGGTCTGATTTACACCATGTCCATTTAAAACTTCAACTGCACATGGCATGTGAGCAAGTTTTTTGTATTGTCTCCTCAAGATCAGTGCTGTGAGCAGAAAGATGCTTTGGGCTATGTTTATTAGAGAAGCTCTCCTGTTGAGTCATGAGGTGCAGAAAGGACTCCTTGTCCTTCTAGACTCCTTCTCAGAGAGGAGTCTGGATGTGGCTGGGTCCAATCCTAGTCCCAGACTTAGTCAAAGGGTTTTATAGATTCAATTGAATCTTTGTACAATGTGGGATTAAGGATGGTAACCCAAATATATTTATATTAATAAGATTAATTATTTATTTTATTGATGATTCTAATGATAATCATTAGAATAAAAGACCTTTATCAGAATTATTTACTGCACAGTATAGATAGCTATAGCTACTTGTATAGTGCACTATTTTCTGAAGCAATATTGAAGCAATGATATTAAAGACAGTAAAAGAATTATGAAGTAGAGACTGATGTTACTCACCCACACAAACAACTGTGGGCAAATCTCTTCCACTTGGCCTTGAGGAGCATCCCCACTCATGGGAGAATCTCACAAATGCTCTTAGAAAAGGTTTGTTAGAAGTCCCTGCCATTGAAAAGTGGGATTTTATAGTATAAAATTATTGAGTCTCAATCAGATGTTTCTGTGCCAGCTGTGTCAGCTCAGAAGCTTTAGATAAATTATCAGTACTATGACTTGTTGGTTCCTTTATGAGTAATTTGTCTGCTGCTTCCTCACTGGTGCCAGTTTCTGTAAGGAAACCTTTTCTTCACATCCTCAGAATGTTTAACTTTGGGATTGATGAGTCAGGTCTCAACATTCTTCAACACCAAAAGTAGTTCAGTATCCCTTCATTCTCTGTCCGCCACTGATAACTTTTGCAAATAGGGTAAAGTTCCAGCTGTTTTAACCCCAATTAGTCAAAGCAACCTGCTATAATCAGTAGCCATTTAGACCAGCATTTTATTCTTTTAAGGTCACCTGATAGCTCATGTCTATCAGGACAGGAACTTTATCATCAAATTCGGTCTGCAATTAGCCAGTGTGAAGTTTTCTGGCTGAGACTGGCACGGTTGCTCGTTTGGATGCCCATGTACTCCTGCCAGTCACTGACAGCCTGGGGAAAGCATCCAGGCCCTTCTGCCCGGGTCACTGACTGGCTCTGTGGGGAACAGCCCTCCTGGCAAAGTGTTCTGGCACACGGAGCCTGGGAGGGTGAGCCATTTCCCTGGATTTGTCACTTCCCTGGGTGTTCAGCAGGCTGTGCCTGAGGACTAAAACTGCTCTTGGGCTCGTCCTTCCTAACGAGAAAGGTACAGAAACACCTCTGCCTTTCTGCTGGGTCTGTGAGCCAAGTGTTAATGGGGAAAAAGGTTCATATTCTGTAGGAATGGAAACCCCGAATTTAGTTTTGCCTGAGGCATTAGGGGTTGGCCCCTTAGGAGTGGTGTTTCCTTGCCCTGAACTGGCTCCCAGCAGCCTTTAATAAAACCCCAGCCTTGTACTGTCTGAAATTCACTGCTCACGGCCACCCTTCACCTTGAGACAGCCATACTGCAGGATTTGTGATGATCCCAGCATAATCCTGGTATATTGTTTGTTTGCAAGGAAGGAGCGGATCTAAAATGCTGTTGCTACTGTGTTACCTCAATACCACAACTGTGATGAAATTACACTGGAACCACGGTGTTAAAGCCTCAAGGTCAGTCACAGAATCTGCCAGGTTATTTTTGCTGACAAATCCAGCAGTCCAGAAGAAGAAATCATGGGATTTACACAAAAAGCATAAGATGAAATTAGTACATCCAAATTGATTCTCTTAATGTTGTGCCAATTTTCATGCTTCAAGTCATGCTAGCTGGAAATTACAGCAGGAAATAGTGCAGAAATTGTATTAAATCCAAAAATATGATAACTCCAGAGAGCTGAGGTTTTTAATGAGTTGCCTTTGGTTGTTTCAGTAGATAAAACATGAAGAGTCCTACTGCAAAGACCCCAGCAGTCTGTAGTCAAAGAACTCCACCAACTTCCTCAGAGTTCAGCTGCTGATGAATTTACTCCAGTGAATCAAAGGTTGTTTCTACATTACTCCATTCATTACATTTTGTTGTAGGTTTGGGTGAGTTTGATGTGCCTCATTAAGCAAATCAGATACTCAGCTCACACACTCAGATGGCTTCTCAAATACTCCCTGAGGAAGTGACTGTGGAGCTCAAGGGACCTAGGTATGATCTCAGAATCAAATCAATTTTGAGATGTTTTGCGAAGTTTTGCTTGGAAAGCAAGGCGGGAGGGCTGTGCAGGGATACCTACAGATGAGCAGAGGGAGAGAGACTGGGTGGATGAACTGGCTGGAGCAGTGAGCCAAGATACAATGCTCCAATTCTGATGCTCTAGAGGTTCTTTCTGTAACAACTGTTTCAACTCTGCACATCCCAAGAATCTATATGTGCCACCAGAGTACAAACAATAAATCTTGTGGGGTGCTACAATAGCAGCTTGCTTAAAACAACATACATCCATGCTTAACAGCTTTGGAAAATTGGACATTGAGGGCTCAGCAGCCTTTGGGATTCATTGCTTAGTGAGTTTTGCTCTCTGTTCAATGGAGCCATTACTCAAGCCATGACAGTATTTTCCATTATGTATCCATGTGTTTGCAGCCGCTGAGAAAAGATCTGCTCCAGATAGAAATGCAGTGTGCAAACTACCCAAATGCTATTTTTGGAAACAGCATTTCCAGAACAATTGTTTGAGACTTTACAATGGGCCCTGCTGAAAAAGTGATGCTCTGGCTGGGAAAGGTTGAAGGAAATGGAAGGGCTTCAGCCCATTCCTTTAGGACAATTATTTCAGAAAGATATTTAGAAAAGCAAGTTAGGAGTTTAACTTGAAGAACTTTGGGGGTGAAGCATTTAAAGATGAAATTTAATAAATGAAGAGATAAGCAGGTTCTGCTATACTCCAGACATTTGAACTGTGTGAGAAGGGCTTGAGGCGGTCAATGTACAAATCTGGTTGTCAGTCATAGTCTGGTTTCTTTTTGTTTTGGAGTGATTTGTTTTGTCAATGTACATTTGGACCTCCGAGTCCTTCCTGTGCCTGCTGGCTCTTTGCCTGCCACATTTGTGCAGACAACCAGGCTGAAACACTTGCTGAGGATTGTTTCCATGCATTTGTTAGCTTGATGCAGTTTCACATTTCCCCCTGACTACATTTAAGTTAGAATTTGCCTCTCTTGGAGTTTGAAAACCCCATTCTTACAAATTTCTAATGGTAAATCGGCAAACAAATCTTTCACCTGTCTTTCCTTTTCCCAGTCATCTAACCTTATACAGAGGCTCATCACTGTGTGAAACCTGTGAATCATTGTCTTTCATTGATTTTAGCTTCTTGATCAGTTCTCTTCACCAGATTTCAACAAAAATGTAAATGCTGAGGCTAGAAGTCTGTCACAGTTGTTCAAGGCTGGCTCATTTTTCCCTTTGGGTATTTTCTAGAGTATCTTCTTATACATAATGTATCTCTTTCATAGGCTTCTGTTTAACTGTTCTCCAAAGTCTTGGCGCTTTCTTGTCAATAAAGGTTGGCACGCTTTCAATCACAGTGCTTTGGAGCTTTATTCTTTTGTGCTGAAAGAGTCACTGCTAGAAAATGCCTGAGGAAAGCACAGTTATATATAATAAGGAAGGTTTATGTCATTAGAAAGGGAAGCTTATCTTAAATAGTGTTCTGATAATTAGATTTTATTGGGTTTTGTTGTTTCTGCCCAAGAAGAATCTAACAGTGGTGGTAAGGACTGAACTGAAAAACACAAACAGAAGTGCAGCAAGAAAATGGCATGGGTTTTCTCAGCTGACTGGCAAGGTCAACAAGAACGTGAAAAAGAAAATTTGGTCAATGTTTTCAGCTTTAGCAACAACTTATGTTTTCATTGAGAAAAAGGATTTTTCAAGTTGAAAATGTTCTATTGAGTTTCTGCATAAATAATAGTTAATGATCCAAGTTAAAGACTCATTAATGATGTTGAGGGGGAATAGAAATGCCAGTGGAGGAATGTGCTGCAAGCAATTGCATCCAAGTAACCCAGATGCCCACCTGCCCCTGGGATAGATGGGGAGAACTCAGCGTTCATGGAACAAAATCCCAGGAGGCGGTGGAAGGGATTGAAATTCCTGAGAACCTGTGCTGTTGCTGGGGAACAGAACAGCAGCAGTGGGACAAGAGGAGTCCAGTCCTTCAAGACATTGAATGGGCACAACTCATCAACCACATTGTTTGTGTATGAATGGTACTGTCTTAGAGGCTAAACTGGGGTACCCACACAAGAGAGGCAGCCTGGAACGTGTTAAAATCCAGGGTCATGGAGGTAGAAAAGAAAGGATACAGAGATCACCAGTGCATTGTCCCCACACTGCCAGTGCTCCCAGCACTGGGAGGTCGGGGAGGCAAGGGGACACTCCAAAATCTGTCAGGTTTCCACCAGGGTACAGCAGCCAGCCAGTACCGTTCTGGGCTCTCCATCCTGTCTCCTGAACGGCCAACACTGTACAAAAGCTGAAGAAAGGAAAAGGAAGAGCTCAGCAATCCTGTGCATCTCTATCCCTGAGCTGTTGCTTTGCAGTATCTTGAGAAAAAGAAGGGACCAGCTTCTGTAGTTTTAGAACAGGGAGTTGTGCCCCTTGATGGTGGGGAGGGATGGCATTTTATGTGCTAGTAGGTTGGGTTGTTATGGTGCTTCCCCACTGTTTATTCCCATTGCAGAAAATGCACATCTTCTAAGAACTGCTCCATCTATTGCTGTCTGAGTATTAAACTGATTTCATGACACTAGCATCCAAAAATATGGGGTCTTACAGACACCTAAGGCACAACTACAGGGCTCAGTTCAGATCTTGGTATATCAGTTCCTCTGAGGCAAGTGTGGTCAACAGTCAGGTTCAGCCTTTCAAAGAAGAATAAGTGGTAGGAAGAGAAAAAAGTTTATCCCTTTGGCTAGCAGTGACTTCTGTGGACATTTGGGAAGCCAAGTGCGTTGTTTGACCCCTGTGCTGAGCCTCAGAGAGCCAGCAAGACCAACCTGGTGGATTGGAGGGAATGACAGTAAATACCTCTGTGTGCTTTTGGATCTGCAAACATCTTTATATAAATATCATTTAGTTGGTAGAGGCTTGCAGGGCATTATTTTTGATGGTATTATCTCCTTTGCTTTTAGGATCTGTTTGATTTCTGGCAGAAGACATGGGAGGCTGTCTTGCACACTTAGTCCCTGCTTCAGAACCATTAGCACACTTGGTGTAATTATAAATGCACTGAGCCACAGTTCAGACCTTATGACGTTTATTTCTTTCACTCTGGCAACCCTTCAGACAGGGAAGTACAATATTCAGCCCCACATCTGAACTGCTAAAGTGATCACTTTTCTTTTTTTCCTGGCTGGAATGACACTTTCAGCAGGATCTGTGTCTCTTCCAGCAAAACAAACAGATTAATGGGTCAATAGCTCTTCAATTTACAAATCTCCAACTTTTGCATTTGTTTTAAGGAAGAAAGCTGTACAAACATGTAACTCAGCCAATTGCTCACACGCCACTGTACTGGTATAGTGTGCTATCTCTAAGCCAGCAATCAGTTGTAAGTAGATTTTGGTTTACAGGAGAATGTCTGATTTGGTCTTTTAATTTCTACTTTTGGCTCACCAGTATCTGAAACTTTTGGTGTTTCTCCTTCCTGAAGTGGTAAAATGGATGATCAAGGTCAGGCTTGTCTTGGACAGAGTCTTGTTTGCTTTACAAAAACTGTATTTAATGTCCTTTCTCATAATCTGTATTTAATGTCCTTTCTCACTGAGCAGTGTTATAATTCAAGGCCTTTTCTCTATTGCCATCTTTGAGCACCAGTTCCATAGCTGCCTGTTCCCGTGGTAAGGAGTTCTGTTCTTCTGTGAAGTCAGTGAGTAGAAAGATCCATTTGATGGGTTGCTGAACCCATAGTAAAAACCACACTTCAAATCTGCTGTTTACATCACTTTAAATCTAGGAGGGTTACAGGAAGGCTGCAGCAGAGGACAGGAATGAGAAATATAACACAGTTGATGATTCAGAGGCAAAATTCACCACTACAAAAGATCTGTATGCATTATTTATAGGGCAGGCTGGCAGTGCTTCTTTGAAATCACTCTGCCCTCATGTTTTGGCTGCTCTTCTGTAAGTCTGCAGAGAAGTGGGAGACAAGATGATGCAGCAGAGGGGACATGTGAGAGTCTGGGCAGAAGGCCATTTAGATGGGTTACATGAATCAAAAGGAATAAACCTTGGATGACTCCTGTGCATTTCACTGAGTGTCATTTCTCAAGGTTCAGCTGAGGTTGGTTAAAAACCTGGTCCCTGCACATGGAAATACAGCAGAGTTGGAGAGGTACATTTCTCTTGAAGCAGGAAGGAGCTATGCCTGGTCTAATGGGATAAGTGTGTCCATAAATTCCTTACAGAAGAAGGCAAAGGCTTATCACTTCTTAACCCAACTATGTAGGGCTCACTTTCTGAGCCATGAGTTCAACACCTGCCAAACTCCCCGCTCATCAGCATTTTCACTGAGGTCAGTCCATTTCCTGCTGGAGGTTCTGTGCCTGTGTTGTCAGGCACTTGCTTTGCAGCTTCCTTGCTGTGAGATGCACAGCCTCTGTCTCTCCTGGAAGCATGTACCTGCTATGTACAGTCATTTAATTTGCCCCCCTGTTTGATTTCTGTGTTGAACTCTGGGTGCTGTTGACTTGTAGCAATTACAGAGTTTTCTGCCAATTAGGCAGTGGAGATGAGCAGCAATGGGCTCCCAAACAGCCCTTCTGATGCTCTGGATGCTCAGTGCACTGCTGAGCTGCCGTAGGCTATTGCAGAGCTGTTGGCACTAGCATTTTTCTTCTGCTTGCTGAGGGCTTTTGGGTCAGCCTGCAGCCTCACAAAATCTATTCAAGGAAAGATTAGAGTTGAAGTTAGTTCTTGCATAAAAGCAACAGAGAGAAAAAGGTCAAAAAATACCCGTTTTTCTGTAGCAATTGTCAGGAAAGAGAAATTTTCCCTCTACATTAAAAACACCATCATAGTTCACTGGGGAACATGATATGGTGCTCTTCACTTAGGTAAGGGCTCACAGACAGAGCTTCTGGGCTCATCAGAAGCCAACTCAGCCTCCAGAGCAGTTTTGGCAACATCTGTAATCCCCATGTGCCCCACTTTCCAATCAGCTGACTGAAACGCAGATTCCCTTTTTCTAATGCCTGCCCAGTTTCTCTTGGAAGCAATTTGGGTTAATAGCTGACCTATCAGTTTGCAGTGACCTGTAGGAGGATGGTACCAGATTTCAGGTGGTAGCCAAGACTTCTGTTTTTCAGTAATAATACTAAAAATCACTCTGCGGCAAAATCCAGTATAGACCAGTTTTCTCTGTCTAATTGCCAGCAGTGCTCACACCCAGCAGAACAGAGTACAACGGCTACCAGCAGAGTCCTGCACCATCCTGCCTGCTCTAGAAAGTGGATATTAATGTTACATATTTATGCTCCCTTCTTTTGCTTTATAGTTCTGTAGAGTCATCTCTCTGTCACCTGACTTGGCCATGGTTTGTTGTTTTTTTTTTTTTTCCCTTTCTTACTTTTTTTTCATTTTGGCCATTGTTGACTGTTCTGGTAAAGGAGAAGTTTCACAGTTCTTCATACTGTTTTGCCATGTCCTACTGGAGGTATCTCTCCTAGATATTAACTGGGTTTTTTGTAGCAAAATACTCATTTTTATCTACTGATAACTTCTCTCTTAAGACTTATCTGAAGAGATCTTTGAACTATAAGCAAAAATGAGGGCTGGATTTACTAGGAAATGGCCTGTATCTGACCTTGTATTTTTTTACGGTTATGATCGTGATGTCTTTTATTAAAACATTCCTAAATAAACTGACGTGTCAGTCACCACATACCAAGGCTGCCAACTTCCCAACAAAGCAGATAAAACTAATTCTCCCCAGTATCAGGATGTAGAGAGAGGAGTAGAAGCTACAGAGCAGAAGGTGTGATGACCATCACACACCTTGTGATGCATAACCAAAGCTGATGCACATTACAGAACAAGCCAGCAGCTAAACTCCTTCTGGAGAGATCAGGCACAGACTAGATAGGCTTGTGGTGGTATGGCACCTCACTGTGCACATCCTGCACTCAGAGCAGGGCCTCAGACTTTCTGCTGGCACCACCAGGGCTGCAAAACTGTGCCCTCAGTCAGCAAACTCCATCAACAAAAGGCTGAGCTAAAAATCACCCCAAATGCATCTTCTGGATGCTTTCCCCAGCCAGTCAGCACCAGTCCAGTATTACCAGGTACCATCTCAGCCACCTTGCCTTCTCTCATCAGGCTCTGCTGTACTGAGTAACCCAATGAGACAAGCCAGGGAGGCCAGAGAAAATGGAGAAGTAAAACTGTGGGCACTATGAGAAGGGGGTCCTTACAAATACCTCAGGTGTGTGCTTAGCACAGGAGAACCTTCTAAACACTGCTAGAACCAGTAATGCAAGGGCTCAAGGAAAAAGACCATGTAACTGGCATCATCCTCCATGAGACCAGTGATGTCAAAAGGAGAAGAAATAAAAATAATGTGTCTCTAACTTTGCGGCCTCTGCTAATTTGCTTCTAGAAAGACCCCCTTTAAATTTCCCACCATCCCATAAGCCATTTTCTGATTGACAATGAGCAAGAAGTAAATGTAAGGACTTCCTTGATTTCAGTGCTCCCTTGTGGAATATTAGCACTGACACGAATTTCAGTGGCATTGCATCTTCCAAGGACATATGTTTTTCAGGCTCCATGATGCAGGTTGGATGTGCTCTGATGAAGGCTGGTCTCACTTATCTCCATACCAGCTCGCAGTGGTTAACGCCAAAGTCAGGAAAGCTGGTCCTGACAACTAATCCCCATCTAAAGACACTCCTATGATTTTTTTCCAGTTTAGTTGGCACTTTTCTCATCTGTGCCAAAGCATCAGTACATTCTGCAGGCAGGCTTGTACCTGTGCACACACTTTAATCCAGCACAGTGGAAGTGTTTGTTCCTCACTCCATGCTTAAATAACAGCTGAGCTCTCCTGGACCCAAACAGGGTAAATTATCAAGGATAAAGCACATTTGTTAGATGTAAACACTCCATGCAAATAGGTGTTCCTGCTTACAAGGGCTCTTGGCTTTCTCCCCTACATAGGTAGTTTAATTTCGCTCCTTAGAAGACAACAGTGAAACATGATACTACATTTTTAAGCTTTTATTCATTTTAATTTTCCTCAAATGGTTTTCACTGTAACAATCTCAACAGGAACCAATAACGCACATAATCGCAGGGTCCTTGATAATGATGAAAGTAGATTTGCTGCCAGCAGCTATTATGCTCATTTGGGAACTCTGAAAAACACTACCCATGCTTTTGTTTGGGTGAGATAAAGGGCAGTTTTACCTTGGAAAAGGGGTGTTAGGATGGCATTTTCTTATTCAGTGGCTTTGCTCCTTGCTCTTGTCAGATATGCTGATGTTAGGGGAGACAAGTAAAATTGTACTACCTCAGGGTTTTAACTGCTCTCTACCTTGCAGTGTCAGATGCACTCCATGGTTCATTATCATCCAAACTGATTCATTACCACTCTGCACAGCTCCTCAGACCCACCTCAGCCCTCTGGAGAAGTGCAGTGGATCAGAGGAGCCGGGGAAATACTTGGAGCAAGTTGTGTGCAGCCAGGAAGCTCCTCCCTGCAGCCAGCAGCCCACAAGGGTTAGCAAGGTTGTTGTCCCTTCTCTGCACTGTCACCAGAATGAGTGACTGTCCCCACGTGTGACAGGGGCAGCCAGGACAAGAAAGGGCAGCTGTGCTCCCTTGAGAAGCAGGAAATGTGGCCGCTTGCACCCTCACGTGTCATTTGGACAAAGCAATGTCTTGGAGGCAGACTAAGGTGATCAGTTGCTGGTTTTCAATTTGTACCTAAATACCAGCATGGCCCTTGTCATCCCCATCACACCTCTCTCTGAGCCACCTGCTGATTTTCCTCCTAAAACTTGGACAGTGGGGGAAGGGCTGGTAATTATGGGAGGAGATTCATCAAAAGTGGTTGACAAGAGAACTGAAAAGTGGTCATAGTCCCAGCTTTCTGTCTGAATCATAAAGTCCATCCTTGTAGGCCTCTAAAATTAATGTGGAATGTAAATACAATTATACAATATTTACTTGTCTGTAGTGCTCATGGGCCACAGACGTTTTAGGAATAAGACATAAATGGAATGTCAAAGCATTAGAAATCATCTTTTCAAGTAAGTTTTTCATATCTTTATTAATACATTCAAAAACCCATTAATTTTATCATCAGCCACAAGCAAATTTATTTAATAGCCATAAACTCATCCCTAGTCATTAATGATATGGTTTTTAACATTTTCAATTTCCGCTAAATTCACTGGGAATTAAAAAAAGTCAGAGCTTCAGAAAACTCAGAATATCAAATCATAAATATTTTTACATGTATTTATTTTGTTCTTACGTATTCATTTTGTGAGGAACAAAGCCTATTAATTCAACATCCTGGAACATCAGATATACAGTAAGGACAAAGTTACATCTAAACTCCTGTCATTTTAAGAAACTGCTTATTTGAAAATTAAAACTTAAGTGAATATACAGTTCTTAATATTGTGTAATTTCCATCACAAAGACGGACAAAATACCACTGTATTTTCGATGTGGAGAAATTCCATAAAACTAAGAAAGAAAATAAAAGGGACAAAGGACATTGTATAAAGCCTTTCCCTCTTTCTCCAGGTATTCAATAGAATGAAAATTGATCTGTCTTAGGGACAAAGGATCGCAGTAAGATAAAATTGGCAGAGGCAGTACTTAATAATTGTGTCAAACAAAAGAGGACATTTAGAAAAAAAAAATCAGCAGCATCCAAATGCTGTATCTGTATTTGTTTCAGTAAACTTCACCCTGCTATTTCACATATGATGACCTAGAAGCAGAGCCCAATTCCTTATGTCTGCCAAGCCTTTGTGTTCAGGGGAGCCTTGAAATGATTTTCACTTTTAAAGGTACGAGAGCTCTGAAAACATCCCAGCTCACAGTGTTTTAGAGCCTGACTTCAGAGTCATTAGCACTACTTTTTGAATGAAAACCAGATATTTGCTTGAAATATACAACCTTGAATGATGCTGCAGCCAAAGATGCCCAGCTTATCAAAACAAGCTTCGACCAGGAAAGCCGCCAGAAAATGTTTGGGGTTTCTGGATTTATTGAAGTCCTGCAGCTTCTGATATTACAGCTCTTGTGGCAACATCCTGTCTGAGCTCCTGGAGATGTGTCGGGTCACTCTGGTGTCTGAAGGAGCACTGGCTACACACGTGGCAGCAGAGATGACTCAGCAAGCCTAGAGCAAGCTCCTGGGTGTTAGGAGTCTCTGACACCTGCTCAGATGGGGTCCAAGAGCAGAAGCAGGCTGCAGTCCCCATAGAGGCAAAGCCTGCTGCTCCTGTGCAAAGATAAGGAGTGCCTGGAGGTGAGGTTTGGTGATGAAGGGATGAAAATCTAATTTCATTTACCCCACATTCTCCTAATTGTGTACACACTCTCCAAGTCAGGGCAGCAGACCCAGAGTATTGGTTTGCAACCTGCTGCCCCGCAGTTCTGGGACTTACCCTACACTCTGTTTGCTGTTTAGCAGCAACTGCACATCTTTATTGACAACGGTGGTACCCAAATAAACCAGCTGGGTAGTGTCTGGGAAATCTGTCTGTACAACTCACAAATTCTGTTTGATATTGGGGACTTGATATATGTTGCTTGAATTACAAGCTCTCTTTGGAATACAGGGCAGATCTTACTTTTCTGTCTCTTTACATCTCTTTTAAAGACAAAATAGTGTCCAGAGGGCATGTTACAGTACCAGAATTTGGCAGTCACTGAACCCTGACAATCTTCTGACGGTATGGCAGTATCCTTCCTACAGCAATGAGTGATCTCTGAGCAGTCTGAGTGTTACGTGTATTTTTGTGCCATCCTCCTTGAAAGCATAAAATCTTAACCAGAATGCTACAGGGAGCTTGTGATCACTGGACCCCTCTGAGCTGCCATGCTCACACAATATTAGGTGTCACTTTCTCCTGATGGCTGAAATCTGCCATGATTGCCAAGCCAGGACACCCATGCATGGGGCTCAGTGCAGCACAGACACTCTCTCTTCTTTCCAGAATTCAAAGCAAAACCAAAAACCAGCTACTTTGCTTCAGAGGTGGCTCCACGTATCCAGCTTTAGACAGCTCCAAAAATGTAAGATGATTTGGGTTCAGCTTCCTAGTATGAACATCCCTGGCTCAGTGATGCCAAGAATCAAACCAGCATGTCTGCAATAAAACAGATCTAACAAAGGCTGCTCCTGGCGATGCTCTGCTGTCACACCAGCATCAAATATCTTTTCCATTATGTTTGAATTAGTCTTATTAGTTCAGTCAGACTTCATTTTTTCAATGCTTGGGGTCTTCTTGAAGTAAGACACATTAACTTCATCCTGATTTATAGCCCATGGGTTGGTTTCACTGGTTTGTAAACTGAACTCCTACATATTTTTCCTTCCTTATGGCTGTATTTTCTGTCCTCTTCCCTCCCAGAGCTGCCTGTCTGATCAGCCCGTGCACTGTGTAGAGTAGTTAAAGATTAACACAGCCGAACTGTGGCAGTGTAGATCTTGAATATGCATGGAAACACAGAAAACAATTTTGCAAAACAAGTTGCACAAGCACTTCATGAAAAAGGTTTGCTCATAATATTTCCCTTTATTTCTATCATCAGTCAGTGAACAGAGGTGTGGGCTGTTGGCAGTTTTACCTTCCTGTAATTCACTGTTAAACCTAAAACTCACATTGAGAAACTAGAATATGCTCTCTCCAGTCGTGGCCTGTACAGAAAGGGGGGGAATGGAGAAGTATCTGTAAGAATTTTCCCAACACTAAATCCCAGCACTGGTCACTTAAATAGTCCCAGAACATGTTTTGCAGCCTGTAGGAGGAGGGTCAGTCTTTGATCTTTGGGTGTTAGAGAATCAATTCTTCATGCTTAGAGCAAAATCCTATGGGAAAAGCCTATGCTAAGATAAGATAATTGACAAAGCTGGTACCTTGTCAATTATTTTATGACATAAAATAATTTTTATTATTTTCTGGTGAGGTACAAGCCTGGAAGGACTGTTCATAATGGCACTTGGACAGCATTTTTGGACAGCCTTGGAAAATCCAGGTCTTCTCTGTGTTACATCTGTGCAGCAGGAGATACTTGCATCTACCTCAGCAGGAATGCCTCTACAGATGTTAGAAAACTTGGGTAGAAATGAAAAATCCAATTTTTTTGAGCTATTCTGTGTTTTATCGTCCAGCCACAGTAACGTGTCAGTTTTTGGCTTTGTGCTGGTAACCTCAGAGCTAACATGTCCTGATAGGGTGTCATGTTGAGTCAAAGGAGTTGTTTTCAAGACAGTCTCACATGTATTCGATCTGTATTTGTTTTACTTCTGTTTGCCTGCTCACATATGTGTGTCAAGGATTCCCAAAGATGCTGGCATCTAAATCCACATCTTTTTCTCCACACTGGTGAATTGTCTAAAGTGCACCTGCACTTCTGTGGGGCTGGGTGTTCTGCCTGTAACCACTGGGCTAAAATCTTCCCCAGAGAGACACTGGGGCAATTGGGGATGAGTCCTATGGATTTATGACCTATGACAGCACTGTCAAAGCTGGGAGGAGCATCCCTGTGAGGGGAATTGGCTGCTACAGGGACAGGTCTGGGGCAGGCTGTTTGCACTGGGTTTGCACTGTGGTGTTACTGAGCTTCAGCTGCTCCAGTAAATGTAGGAAAATCCTCTAACTGCAGATCCAACATAAGAGAACCTGCAGTTTCTGCCTTTCTCCTGGAGATGCCCTGCTCAGGCCAGGACACTGAATCACAGCATCTCCAGCAGTGCTTCATCTCCCTTGGCAGAAGTTGTGGTGGGCATGGATCAAAAAAGACGGGAGGAAAATGGAACCAACCAATCTCTTACCTCTCCTAGGTCTGGGGACTACTTCCACTGGAGGTACTTGCCGTTCTGGCCATCTTTCCCCTCCATGGGATTTTCACCACAGTGTCTGTGACCCCACCTGGATATCTGCTGCAGAGCCAGGCAGTTTTATCAGTGTTGTGTGTTCACGTAAGGAGCCTTCTGCAAATTCCCAGCCGATTGTACCAAAAGGGAGGATGCCAGAAGATCTCATTTTCATGGGAGTGGGGATGAGCTGTGCACCACAGAATACACTGCAGAAAAGGAGGGAGGGATTGGGCAGGGATTTCAGTTCCCAAGGGCACAGGCTGCCACAAGGCCAGGGTAAAGTAGCAGTGTACAGAGATGCTGTACAGAGTGTACAGCACCCATTTGAGGACCAGGTGAATTGATTTTTCACCATTTTGGGGTCTGTCAGCTACAAACGAAATGGCACAAATGTCAAAATGTTAGTGGAAACCTGCAGCTTTCCAAAAGAAGCCCACAGCCATTTCTCACTACAAACACAAGTAGTTTTACTGCATGCCAATTTCTTCTTAAATCTCTTCCCTCAGGGAGCTGAGTGCTTAGAAAATATTTAGGGGGACTGGAAGCGTGCTGGATAGTCAGCTAATGTAGGTCTCGAACTATCTGATGATGCTCCAAAGAATGTTGGGCTGCATTCATGGGCCAAGTTCCTTTAGATTAGGCAGAAGATGATGTTTTGGCAAGAAAAATAGAACTCTAACCAGGTGCCTCTGGAGAAGGAGGATTTTATATTCATGCTGTGTGTCACACAAATCTGGAGATAGGGTCATCTCCAGAGCTCTGTAAATATTAAATTCAGCCTAAAAGCTGAGAGAAGCAGTAAGTTCCTGCAGAGTGGGCAACTCTCCAGGAGGAGACAATGGCTGTTTTTTAGCACATCCCGCTTTTTTATTTCCTTAAACAACTTGATGTGTGTGCTGCCAGTTGCTTGTACTCAAATTCCTCTTTATATCCCTGGATCCACTGACACTCTCCATTCTCATGAGTGGGATGTAGTTGAGATGGTTTTCCTGTCTCTCCTGCTCTGTGCATATGGGGGTAAACTGAGACACTTAATGCTGTTGAATCTTCTCACTTAATGCTGAGGGCCTTTCCCCTCACAAAGGTACTCAGATGCTTTTCAGTGCAAAATTTAGGCAGGGTTGGATTGATTTTTACATTAGAGCTTGCTGAGACATAGGAAAGAGTGAGCTGCAGCAAGGGAGTGGTGTGGGAGAAAAAAGTATTCCGGTATTTCATAGTGGGTAATACTTGCTGTCCCCTCATATGGCAGAGGTTGGCATCCTTTGACCCCACAGGGCTTTTACATAAGAAGTTTGCTCCTGACTTGTAAATATGAGACTGTTCCCAGGGTTATTGCTGACAGATCCATCCAAAATATTCTCTGGCTGTTTTGCAGAAGCAGTAGAGACTTGGTGGTGAGACCTAGTCCAACTGCCACTGTCCTGAGAAAAAGAACTGTTCTTATTACAGGAACAAAGAGATATTTGGGTTCGGGTGGATTTCTGTCTTTGTGTCAGGGTATTTGTTATTTTCACTGCTGAGAGTGCTGTGATGGACACAGCTGGCCACAGACGACAAGCAGCTTCTACAGAGAAATTCAGTCCTTTCAGTAAGGAAAACATGAGATTTTTGTGCCATCCAGGAAAACTAAAGACTTGCCTGTCTGTTAGCACTCATCTGCTGAACAAGACGGATTTTGTCAGACCTAGAACACTTTTACTTATCTGACTGATGACAGATAAATCAACCCCCTGGTGATAAACCTACTTTGTGAACTTCCTTTGCAGGTATGGCCCCTGCCCCTGTGTTATCTGTCAACATTTTTTCTGCTCCCAGCAGGCAAATTGCATTGTTTGTCTCTTTTTGCAGTTAGAAAATCAAAGCAAAAAGACCTTGGAGTTTAAATCCACAAAGTCACTGAGAGGTCTGATTTTTTTTTTTCTATGGCTGGAGCTCTGAGAGCTTTACCCATAGTTATGAAAGAAATATTCTGCATGTGGAGCAACGACAGGAGCAACACTTTCTCCTCTGAGTATCCCTTTTCCCTAGACATGAGGGAAAGAGTATCATGGAGTATCTGAAGCTCCTAGCGCACATGCACAACTAATACAAGGAAAATTAAATCCAACCATTTTCTGAGTGGGGTTTTGCTCTTTCCACTGCCTCTTATAGCTCTGAGGTTCAAGGACACCTTGTAGTTTATGCATCAATATCCATTTTAAACTACCTTCTCTTTTGACACACTGTGTACTTAGCACAGTCAGCCTGCAATCCTTGCTTGTGTCTTCCCTCTCTTCGTGGCCACCTTTGATAAGGGAAATCATTTTCAGTGTTTCAGCACTGCTGCTTGCCTCTAAAAGGACAGTGTCACTTACACTGAAAAGTATATCATAACCACAACGATTTCTACAGCTAAGAGTGAAACAGAGAAATACTTGTTTTCAAATCAATGCCTTACTGCCGGGATGCGGTGTTGAGGATCTGAAAGTGAGATGAGAGAGAATCAAAAATGGACCTGACTCACCGATTTTTATTCTTTAAATAAAAAGAAAATCAAACTCCAGTGTAGAATGGAATCATCTGTCATCACCACTGTGTTTGGATATTTAAACGGGGCTGTAGAAAACCTGGGCTGGGAAGAGCTTTCGATGGCCTTAGGTATGGGTTAAGGGGCAAGCCAGGGTCCATGCACGGCCGGCAGTCCCTGTCGCTGTCGTTCCCTGTCGCTGTCGTTCGCTGTCGCTCTCCCGCATCCCGCTTTTCCTCGGACGGCGGAGCAGCGCCGCCCGCCCGGGAGCCGCGCCGCCACCTGCTGGCAGCGCCCGGTACTGCCCGCGCCCCCCGCGCCCCCCGCGCCCGGCTCTGCTGCGGGGCCGAGCACCGCCCGCCGAGCCCACAGCGTGGTTCTCCACGCTCCCCTCACGCTTCTCAGGACATTTCCTGTTGCTCTTAGGCGGCATTTCGCCCTCAACGCGGCCCTCAATCGCCCCCTGCAAGGGCATCCCCTCCACAAAGACTTGCCGGGCGTCAATTATCCTCACATGACCTCACATGGAATTTTTGATCTCGTGGCCGTTTTGCGAGGAGTCAGCTTAATTAGTCCTAACAGTCAGTCTCATCTCTAGGCTGTGCTTGTCGTATTAGTGAGAGTCCTGGGGACTGGATCACTTAGTCAGCGCTTCCTAATGTCATCCAAAGTCTTCACTTCATCCATTTCAGATGAGGCTAGAAGCCTGCTGGCTTCTCTCTCTTCTGATCTATTTTTAATTAGCAGTTTGGGGCCTTTGCTGTTACAGCCACGGAAGGTGATCTCGGTGGCACAGTCTCGTTTGTCTGTGTATGTGGATGTTGATGCCTGCGCAGAGGGCTGTAACGTTGTCCGGGCAACAAGGCGCTGGAGAGCAAGGATTGTGGGCCTACGGACTGGATGCTCCAGGACAAGGTGCCAGGATACCTAACTAGAATGGCAGAATGCCTGCAGAAAGAGGACAGGGAGCCAGTAATGGAAAACTTGTTACTTTTTGATGAATTAGCTCCAGATCATGCCAGAAGGACAGTTGTTTTCACTGTCCACAAAATCTGTGCAAAGCAGTCAGGCGAACAGCAAGCTGTCAGAATAAGCCCTCCCAAAATGAACTGCTTCATGGCATGGTATGTACTATTTCCCATTTTTCTTACTACAGGGATGGTTTAGTATCCACGACTTGGTAACAGATTTATCCTCCTTGACTATGATACAGTTGCAATGCATCAGGGCCACATCCTGCAAAGGACTGAGTATCTTTTGAAAGGTGCTGAGTGCCTTTGACTCTACCCTTGTCATTAAGAGTAGACAAAAAGGCTCAGCACTTCCCACCAGCATTTTAGCAAGGGCTGGGACAAAGTCATAGAGTCCTTTGGCACTGCGCAGCATAGAAGGGCACAAAAGAGGACTTTGAGGACTATTCAACCCAGCCAAAACCTGTGCAAAGTCTGGCACTTTTGCTTGCTGTCTTTAAAAGAGATGTTGTCATTATTTATTGATTGGTTTTTTATGTTGCAGTAGCATCTTGGCCAGGAACCCTTAGGCCAGGGGCCATACAATATCAGAATGGAAAGACAGTCCTTTCTCCAAAGGAGCTCACGATGAGACAAGAGACAACAAATTACTATTACACACAGTGGCAAGGCAAGGGAACAAGGGACCAATACTATTAAGAGGGAAAAAGAATTAATCCACAGTCAGATATAGCCGCAAAAATTCACAAAAATTGTTGACTTTCTTGCCTGTTCTCCCTCGCTAGCTAGATTTTCTGCAAAGACGGAAACAAGTCTGTTGCTTTCGATGTGCTGAATTTGTTACATCTTCCTCAGAAACTTCCTCTCCTAAAACACATGGAAAAATATGGGAGTGTTTTTGCTGGCTTCAGCGGACCTTGGATGAGCCAAAATTCTTAAATGCAGAATACTTTAGGGGAAATGAGATATTATGTTTGCAGCTGAACTTCTGTCAGCCTAAAGCCCCATGCTTCAGAAGATTTATTCAGGGACTTCCTTGTTTACTAGTATTACTAGTTTAGTAGTTCCTCCCATTTTTTCCCTTTAAATGAATGTGTTCCAAAACCAATACCTGCCACCTAATACTGGGATTTTTTTCTGCTTGAATCAAAATATTATGCACTCAGGATCAGCCTGTGCAGATTCACATACCTTAGTTAAAATGGAAATAATTTTATCTCAACAACACCACCAGTCTGACAGATATTTCACATGATGAGTTTTGAGGAATCTGCCTCTCCAGCAATTGTACAATCTGAGCAAGTATCTGGATACTTCCTTAGATGACGTGGGTTTGGGCATCAGCAGTAGCAGAGAATACAGCAGGTATCTGGGGATCTGTACCTTATTTCTGTTTACAGCCATGAGGGTAGAAGTCGAAAAATTTTAGAAATGGAGAAATTTGTGGATCTTACATAGTTTTGTTTGGCTTTTTGTTGTCATTGTTGTTTTTGTTTTGTTTTGTGTTTTTTTGTTTTGTTTTGTTGGGTGGGGTGGTTTTTTTTTTCCTTCCCAAAAATCTGTCCTCATATATTTTGTTGTAGAACTACACTGTGCTCTGAGGTTAAAAATAGAGCTTCCTTGCACAGGTTCTCTCCCTCCTTTGCTCTGGCCAACCCAGAAGTCTGAAGGAAAGGTGACTTTAATTGAAAGAGCAGGTTCCCCACGGGTAACTACCTCTGCTTGTCTGTCCCCTCTGTTGCTTACTCAAGTTCATGCCCATCACAGCTAGAAAAGCAGCTTTGATGGTGATAAGAAATAGCAGTAATCCTGCTCACTGCTGCCACTGAGCACGCAGGGAGTGAGAACAGACCAGGCACCTGGGAGCAAAGCTGTCATTGTGCCATCAAAAGCAAAAAAGTGGCACAAACCCCTCTCCTTTAGAGGAAAAGGACCATCTTCAAAAACCACTTAGATGGGGAACAACTTGTAAATGAAAGGGATGAATCTAACAGGTACTTTCAAGGAGCATCAGGCCAGTTGAGGGCAAGAAGATAAATAAGCAGAGTGAGAAAAATGAAACTCAGAGCAGTAGAAACCTTTAGTAAGTGCTGCATTTCTGTGGAAAAAGAAAATATCTCTCTTCAGGTTACCACAAAGAGACAGAAAGTCATTCTGGCAGCACTTTGGTACTGCCAAGTCCAGCAGATGATTGTAATCACTGAACATGAGATTATAAATAACACAGGAGTTCTTATTTAATACTTTACTAGCTCCAGAAAAAGGCCTCTTTTACCTTGCTCACAGAGTCATTTTTAGAAAAAGCATCTTCTCAGGCACTCAGCATTCAGTAAACTCTGCAAAGAAGAGTTAAAAATAATGATAAACCCAGAATACTGTGACACTTGGCAGGAGCAGCTGTTTAAGTAACTGATAGTAATATCTGAAGAAAGAGAAAAGGATGGGAGATGTAAATCTGTGATACAGAAGGAGGGACAACACTTTCCTGTACAGGGAGGAGTTATGCCCATTTCTGTTCAAAGTGAGGCATTGGCCATGCCAAGGAGAAGGCAGTAGGCACAGATCTGTCCCACCAGGACTGGTTTTGTATTCCTCATACTGTAGATCATATCCTGAAGTGCAATCTGTGAAGTAAGATAACTTGATTTAGGCATCCAGGGGTACATTAGTGGAGCTCTGCTCCATTGGTGAGTAGAGTCCAAAGCACCATTCAAGCCATCTGTCAGCTGAGGGAAATTACCTCTCCACAGGTTGAAATGGGGACTTTGATGCACACCTGTAGATGCCTAAATGTGGGTGTCATTCTGTGAGCTGAATGTCAACAGTGAAAGCGAAGCCATCAGAGCTACACCAGTTGGCAGTAGCTATAAATCTGAGCCTATTATTTCCCTGGCTTCCAGCATATCTGTGTCCTTATTTACATTAACTAAAGTTAGTAGACACAGTTTGCTAACGAATTCACTACTGGCAGCAGGATAGAAATGAAGGTATTTCACAAATCCTCATAAAATAGATTGCTAACTGTTCATGAAATATTAAATTCAGGGGCTTATGCCTGGAATATTTAATGCAGTTAATGATGAATCTTTGACCTCCTTTGTGCTTTTGTGGTTTGGCCAAAGTGTTCATACATCTGGAATTTGGCTTCTTCATAAAATGTTAAGTAAAGGCAAAGATGTCATTGCATACATGAGAAATCACAGAGCTTTGCTTTTGAAAATTCACTGTGTCTGTACTTTTGAGTAAAATGCCACAGTTTTAGTATCTCTTTGGATGTAACAGAACATTTGCTGGTCTCAAGGAAGGTAATACTTTACTTGCTTCAAGTTGAGGCAAGAATTTTCCTCTGGCTCTGTAGTGCAATGCACACACCTCCTTAAATGATCTTGGTTTGCCTGCGAAAACCTCCTGCAGAGCTGTGCAATGGCATGGCAAGTAATAGCTTAAACCTGCCTAGAGCAGCATCTTTTAAGAAAATATTTCCAGCCAGTGTCACATTTAGTCAGCACAGGAGATGCTGTCAGTGCTCTAGCTGAGACTGCCAAAATTTTAGCCTTGAAAATGGTAAGTCTTGTGTCCTGCTCTTGCCGCTTCTTGGGGCAAACAGCTGGATTCACACACAACCTATGTGTGCCGAGACTGCAGTCAGTGTTGGCTCTGAGGAAGAGGAGCTCTGACAGGGAAAAACAAGCTAAAAATGTGCTAAAACCTGCCATTTGAAGAAGATGCCTCCGAATCTGAAGAAATAAGGAAAACTTGCAATTATTTCTCATAACTGTTTTTCTCTCTTTCTACAACAAAACAAACAGACTGCTTTAAGTAATCTCCTGAGGTAATGGATTGATCTGCTTTTCCAAAAGGGCTTTTATAGTTCTTTTCCTGTCTTCTCTGGAGCATGGTTATTTGACTTGAAAGTTTATTCACCTGGGCTTTGACACAATTTGTTTTAGAGTTCATCTCTGTATCCTTGAATGGATTTTCCTCCTTCCCTGATTCATTATAGAGTATGGGTTTGAGTTCCTTATGCAAGATTTGCTAATGGCTATTTTCTCTTTCCATCTCTTCTTTTTATCAGAGATTTTGCTCAGTGACTCAGGATTTATACCAGCTATAACAGTTCATTTCAGTTCTTGGAGGAATTTGGGGGGAATTGAACTTGGCATTTTGTAGGTTAGTTGCTTAGCTATCTAGTATGGTCTAGGAACATCTCTTTTTTCCCTCCTCTATATTTAGCATGTCCACTGTAGTCTGAACTTTCTTCTGTGTCTCCCTTCATCTTTTACACTTTAGCAGGCTTTTATAAGGTTTTGCTGGCTAGTTCTGTGGGAGACTGACAGCACATTTTGGAAGTTTTGTGTTTTTCCTGTTGCTGCTCTGCAGCAGTCATCCCTTTTGAATGGACTTCTGTGATTTTGTGGTACCACTGTGTGATCAAATTTCCTTAAGGAGCTGTCAAAATTTCTACTTATACTGGCCAGTTTAGACTTGGTAGGTAATTTCAAATCTGACCTGAATACAAACAACTCCATTGACTCCACACATAAACATGGAGCAAGTTTTAATAGTGTCTGAAATGTGTCACTTCTGTATTTGTCACTTAATTCTACTTTGTTTTAGGAAGCAAATATAATCATTCAAAAGGCACAACCTTGTGAACACATTCACATGTCCCAAATCCTGGGCTCACCATGTAACCTCTCACCAAATTAGGAACTAATCAACAGGGATGGTGCCTTTGAAAATTACCAGATCAAAAATACCTGGGCTGCCTTCAGCCTGCACATTCCCCAGTTCTGCTCCTAAGGCTCCTTCACACAGACAAAGATTTGGCTCCAACACAGCAGCCCCTCACTGGAGAGGACAAGCAGTGCATTGACTTTGTTGCCTCAAAAGAGCTGAGGCTTTCCAGGCTTCCCCACCTACCCCAGGGTAGGCTGCAGGACAGAGATGCCTCCCCATCCCACTGGCCTTTCCTAGAGCCACCACTCAGGGGTCACTCCTTCCCTAGCCAAGTCTGCTGGACATTTTCTTCTTGCTGCTCTCTGGCTTTCCCTTTCCACTGCTGGCTGCTCCTCCTTGTCAGCATTTATATGTGAATATGTGAAGGGAGGATGCCAAGAGGTTGGAGCCAGGCTCTTCTAGGAGCAATAGAACAAAAGGCAGTGGGCAGAAACTGATGCACAGGAAGTTTCATCTGCATATGAGGAAGAACTTCTTTACCATTCTGAGCACTGGGACAGGCTGCCCAGAGAGGGTGTGGGGTCTCCCCCACTGGAGATATTCAAGAACCATCTGGACACAATCCTGTGCCATGTGCCCTGGGATGACCCTGCCTGAGTAGGGAGGTTGGACCAGATGATCCATCGATGCTCCCTTCCAACCTTTCCCATTCTGTGGTGATTCTCTGATTTTGTGATTTAGTGATTTCAACTCCACCTTCCACCACACAGGACCAGGTCTCCTCTGCCATGCTCACCTGTGCTAGCAGCTCCAGCTGTGCTCTTTCCAACTTTCCCCATCCAAGATAGCCCTCTGGCTTCAGGCAGCCCAGCTCTCTGAAAGGCCAGCAGAGGAAAACTCATTTTTCTTGTCCCAAGAAAGCAGAAATGTAGTTGAAGTCCAGTTAATCAAAAAGACTGTTTCTTACCTCATTCTTTCAGCCCGATGAGGTTTCAGAGCAAAGATGTGGCTGCCAATGTGGACACTGCAGATTCTCAAAAGTCAAAAGGGACAAGGAGGGAATTGATCCAAACTGATGGGCATAACAATTGGTAGTGACAAAAAATACCACAGTCTCACCAGATGCAGCTGGCCAACCTCACTCCCACCACTAGGTCTAGCCCTCAGCTGGATTTATTCTAACCAGATTTGTGTCTGTGTTAGTTCTGGCTGCAAATCTTTGTGCGGAATGATTTAATGGGAAAATCCGAGTGGGTGGAAGAACACTGTGATGTGCCTTTAGCCCAATGTTAGATCTTGCTCAGAGGCAGTTTCTGGTATTAGCCCTTGAATAAAAAAATGCCATGCACAGTCAACTGCCAGCCACTGGGAGCTGTGAGGACAAGACAAACCAGTTTTAATGAGGAAAAGATCCCTCTCATATAATTCCTAGCTGATCCATAACATGAAATGCTTCTGTTTCTCAGGTCCCCATGCACAGAACAGTTCCATAGCTGTTGAGGTTCTTATCAGAGACTCAGACTTTCATTAAACAAAGTTTAAAAAAAGAAGATAAAATGTCTGGCCATCACAGATGTGAATAAAACCTTCCAAGCATGAAAAGAAAGTCAAGTCTTGCCTGTGCGTGGAAGCTGATTGCTTTAACCACTTTAAAAGGCAGAATGGAAGACATTAGCCTAGTATAAAGCTATTTTATACCAGTGTAGCTAATCCATACGGCAGGGAAACATATGGACACAGCTCTCAGACACTTCTATCCTAACAGAGGACTATGCATACCAGAGGAGGCCTTTTGGCCCATGTTGGCAATCAGGAACAACCTAGTTTAGCACAAGTGATGCAGCTCCTGCACCTGATGCTGAAATGTCACAGCCACTCAGCCCTTGGTTCATACAGAGCCTCCTCTTGCACAGCAATTACACCAACCTAAAACCCAGTTGTAACCTTGCTCTGAGCAAGGCCGCTGTGCTCATATCAGAATGGATTAGCTCCAGAAATGTCTGGCCATATCACAGCATTGGTAGGACTTTGCTTTTCATTTTTAATAGCAGAAGCCTGCATGCAGACATACCTTGGGTTGCAGACAAATCATCTTGCTGGCAGAACTCACTGTGCTTGGGAACTGTTCTAACCTTTCAGCAAAAGAAGGATCATTATGTCTATAGAAACTGAGTTTCTCCTGAAAAGGATGGCTGTGAGAGCAGCAAGTACATCTTTGCAACAAAGCACAAATCTAAATCTGCAGCTGCCCTGAAATGTTTGTTCTGAGACAAGTGGATGCTGTCATCCTCTTTCTAGGGTGCACTGACCCCAATGAATGTATCATCCCCTTGATGAGCTGTTTCTGGGGAGTATAACTCCAAGGGGCTTCTTCCAATGCTTCTTCCTGGTTTTCCTGTGACCCTCAAAAATACTTTGTCTGCTTTCCAAACACCTGAAAAAAAAAAGCTTCAAATAGTTTCTACAGCTTATGTGAGCTCCCTGGGGCCTGCAGAAGAAAAGTCCTTCTAGTCTCTTCCTCCCTTGTCCTCCAGCTCAGCTCTGCAGCTCTCTGTGGCAGATGGCAGAGCCTGATTTGTCCCAGGTAACTGCTCTGTGCCAGCACCTGGAACTGTGCCTGAAGGCTCTGGGCCCTCAGGACTCTGCCCTTGGACCTGTGCTTCCTTTGCATAGTCATCTTCTCACATGGTCTCAGGCTACAAGAACAGCTCGTGTCAGTGCTCCAGCAGCCAGCCACGGACGTGGGCTATGGTATAGATTATCCGTATGGTTATCAGTACAGTTCAATAAAGAGGTGTCATTACAAAACACAGGTTTGCTTCCAAATTTCTTGCGTGAGCTTTTAGGTTCTGAACTTGCCCTTAGTCTGCCACCAGTGCGACACCAATATTTTTAAGAGAGCTGGAAGGCAGAATCATATTTGTGAGGACTTTCAAAAAGTTCCTTACCACTTCCAAACTGGGGATGTTAGTTTTACAGTGGACCTTTTCATGTGAAATTTCCCTGTCATACATTGTTCCAGTAAAGTGTTTCCTCTTGTTGCACCCTGCAAGGAGTGTCAAAGAGAGAAAACCTCTGGGCTGCCTGATGGAAAATTCTCATTATCTTGTCATTTCCCTCTGCCTGAGGAGGGAAATCCCCAAAATCTGTGCTTGAAGCAGTATTTTCTGGAGCCACACTGCCTTCAAGATGTGAAAGGGACTCTTTTGCCCAGTGCTGGGAGGTGTCTCTGGCTTTGTTTCTGGCAGGTACAGCTCTAAAGAGAGTTGTGAAAAGTCACTTTTTGAAGATAAGAGTAATTTATAACCCTGAACAACATCCAATGGGTTTCTCAGTCCCCAGGACACAGGCAAAAGCAGTCAGGAGAGTGAAAGTCAAGAAAGCACGGAAAAATTGCTTTCCTCAGAGAAGTTTTCTTGACCATTTGCTAACTGAATGCAAACAGACCACTGTTTCCCAGCTCTTAACAGATTCACCACAAGCTTCTGCTGTTTTTTCCTGCTGTGTTGCAAAGCAGAGTCTACAGGCTTTGCTGTGAGGCACCCTGTTGGCACATTGCTCAGGAAAACACCCTTCTCATACTCAGGCACATTTCCCAGGTGCCACACTGCACCTGCTAGGGCAGAAAGGCCTTTCCCAATTACTCACCCCATCCTGGGCCAGCCAGGAATGGCCTCTCCTCTCCCAGCCCCTCCACCTGCAAAGCCTCACACACCCAGGGCTGAAACCCATCAGCTGTCCCAGCCCTGTGCCTGTGGCAAACCCTAAGGAAGAGCATGAGACTGGGTATGACAGCAGCAAGGGCTTTCCCTTGCCATGGCAAACCTCAGCAAGCTGAGCAGCCACTTTCCTGCTTCTTTCTAGCATTTTCCATCCCTGAAAATCTGCAAGGCCAGGTTGGATGGAGCCCTGAACAACATGACCTAGTGGGTGTCATCCCTGTCCATGGCAGAAGCATTGGAACTGGATGATCTACAAGGTCCTTTCCAACCCAAACCATTCTATGATTCCCTGATTACCACCTCAAGCCCAGGGCATTCAGCAGCAGAGCTGGGGACATGGTTAGTCCTTGCTTTCTCAGGGCTTGTTAAACCTGCAGTGTGTGTGCCTGCTCAGCAGCAGGTGAAAAGCACAGAGGCAAATACTGACAAAAACTGTCCCAAAGGGACCAATTTCTATAGGAAATGCCAAAAGACTGGAGTGTATGAAGCACAGTTCATGAACTTTGGTGGGGAGGGGCAGCCATACCCTGCCAGGTGTAGGATATGGAGAGGTTTCACACTCAGAGAGGACTGTGGAAATATGCAGAGCAGCTTCCAAAGGAGAATTAGAGGTAAGCTTAGTCTGTACAATATGGAAGTGATCTTGGAGCACAGCACTAGAGCAGCTGGAGGATCAGCCTGTCCAGGGAAAACTGAGCTGCTGAGAGGGCTTGAGGTGCCCAAAGCCTGGCAGTGCCTTGGAGAGAGGCCTGGTAGCTTGGCAGCCACACTGTTCTGCTCTGATTTCCAGAAGGAGGGAGAGCTGTAGTACAGCGCTGGTATTTGCTCTGCGGTGCTGGTGTTAAAAGAATTTAAAAATGCTTTCTTGTTTCATTTGGCTGATTTGTTGTTCTTCTCTTTTTTTTCTCAGCCCTGCAGTAGAGGCTAGGCTTTGCTCTCACTTCTAGGACTGTATGCTAGGCAGGATGTAGGGTTCAAGGCTTGTTCTTACCAGAAGGCCACATGGGAAAGGCACAGCTGCAGGCTGGGTGGTTGGAAGTTGGTTGAAGGGCGAGATGCAGGTATGAGTGAGGAGAGAGTCAGTTGGGAGCGAGGCCTGAGGGATGCGTGGACAGTGTGTGAGCAGAGAGATGGTTGGATGGTGGGACATGTGGACAGTGTGTGAGCAGAGAGATGGTTGGATGGTGGGACACGTGGACAGTGTGTGAGCAGAGAGATGGTTGGATGGTGGGACACGCGGACAGTGTGTGAGCAGAGAGATTATTGGATGGTGGGATGTGTGGACAGTGTGTGAGCAGAGAGATTATTGGATGGTGGGACATGTGGACAGTGTGTGAGCAGAGAGATGATTGGATGGTGGGACGCGTGGGCAGTGTGTGAGCAGAGAGATGGTTGGATGGTGGGACACGTGGACAGTGTGTGAGCAGAGAGATGGTTGGATGGTGGGACACGTGGGCAGTGTGTGAGCAGAGAGATGATTGGATGGTGGGACACGTGGACAGCGTGTGAGCAGAGAGATGATTGGATGGTGGGACACGTGGACAGCGTGTGAGCAGAGAGATGGTTGGATGGTGGGACACGTGGACAGCGTGTGAGCAGAGAGATGGTTGGATGGTGGGACGCGTGGGCAGTGTGTGAGCAGAGAGATGGTTGGATGGTGGGACGCATGGACAGCATACGAGCAGAGAGATGATTGGATGGTGGGATGCATGGACAGCGTGTGAGCAGAGAGATGGTTGGATGGTGGGACGCATGGACAGCAGCACTGCAGCTGGGCTAGCCAATGGGTGCCTTCCTTAAGCTTCGGTTTGGTTTCAGTTATGGCAGGGAAGGATTTAAGGTATATAAAGGCTGCCATTTCTGTAATAAAGAGATCTCCTTTGAATGTGCATACAGGGGTCCGTGTCGCTTTGTTCCCCATTGCTACAGCAGGAGATCTGTCAGGTGGGATGTGAGCCCAGAGCAGGGCCTGGATTTGGGACAGCTATTTTCCAGTTTGTTCTAGAGACCTTTCTGTGTGGGATCCCTGGAATGTCTCTCTGTGACTGCTTTCAAATTAATCCAGGTGTTATGCTGTACCATGAAAAATGCCATTAAACACAAGGAAGGAAACCCCCACAGACCCACACATTTGCCTTTGAACAAACAAGGATCCAAAAAGATGGAAATGTAAGTGACGTGCTGCATGCAGACAGTGGGAAGCATTAGAAACACTGGGATTACTTTGCAAGATCTTTTTCAAAGCAGAAGCAGTAGGACATAGCCACATCAGACACATATCATTTTTCTGTTCACAAATGCTTTTAGACACTTAATCATAGCCTGTGTCATGTTCACAAAAGGGTATGTATTGGAGCAAATCCTTGGTCCATATGCTCTGGAGCAAACCCCAGTTCCTCCTCAGTTACAGCCAAAAGTGGCATGAATTTTGGGAAAATCATCTGTGTTGTTATCATTAGGAAGATGCCATATATTATAACCAATGCTTTTTTCATTAATAATGTTTTAAATGAGACAGTTACTCCCAAATGCAACATCTTCCTTTAATAATACCAGATTTTCAGAGCTTCTAATCTCTGCACCCAGACAGTATTTTGTTTCAGTCTGTCCTTATCTGGAGCATGAAATTTGTTTTCTATTTCTCTGGCTTGGTAAATCACAGTTTTTCATATGCTGCCACAGATGCTCTGCATGGCCAGAATTCATTCTCTTAATTTTCACCTTCAGTTAAGCACTGCTTGCATGAGATTTTGGCTCTTATCTGGTATGGGGACTTAGCAAGGAGAGGCATATGTCTGCCACTGGCTCATGCCCCTTCTTTTGGGGCTTTAATTTTTCCTATGTGCACTCTTTTTTTGTAAAGCATGATTTAATAAGAGCCTGGCAGGTCTGCAACGTGCTTGAGTATCTGGGAGCGCAGACAGAATTTCTCCCACACAAGTGATCCCACAAAAATCCAGCCCTGCTACCCAAGATAGAGGGAAGGAAGAATCAAGGGGTCAGAGGAAAAGAGTAATTTATTCCCTAGCAAAAGATAGATCACTGAACAAGAAACTTTCAAGTCCAGCAAGCTACTGAGCAAACCTGAACTATGCCAGAGAGTGAGCTGCAAAGGGGAGGAGGAAAAGCCAGACTCTGGGGATGGGACAATGCACATCTAACATCCTCACCTGACTTTTCAACAGAAGGCTAGAGGAACTCTGCAGCAGATTGCTTGGGGAGGCTGCCTGCTCCCCAGCACAGGACATTTTGAGCAAAAGCCATCTATTAGGAGCAGAAGGTACTGCCATACAATACCTGTGCATAGGTATGACTGCAGCATCTTTTGAGGGCTTTCACGTATTTTCTTGTCACCCTCCAGCTCTTTCCCACAGAGAGAACTGACAAACATTTGCCCTCTATAAGGGCACGTAGGCAGTATTTGAGTCAGGTACTTACTCAAAAAGTTATTGCTGTCCTCTTGGTTATCAGCCATGGCTCTTCTAACCACAGTTTTACATTGTGTCTGGTAATGCACACGCCACCTTCCCTCTGCCAGCAGAGGAAGAAGCTGACTCGGAGCCAAGACAAATGAAATGTTCTCTGCTCATTGCCCAAGTTGAGTAAAACACTGAAGATAAACAAATGTGTGCCTAAAATGGCTTGGATTTACCGTTTTTATGTCCCAGGTTAGCTTGGTTCAGTGAAGGATCCTTAGGGACATTTTTAACCTTGCATCATGGTGCCTAACACCCTTCCCAGGGGAAGGGAAATCTTAAAAGCTGTCCATGATCAACAGCCCAGCTTCTCAAATAGCACTACATCTGCTTCAGCCAACAGTGGCCTCTGGGAAGTTCAGATTCAATCTCTGCCTGCTGGGCCCAGGTGCAGATAAAGCTACCTTTACCCACCTTCTATGCTACAGCTGTTTTGCAGGTAGGTAGTGGAGAGCAAAGCCTCCATTTGGGGAAAAGCTCTTGATGGCTGTAAGTCATTTTGCATGTTTGGTAGCACATAAAGCTATTTATGTCTTTATGATATTGCACAGCACTCAAGCAGAAAAGTACTTAAAATTATAAAACTTCTTGTAAAGAAATTCATACCCTTCCTGTGCTCATCAGAGTATGGCTTTCAACAGGAGCTTCCCCTAAAGAGAAATCTGCAAGCCAAAGAGATCTTGCTGTTGTGGAGAAGGAGGAGATGCTATTGATTGAGGCAAGAACTAAGATCTCCTCACTGTGTAGGCTTGTCTGGTAACAGTGGGTTGACCCTCACTGGATGCCAAATTCCCACCAAAGCCACTTTGTCACTCCCCAGCTGAATGGGGGAGAGAAATCCTAACACAATGCTCATGGGCTGAGATATGGACTGGGAGGATGACTAACCCATTAGTGTCATGGGCAAAATAGACTCAACTTGGGAAGAATTAATATATTATCAATTAGATCAGAGTAGCATAATAAGAAGTAAAAACTAAATCTTAAGACACCTTCCTCCCATTTCACCCTCCTTGCTGGGTTTAACTTCACTCTCAATTTTCTCTATCTCCTCCATCCACCTTGGAGCTGCCTGGCATTGTCTCTGTCAAACATAGGAGAAGCTTCTGGCAGCTTCTCACAGAAGCCACCCCTCCTCTCCACTATCAACACCTTGCACATAAACCTACTCCACAAGGCAAATGGGGGAAGCAGAGCTCTGTCCTGGCAGCACATGTAAGCTGTGAGAGGGTTTGGTGCCCTGTGATGGGCACTGGTGGGAGCCAGAACTTAATGCAGAGCAATATGATGCTGTGTGGAGCTGAAACAACCACTGTGGGACTGTGGTACCTAAAGTGCCCTTCCAGGATCAGTCACACCCTGGCTTTAGCCAGGTAGGAGGGGAGCGTTCTGTGCACAGCATGGAACAAGGCTGGTGAGGAAACACAAGAGGGAGCACAGAACAGTGTTTAATAATGAACATCTGGCTCTCAAAGCACGGGCTGTGAGGCTGATTTATCGACACCAAGACAATAGACTATTGTGCTCTGTCACAGGGACCACTCGACTGGCTCTATTCATTCCTACAGATATATGAACTGCCCTTCTCTTACAAATGATTTCCTCCTGTCTTAGGTTGTTGCCTTCTCATTTCTTTTCTCTCCTGCTCTTCCTGGAGGGTATTTTGAGCTGTAATATATAAATACTTGACACCAGAGGATTAGTTTCTTTTCCTTGGCTGTGGTCAATGGCAGCATGTAAGGGTGTTGTCTAAGGGGTATTTTCCTACTTGTAGCAAAACCATATCCTCTCACTACAGTTTGTTCTGCCCTTTCATATTCTGGCAGGTAAGGGAACCAGGCAATCAGTGGTAATTACTACTGCTTGAGGACTAAGACATCAGGTGCTCTGCTGCAAACTGCAAACCTGCTCTTCCCAGGTTCTTTATGAATGGTGTCACCAAACATTAGTGAGGCCTTGAAAATCCCTCAGGAAAATTGAATCTTCATTGTTATTGTGTAAATAGGAAAACAAAGGCCCAGTCAAGTCCCAACACAAATTATGAACTGTGATTCTGGGACAACCCAGTTCTTGCCTTCCCAGTGTTGATGCCAAGGGCCCCATTCTAATGTGTTGTGAGATCCATACTTCCCACCAATGTGGAGTGGAAGAGAATTGCTGTTTGAGAATAGAAGGAAGCACTCGCTATCTCTGTTCTCTTTCCATTTCCTTTGGCCAAAATAATGCTGTGAAGTACAAGATTCGAAGAGGGAAAAGTACGTTATAAAAGTAGTCAAAACTTAGCATTCAGCTAAGGAAATGTCAGCACTAATAGTGTTTGTGCAGTGTTAATTCAGGCCCCTCCATGCATCTGCATTTGAAGACAGATTACAGTTGCACACCTTGTTTCCTCTAGTCCCCCACCTCATTTAGTACCCAGAAAGGATGATGCTCAATTAGTGAGCAGTTAGTCAATAATCTCTTCTATCCTTACTGTTGTGGAAGGGTACCGTGTCTTATTTAATACCCATCTTTAAAAGCTGCTTTGAATACAGCATTACTCGCTTTCTCCTGGGCACATCTCTGGAACTCTTTGGTGTTTGGGTATTTCAAAAACACAAGTACTTGTTGTCACAGCCTGCAAGTTAATTAGTGAGACCAACACTCTTTTACCAGGGAGGGAACCAAGATACAGACTGAGGATGGAAATCATCTTTAAATTTAAATGTTCAGTGGAAAGATTTTGAGGTGCTGGAGTATAACAAGAAAAGGGCAACAGAGCTGGGGAAGGATCTGGAGCTCAAGCCTGATGAGGAGCACCTAAGGAAGCTTGGGGTGTTTTATCTGGAGAAAGGGAGGCTCAGGGGAGACCTTATCACTCTAACTACCTGAAAGGAAGTGGTAGCCAGATGGGGGTCAGCCCATTCTCCCAGGCAACAAGTAATAGGACAAGAGGAAAAGGCCTTAATTTGTACCAGGAGTGGTTAAGATGGGATATTAGGAAAAATTTCTTCACTCAAAGAGTGGTCAAGCATTGGAGCAGACTGCACATGGAAGTAGTATAATCACCATCCCTGGAAGTGTTCAAAATAAGTGTAGATGTGGTGTTTAGGGACATGGTTTAATGGTGGACTTGGCAATGCTGGGTTAGTGGTTGGATTCGATGATATTAGAAAGCTTTTCCAACCTTAATGATTCTATTATGCCAATGGCTGTTTCCTTTGTTTTTAACTGCTTAATATGATCCAAGTTTACAGCAGAATGACTTCAGTTAAGGATTACCACTGTTCAGGTCTTTCCCTACAAAATAGCCCTGTAGGCTTCCCTGCTGTGGCCTGTGCATGAGCTGGGGAGATGCTGTGCTGGAGCTCTGAGCCTTGGCACTCAGCAGTGACAGGTAGATCAGGCTAGTTAAACATGGAGCAAACCCAACAGATCTGCTCGGGCACATGCAGCCAGACAGAGCAGGAGAATGTCTAAACCCTGCTGGCAGAGCTGCCTGGGCAGGCTGTGAGCCAGCAGCCTGGGCTTGGACACGAGAACTGTGATGGGCAGGAGACTGGACACATGGTGCCGCAGCCCGCTGCGGAGGCTGATCTTTCAGAGCAGTACAGGCAATGCTATTATAGCCTTGGCCTTAGGTTTTCAGGATTAAAGGCAGCATTGGTGCTGCTGGAGCCAAGAGGAAGCATCAGTCTTCAGAAAGTGTCACCCAAAAACTGCAGGCCAGTTTCAGAAATAATCTACAAGCAATTCGTCCATAGTCATATGGGAAATCTGTGGCAGGCTGGAAATATGATGTGCACATCCATCTCCCAGCCCAGTGTTTTAATAACAAAGCTGTACTTCCCAGATATTCACCTACTTAGTTATTTTTTCCTCTGTCAGAAACATTCTTTATACATGTCTATTTTTTTTTCCACAACAGCTTTACAAGGGTGGATCTCTGTTATAGACCATTTTTTTTCTCACTGAATACTGAGAGTATTCTAATGAATTTAGTTTGTAGAGCCCTGTGAAAATATTTTTGACAATTAACATTCAATCACTCCAAATACATTTGCTAGCCTGCAGGAACATAAAGCGGTGAGAATTTAATTCACCAGTGAGATGCAATGTAGAGGTATCTGCAGCTAAAAGGTATTAGTATTTTAGGAACCACAGTCCAAAGGGAAAAATGCTATAGTGTGTTGCATTCAAAAATATGGGTGAGTTGGGGTAAACAGAAATCCTCTTCTGTGAAGTGATCCTTGGGGAATAACTAGTCAAACCTTTCTGCTTCATGGAATTAATACCTTCAGGCACAAAATTGATACCTTTGAAACTTTTTAGTTTTTTAACTCTTCATGTTAGTGTTCCTCTGCGCAAGTTTAAACAAGACTTAAGCAGCTAATTTCAAGTGGTACTTAATTTTTGCAGAAACTCTGGATACCTGGTGACTCAGGGGGTGAGGTCAGTGAAAGGATCAGTCCAAGCCATTGTCCAGGAGATGGTAAGGCCAGAGCATTGTGGTTGTTCTTAACCAAGTTAGTCAAAGTTTGATGTGTATCAAAGAAGAGCACACTTCCCTCCACACTGCAATAACCAAAAAAGAAATGCAGCTAGCTGAAAAGGGTATTGTGAGAAGCCCTGCTTAGACACTAGTGACTGTGTTTCTTTACCTACATGCCACGGAGACAGTTTAAGAACAAAGTCATCCTCTCCACAGGGTGCAGAGCTCTATTGGCTATTTTAAGACATAGAGGCAGCAGGAGAGGAAGGACTACTGACGATTTGAGAAATGATAATCACTGTGCAAGGGCAAGATGCACAAGCACCAGTGACTCAGAAAATTGTGTGCCAGCTGGAGGGAGGACTGCAGAGTGAAGGGGTGCTGAGGAACACCTCTGCACAGCCCAGGCTCGGGAAGCTGCTATTCCTTTCAGGCACAAGTGTGCTGTCGTGACTCAGTTCAAAGCCACATCAGCCAATTGTGAAATATTGCTGAGCAGTGAATTGTGAACAACTGATTCTTTCCAAAGCCTGCATCTACCTCTCTGAAATCACATTGCAGAGATTTTTGTGGTTCCAGAGTTATGATTTAAGGACAGGTTCTGTTTCCATGGCAGGGGAAAAGGGGTCATTTCTGGAGAGCTGTTTGTGTAAGCTGTAGCAGTGAATTAATTATTAGATGGGGGAGAGCAAGCTAAAAAACCAAGTAGTTAAACCTGTGGGTATATTTTGGACCCCGGGTTTTTCCTGGATTAATGTTGGTTACAGGCATCTAAAGTAGCAGAAGACAAAGCTGGTGAAATAGCTACCCATGGGGAGTCTCCAAGACTGTAGAGGGAACACAGCCAGGGTATCTAACTTGGACATCTGAGGTTTGGTATGACACCATGAGATGGAGAATGTGAGGTCAAGAGGACCCAGTGTTATTCCCTGATGAGGTGAAGGTAGGTCTCTGTGTTGTACAGAACACAGAAGCCTTTGCTGAAAATGTTAGAGAAAATATCTGTAGGAATTCAGATCAACTGCAGAGATGTTTGGGAAGTGCAATAATACTTATGATAATTCATGAAAAGGCTATTGCTAAAATATAGAGGCAGAGACAAAGATAATGAGAAACAAACCCACAGGCTGAAAAATGTTTTCCAGCACTATGAAACACATGCTGTCCTTACAGCAGCAGAGCATGGACCAGTTCAGTACTACCCAAAAAAGTCAATTGCTTAATTGTCCTGTGCAATTCCTCATCCCAGTGGGTGCCTTGCCCTAGGTTCTTCACATCTCCCAAGTCCTGTCATTATTAGAAGTATTTGTGGCTTCTGGATCTCAGGATGAATTTGAAGGCTAGTGAGACCCCATGGCTTCTTCATCAGTCTTTCAGCCAGACAGGGACCAACCGGCCTTGGTATGAGCCTGCATCATTGCACACAGAGCAAAACACAACACTGAAACATTAAAGGCTTTCAAAAAGAGTACTTGGGGGTTTTATTGACATATTGTCCAGAGGGAAGTGAGAGAGAGAGATTTGGAAGAAATGTTAGAGAAGTGTTAAGAAGCTGTCAGTGTAATACTGATGTGTTAATTAATGCAGGGGAGAAGATGATTATACAGAAATTATACAAATAGCTTCATCTCAGGTTAGCAGCAATTGACTGGAGTTTAAATCATTCACCAGAATTAATTAAACATTGCATCCAAATGCCTCAGAAATTATTGTGGTGCAAATCATCCCAGAACAATAGCCAGCCTTACCCTTAGTTGGTTTACTCCACTAACTTCAAAATACCTTATCAAACCAGTCAAACAATAGGAAACAATAATCAAAGGACTTATTTCAACCACTGAACAATTCCAGCAGCAGCTCAAAGAAGAGAGGATATGGTTATCAATTTTCCCAGCACAATGTCTCAGAGCTAGCTCATATTATCAGACAAAAAGCCATTACAAAGAAAGAAAAAATATCAACCTGAGGGGCTGCCTCTCTGCTCCTGAAGAGATACTCAGAAACAGGCCAAATTTACCACTTTATTCTGAGGTAAACTTAGCCACAGTCGGCCTGTGGATATTTCCCCATGTGGTTATAGAAGCCAGGGAAAATCAACATCATCCACTCCAGGAGCAGGTGGGTGGACTTAGTTTGAGGTGAGGCTGTCCTCAGATCACTAAGAGAACATAAAGTACAAAGTTTATGAGGACATCGGGGCTTTGGTGAGCTTTGGAGGTCCCTCAGCTTCAGGGGTGGTATAAAAGGTTCTCCAAAGTTGGTGAGATTGCTCAGGATGGAGAGCTGTAAATGTGGGAATGCAGACAGCCAGGGATAGGAGCACTTCTTCCATCCTGCTCACTTCCCTTCTTAAAGCAAGGAGGATATGTGACCAGAAAATTCTTAATCTTACAAGTTGCAGGTGATGTTAATCTGAAAAGCCTCCTGTAGCTGTAAAAGCAATTCCAAACTGCAGATATTCACAGCTTGTAAATCTCCTTATGACTGCATGCAAACCCAAGTAAAAGCACAGGAAACCCATGTACCAATCACCAGTGAACAAATCAAATTAACATCTAGCTTGTTACTAGAGGCCTTGTGCTACAAACTTGTCAAACACTCATCCCAGCAGAGGCAGAGGTGCCTTTTGAAGTGGCCCTGTGAGCCACCAGCCAAGCTCATCAGCTCAAATAAGCAAAGCCTTCAATCCTCTGCCCGCCACATCACAAGCATGCCCTTCTCATCTCATTTGATTGCTCTTGCTGGACTTTTTGACATAAGCTGCTTCTCTCCAGCTACATTTTCTTCAACAGTGCCTAGGGACTCTCCTGTGACAACTGATGATAAGGTGAATTTGTTCTACACGAATTACAGTTGCTGTTTCTCCCTTCCCAGGGGAGAGCAGTGATTATTTCCCTCTCAGGACTTGTGCTGGATTTCTGGCATTTGCACTGTCTGGCAGGTCACTAGGAGAAGGTGCAAACCCGTGTGACTTCCAGTGCATCTCTTGGCTGCTAAACTCCCGGGCACTGGCCCCCAGTCGTGTGGTTCTGTGCAGGATAAACAACAACCATCAGTCAGCTAATGCCTATTAAATTTTTTTTTATTGTTACTCTGCAAACACTGTATTAAAGACAATTTAAGTCAAGGGGAAAAGTCAGGATCACAATGACTTATTTTTTGATAGAGGGCATATCCATGGCCGCCATCAGACTGGGTTGTCTCTGAAGGTGCTTTATTTTCCTTCTCCCACTGCAAAATGCTTGTGCTGGACAGCATTTTAGCATCGTGGTTTACTCCCTGCACAGGGTGCCTGGATTGTTTGCAAGCTGAGAAGCTTTCCTCCACCTGCAGTGGGGTCCCCCAGGCGCTCCCACCGCAAGTCACCCTGTTGGGGGCTACCTGGGGAAACCAGGCACTTTGCAGGGCTACAGGTGTCTACAATGCAACAGGGGAGACTATACGTGCGGGACCGCAAGAACCATCCCCCCAGTTCGTGGCGATAGAAAATGCCTCTCCTAGGATGCACTGCAGTTCTAAATGTACCCCAGTTCTGTTTTCCCCGATCGCTTTGCTTGCTTGCCTGCCCTTTCCCGAAGCAAGCCGCGCGGCTGGAGCGCCCTCGCTGATCCCACCGGGCGGCAATGGCGGCGGCCGGGAGCCTGCCGAGGGTCCCTGCTCTCCCTGCTCCCTGTCCCCGCGGCTCCCCATCCCCTGGGTGCCGCCCCAGAGCCCCCAGACCCCCTCCCCCTGCTCAAAAAGCCCCTGTACTTGCTAGTTCGGTTGCTTTTCTGTCCTGGTACCCTTTGCGGGTGGACGAAATAAAACCCGTGAAACACCATAGGAAAGCCCTTCTTGTTACCTCGTCGTCGGAGAATTACAGCTATCCGGTGTGTGTGTGTGCTTGTGGAGAAGTGTGTCTTGGACTCCGAGCAGCTCTTGCCTGACTGGGGACGTGCTGAAGAGCGGCACTCTCTCACCGACAGCAGAACTCCACACCGCAATAACTATAAGGCCCGGGACTGTCACCTCCTACCACCCGCATCTCTGAGGTGCCTTTGCTCATATTATGGCCACATGTACAGCTCTCCAGTGGACTCAGCACTGGAGTCACAGCCCCAGGCTCTGCCCTACAGGCACTCAGGCAGAGCAGGACGGCAGCTGCTCCACACCACTGCATTTTAGAGAGGCACAGGGAGCAGCCAGGGCTCAGTCATCCCATGTGTGCAACACAGGAAAGCAGCCCTAAGGGAAAAACAACATTCCTCTTCACAAATCACCTTTGTCACCTCTTCTGTGAGTGATCAAATTGCCAGCTTTGCTTGGGAAACCTTCCAAAGCTCCCCTAATCTCTGCAAGTTTTGTGTCTGCCTCTTCCTATCTTTATGGTGGTTGGCAATTTTCTCATCCAGTTATTAAAAAACGATCCTAATATGCAAGGAGAACGTACGAAAACAACAGCAATAAAAGATGCTTTATGCAGAAAGAAATTACTATCATAACTTGGTTGGAGAAAAATGCAAAATTTTATTTGCTGTTTGAGTGGTAGACAGAGAAGGACATGCTTTCCACGTGTATTCAAGGAACCAGCACATTTCTGATGTAATTACAGGATTAGGTGTAAACAGGAGCAGTCAGCATTATCAGGAAGTTTAGAAAAAGGAAATGTGATATCTTGATGGCTACAGTTCAGAATAATGCAACAGACAACAGATTATTAAAAAAAACAAACCTATATGTACCCAAAAATGGAATAGAGAAAGGAGTAGACAAAGCCACAAGATCATCTAAAATGGAACCAGGTAGGAAAACTGAGGAGACCAAATCCCTCTGAAAATGCTTTTGTTTTGGTGCATGCAAGTTACTTACCAGGAGGACAAGATTTGTGCAGCAGCCACTGCCCAGCCTGATGCAGGATGCCCAGGAGCATTTCTAACCTCCTAAAATACAGCAGAGCCCAAGCCCTCATCCCTACACAATGGAGATGCAAGTCTGAGTGCAAGCCTTGGTCTGGCCCGTAATTTCTGTATCAAGGTGAGCAGTGTCTCTTGTTTTGCTTACACTGTGGACTGCTGTAATTCCTTTCATCAGTTGCCAGCTCTTGGTATATCTAATTTTGGTTTGGGGGCTTTTTTTTTTTTTTGTAGCTGAAAAACTGGAAGTAAATTGGATTTTATGTTTGCTCTGAAAGCTCTCCAAATGTTCATGTAAATGAAAAATCTATGTTGTCTACAGTCCTATGGCAAATAAAATTTGTTATTTTTAAATCTATGGTAGGACAAAGGAGTAAAGCAACAGTATATCTTGTTTCCAGTGATACTGGTTAGAAGGAGATGCTGTGATGCCAATTGAATTTCTTGTGCCCTGCAAGGTCTGCTGATCTATTGCAGTGTGAGTGGGGCTGAATGATGTGGGGAGCCCTGGATGGAGCTTGAATACCTGAGTTTCATTTACACCTGCCCTAAGCTACACAAAGGGCAAAACCAAGGTCTGTTTTCAGTTTCAGTCTTCCTTTTGACCTAGGCTTGGTAGTGGGGCCAGGCATCTCTCCTTGACAGGAAAATGCTGTGGTGAATTTTGCCAGCAGTCATGAAGATTTCTGTATCCGTGAGGTTCAACCCTCTCCCAGTAGGATGGATGCAGGATCTGTAAATGAAAGAGGATTCTATTGAAAACAATTCTTTGCCATTGACTCACTTTATGTCTTTCACAAAATACTTCCCTTACCATATCACCTTCATTAATTTATACAGATACACTTAATTAGAAGGAAATACTGACTTTTCAGACTCTCAGAGAGAAGCAGACAAGAGTCTCTGGGCTCAGAATTTCCTGCAATTTTTCACCTGTCTGCTCAAACACTGTAGGGACCTGTACAAAGTCCTCACTAGCTTGGCCATGGGCAGAGTCTTTGGACCAGGCTTTGTTGAAGTTTCTCCTACAAGTACTCCCAGAGGAGGTCACTATATACATGTACAGCAAAGGTTGTTTAAGTTCCCATCTCTGCCTCTGGATATTTGTTTCCTGTCTCAGGAGTGGAGATGGAATTAACTTACATCAGTTTGTCTTCAACAAAAGGGAAAGCAGCCCTGTGTATGTAGAGGGCAAATATAGTTCTTTACATGACTTCTGCTAACAGGAAAAAAAAAAAAGCAGTACTCATGCTGTCTTGTCAGGTTCCATAATATTGCTGGACCTTTCATTTCAAGTACCCTGTTCAGGTTTTTAAAACCATATGAGAAATGTTTCATTCATCAAGGTAATTGAAAATTGTTGAATTAAGTATTGAAATCACTGTAAGTCTTTTTGTTGGCTTAAGAGGAATGCTGGTGGGTCACCTGTGGTCCTGCATGTGGGACATCTCTCCTGTCAAGCATCGTAGGCTTAGCTCCTATCAAAAAGATTGTAAGTCTTCAGGAGCAATCAGCAGGTGAACAAGCAGCTTTCTGACCTTGCAGACATTTGGGTGGCTCTATGTCCCTGAGAAGCTTTGGCCAACAGCTTTGTTTTTGCTGTGCTACCAGGCAGGAGGAGGAACAGGTGATGGATGCACCCTCTGATACAGTTCAGTCTGTTGACAGGTGGAGGAGTTCCTGCTTTCCAAAATGCAGGGAATAGCACAAAGAGCCTTGTTCATATCTCCAGCTTTCTTTGATGCATCTGAAAAGAGACTGAAAGTTGCTTTCTCTGGGATTTACTTCCAACAACCATTAATGGCACTTTGGATTCAGCCTTCCTTGGTTTCCCCTCCTCAGACCTTTCCAATGTGCCCAACACATCTAGCATTTTCTATAGTTTTAGGCAGAGACATGCCTAAGAGGAAGATGTTTTAAGAACAGCTTCCCTGTTTTTTATATCCATAGCAATAAATCCTGTTCACAGGATATTGTGGTGCCCACTAAGTGCAGCCCATTCTGGAACAGCAGTTTGCTGCAGCCTACAAATAAAATGGATTACTTCAGTTATTTTAAGGTATTTCCAGTCAGTTATTCCTCAACAACATGGATGGATATTTTTCCGAACTAGGACACAGCTGGTTTATGTTATAGCTGCACTCACAGCACCAGAGAAGAAGTCAGATGGGTCATCCCAAGAACCTTTCAGATGTGGGGTGGGAAATCTATTCATGTATTATCAGGAGCTGATCCAATATCCAACCGTCAGTTACACAGAGCAGATAAGCAATGGATCTGGTGTGAAAAGCTCTGCTTCTGATGCCCTTTCTCTCTTTCCAAAGAGAGAAAAAAAATAAGATAGAGCTAAGCTTGACAGTTCACAGAGGAGATCCTTGGTGTTTTGCAGGGAGGAACACGGCACAAAGTTAAATCAAACTTCCAGCATAACTAACAACAGGCTTTCAAATCATAAATGTGGGGGTTTGAAGGGTTAGTGTGGGTGCTGGCAGAGCCAGGTGGTGTTGGGATGTCTGTGTCACACTCTGCAGGGACTTGCCAGGCCACCTGCCTGGCCTTAGGCACCAGGAACTTGCTGGGCAGGAAGAGGTGTGAGGCCACCCTGACCAGCACTGGACTCAGCTTCCAGGGAAGAAGCAGATGCATGGCCACAAACAAGCACTGGAAACCTGGCTGGTGACTTTGGCCCTCAGTTGAAGGCCATCAGAGAATGTCACTATCATGGTAATTCATGCATCTAACCTGTAAATAGGAAATTCCCTGCAGCTGCCTTATCCTTCACCTAAGGAGGGGATTTTTGCAGGCCTGGGTCTGTCACTGACTGTCTGCAGAGTCTTGGGGGAAGAGCTGTGGAGAGCTTGTTAATGGGCAGTGCCTCCTGCAGGAACTGAAGATTTGGAAAACACCTGCCTGGCTGTTTGACTTTTAAATGCATAATTGTCCATAGCCCTGTAGTGCCTTGTTTCGGCACACACACACAGTTGATATGGGGCTGAATGTAGGAGAACCACAAAGCCCTTCACTCCACTCTCAGGTTAGAAGTGTGTGGAAAAGGGAAGTTCATTTAGGTACATTTTGACATGGGGAGCAAAAGGGAAACAAAAGCCTTATTTCAAATAAATAACTTTAATAGCCATCCAGGTTTTGGTAGGTTTAGACTCCATAACACTCCTCCAAAACAGTTCATGAGAGGCTGAGTGCTACACAACTGTAAGGCCAACCATGCAGACGAAAATCTCAAGGCTGCTTATGTCTTATGGCTACTGTCCACTGCCTGTATGAATGTGGCTGGTAGAAAAAGGTCTTGGCAGACCAAGAATAAAAATGCCATGTTGTAAAAACACAGTCAAGACCTCAGCTTGTCTGTGTTCAAAGGAGAGCAGGTCTCTTGTAGAGGATGTAAATGGCAAGCTCCCATCCCTTAAGGCGACCATGTGTGCCCCTCTGTGGGGAAGTCCCTTGTTCACTGCTGGCCTAGGTGAAAGTAGCAAAAATTCAGCAGGGACCAAAGCAAAGGAAGCCTCCATGTTTCAAGTGTACAGCAAAGCCAGAGGATGGAAACTCTTCTACATGGTGTTGCAGCATGACAGTAGTGGAGGTAGTCTAGCACATCTTCCCTTCCAGCTCCTCTGGAGATTGATTGGGAAAAGGGACTGGAGGAATCACCTTCCTGACATTGTATGCTTCTGTATTATGGGATCTGTATCCTCTGGTCCAATGGAAGAAGGTCTTTGTTCTTGGTATATTATTTAAAAGTCCTTATTTTCCCTGATATTTTTATCACATTTTACCAATTTTCTAGGCTTCAGAACTTTGCATTTTTATCAGCTCTGATCTGCTTCCCCTCTCTGTCATATGGTGCTTTTCTATTTATGATTGGAGCCCTCACTTTGCCACAGAAACTGGAAGGGATTTTAGCCAATGTTGCCTTCTTTATTGATTGTGGGAATATGCTTATTTTGGTTTGAAAAATTGTTGCTTTCCATTAGCCTTCTGTCTTTGCCTTTTCTCCTGTTTGCTTAGAATTTGCTTATAATTTTCTTAATCTGGAGGAATTAGCCCTTCTGAATCATCACACTTGTGTGTCATTTATTAAGTGGGATTGTCCTCTTTCCCTTTTAAGCAGTAAGCCTGTCACTCAGTGCCTGAGGTTTTGCAGTGTGAGATTGGCATAAAACTCCAGTACATAAATCTCTCCCTGGATGTCAGCAGCACCTTTCTGCTCCCCTCTTAATTGCAGTCAGACCTCGTAACTGAGGTCCCATGGTTTTCATATCTGAGGACATGTCTGTGCTAAGGTGAAGGCCTGCACTGTTGCACAAACATTCCTTAGCTTGAAATTGCCTAAGAGATGTCATAACCATGGGGGAAATGCAGATTTACTAATTTCAGCCCTAGGGAACTGCTCAGCCCTTGGTACCAGCTCCCAGGTGAGGATGTTCACATGATGCTGCAGCTCCTGAGGAACTTCTGGGCCTTGCACAGGCCCTGCATAAGCCGAGACCACCCCATTTCACAGCCACTGTTTTTCAAACCTCCTGTACCCTTGGGACAGAGTTTCTCAGTGTTAGAAATTGTAATATGGTCTGTGGGCAGAGCAATTATCCCAAGGCAGAGCTGCATGATTGTAGCAAAGAAGCTTTATCAGGAATCTGCAGAGCTTCTCCCTTGACCTCGTGCCCAGGGATGTGGTGCTACCCCCACCCTTCTCATGCAGGGCAGCTGAGGGTCAGGCAATGGTTCTAAATGTATCTGCAGTTTACACATAAGAAAACCATAAATGCATCTGCAGACAGCCAACACTGAAGGTCAATCACAGAACAAGGGGAGTCTTGCTCAGAGCTGGCCCTGTGGGCACTGAGGGAGGATTGGCAGTGCCAGAGGCCCTCCACAAGGCCAATTGGACATGAAGGGGGCACAGATCCTGCAAACAGGCTGAGGCTGATGCAGCAAGCAACCAGGTCTGAGCTTCACCCAAGGCTGCTGGAAGTGGGAAGGGTTCCACAGCATCTGCTCATGGCACCACTGACAGCACACTGGGGCTGGCAGAGGTATCATGGTCCTCTCCTCGACTGTAAATAAGACAGGCAGGGATGTGGGGCAGAGCAGGAACAGGAACAAACAAGGTCTCACCAGCTCTTATTATTCTCACAAAACATTGTGTGACCCTGTGGTTTTGCAGCCAGCTTTGGCTGTAGGGCCATGGTGCTGGTGGCATACAGGTGAAGAGGGTTTGTGCACCCAGGAGTTCAGGAAAGACAGTGGCCAAAGGCCAGGCACATCCTGGCTGTGAGTGCTTGGCTAGACTTTCAGACAAGCTCCAAATGTTTCAGTCAGGCTGAAGTTACAAAGAATGGACTGGGGGGCACAATCCTGGCATATTGTGAATGTCTTGACATAAAATGTCTGCAAGCTCTTGATACAATCCCTGCTAAGGAGATGATGAGGAGTGGAAACAGCATGAGTATTGCTGTTTAGCTCATTATTTAGACACATAAATGCCTCATGGTACCATTGACTGTGCTTATACAGCCTCATTTTTGAGGTAATTAGTTGTTGGATTAAACATAAATCAACTGTGATCTCTCTCAATAGGAGAGGAAGGGAAGATCTTTGCGTCAACTACAGAGAAAACAGGACTGAGCAGGAACAAAAGAGTTGTGCTGTCAGCAGAGCAGACCTGCTGGAAAAATTAATATTTCAGAAAGGAGAAAAATTTCATATTTTTCTTCCTTTTGGGAAGATATGAAGCATACCAAGGTTTGCAAGAACCTTGAACTACTCCTGTGGATACTTTTATCAAAATCATTATTGCAAAGTCTGATTTACTAAATGCTTAACCTGTCAATAGACAAATCTGTGGCTAAATAAACATATTTTTCTGCAAAAAGGAAAAGAAAATCTTAGTAACTCCTCATTTTTTTGTTACAAATCTTTTGTTTCTCCAACAAAAATAGTGAAATTCCCTGAATGCTGGTCAGTTCCACCTGGGCAGGACTGTGGGAGGCTGAGACTGGAAACTGCAGAAATAAATCCCCTGCTAAGTTACACTGCTAGGCAAGTGTCACTGTCAGGAGAGGGTGAGCAGGGGCACACAGATAAATACCATTATATACTGAGTAGCAAAGTGAAAGAGACACTGGGAGGAGAACGGGAGACTATTTTGGAAGGGATGTGAATTTTCTGGTATGGAAGCAAAGAACACAGAAAATTCAGTCAAATGCCTGATACCTGAATCACCACGGCATTTTAAGTACTTTTGTAGATAGTCTCTGGAGTGGAACAAAACTGAGCTAGATCCAAGGATGAAAGAATAGTATGTAAGCTCCTGTGCCATTTCCTACAGAGAATCGTAGAATCACAGAATGGTTCAGGTTGGAAGGAATTTTCAAGATCACCTCATTCCAGCCCTCCTGCTGTGGGCAGGAACACTAGACCAGGGTGCTCAGAGCCCCATCCAACCTGGCCTTGAACACTTCCAGGGATGGGGCATCTGCAACTTTTTTGGGCAACTTGTTCCGGTGTCTCACCATCCTCACAGTAAAGTATTTCTTCCTAATACCCAATCTAAACCTTCTATCTTTCAGTTTAAAGCCATTCCCCCTTGTCCTATCACTACATGGCCTCTTAAAAAGTTCTTCTCCAGCTCTCTCGTGGCTCCCTGATAGTGATTGTATCTCAGCTTATCTCTGATGATAACTCTGTTATAGTCAATTCACCATCCCTGCTGTAAACCTACTTGCATTTGTCGAGTGGAAGACACTTGTGCCCTCTCACCCCACAGATTAGGTAAGGAAATTTGGTGAGTAAAGAAAGAAATGATTTATAAATGTTTGGTTTCTGTTATTTTTCTTCAACTCATTATCTGGGCAATGGAGTTTGAACTTTGTATATCTTTGAAGGTCAGTTCTGAGGATCTACCTGCTAATTAGATAAACATACAACCTCATCATTCTTGCAGCAACCAAGGGGACTGTACACTGCTGCATTTAGCAGAGGGGGGTTTCTGATTCATTTTTTTCTTCATGGAGCTACATTGCAGACATAAAAGGTAATATTCCCAGCCTGGGAGTTGACATGGGGCTATGTGAGGGTGGAAGCTCTGTGGTTGCAACCTGTGTCTTCTTCTAAAATGTAATTAAATCAGGTTTTTTCAGCTCCACTGTGTTGCACAAAAGCATGACAACCAAAGGGAAAGTTTAATAGTCAGAGCAGCTAGAGAAGGAATGAGATTTTAAAGCTAAATTTGAATAGAACAATGGATCAAAAAGGTGCCTTGAAATGTAAATAATTACTTTGCTTTCTTCCTTCACTTAAAATAAAGTAAAAAATGTGTTCTTTCCTCCAGAAAGATTATTTAAATCCAGTATAATGCCAAATGGCATTAGCAACATGCTCTTTCATTTCATTTCATTTCATTTCATTTCATTTCATTCTGATGCCCTAAATACCTCACCTCAGTCACTGAAAATGTAGTGGAATGGCTCATCCTAGAATCCTGTTCAGCCTTGAGAAGAGATGACTGAGAGAGGATCCTATCCATGTCCATAGGGGTCTAAGGGAGGGTGTCAAGAGGATGGAGCCAGGTTCTTCTTGGTGATTCAAAACAATAGGACAAGAGGCAATGGGTAAAAACTAGAACATAGGAAGTTCCTCTTGAACATGAGGAAGAACTTCTTTACTGTGATGGTGACTAAGCACTGGAACAGGTGGCCCAGAGGACCTGTAGAGTTTCCATCTCTGGAGATCTTCTAAAGCTGGCTGGACACAATCGTGAGTGATCTGTTCTCAGAGACCCTGCTTGAGCAAGCAGATTGGACTAGAGGACCTCCAGTGGTCCATTCCAAGCCCAACCATTCCCCGACTCTGTGACTCTGTGATCCCACACAGGAAGGTTCCCTCTTCCCAGCATGTATCCCTACAATGCTCCAGTTTGACACACCGGGCTCAAAACCCATCCATACTGTGACTGAAGAGTGCTGGTGTGCCCAGGTTGTTTTCAAGGATGCTGCATGGTGGCAGGATCATGTTACACGACAGCAGCAAACATTTACCTGCTAGGTGTTACTTTTGTCATCATCTGAAACAAAATAAGAATTTTGCTGTGGTGCAGCATTGCCTGGACAAGCCCAAAGAGACTGATGGAAGATGTAGTTCAGCTGATTTTCCAATCCTCCAGATTTTCTCATATGCCAATACAAGCTGGAGGGATGAGATCAGTAAAGGCATTTAAGACAAAAGAAGAGAAAACCTGGAAACATAGGCAATCAACTGAAACTGATTTTCAGTCAATCACATTTTGGGACAGGTTTTAAGCCAGGAAAATTATTACAAGAGCATGACAGGGAGAGGACAATGACATGTATGGAGGATTTGGATGTCAGCCCTCAAACAGCCAGAGAAGCTTACAGTCTGCACTGCCTACAAATGACGAGACCTAAGTGTGGGATCAATACAAGGCTGGCATGCTAAGTCAATGTAAAAGAGTACGCCTAAACCAAGTGTCACAAATCACATCTAAGTACAGACGCTGAAAAATAGAGAGGCAAGTCACAGTGGTTGCACAGTTACATTTCAGTCTGATCTGTGTTTGCTTATAAAAACATTTGTGCACGTTCCTACCTGCTATCTCAAGTGACAAGTGTGAAGATGAGGTATTTGAGGGCACAGAAAATGAAGCAGAGCAATAGAAGTGTGACATGGGCTGACACAGTCAGTCTGCGACCTCTTTGTGGCCAGCATGGCAATTGCATGTGCATCTTCTGCAGAGTGAATGGGGGCAGAAATTCACTGAAAAGAGTAATACATGAGCAGGATTTTTTCTTAGGAAAAAATTCAGAGGTTATGGGGTAATGCACGGCCCTGGGCACTAAGGACCAGGCTGCGGGATCTCAGTACTGTGAATAACTAGATGTGGGAAAAATCTTGGTCAGAAAATACCATAATCTTCCAATTTATCCTTCTGAGGAGGGTTTTTGAAGCAAGGATATGGCAACCACAGCCTTGGTATTGGGGCAGCTGAATGCCGGAGACAACACCGAGCATTGGCCCATCAGCCCAACACGGTGTATGAACACAAACAACTTTTAATACCAGCCTGAAGTTACTGATTCCCATGACGGCTTCCTGCTCCATCCAAGCAAGGATGCAGCTCTTCATTAGCATTTCCTGTCCAACATGCTGAAGGAAGGGTTTAGCTTAATGGCATGTTGGTCCAACAATATAAACACAAGAAATTATAATAATTAGAAAAGGAAAACTGGGTCAGGAAAATACCTATGGCCTGGACTGCACCCAAACACATTTTCTCCACTTTTGTTATGGTCTTCTGCTTCAATTCTACACAGTTTTTGCCTCATAAATACTGTTGTTAATTGTTATCTAATCTCTCCTGAGTGCATGGTTCATAGCCTGAGCTTCTCCTGAAGTTATGATAGCTCAGGGAGAGCGGTTCTATGGAGAGCTACTCTGAAGATATTCATAGGGCAAATAAATTCCTATCTGAGAGACAGAGTAACAAGAATAAGACATCTATTGTCTCACTCACCGAGGGAGGCCAGGCCAGCTGCTCTGCATAAAACCTTCAGCATCCGAGAGGGATAAACACTGTCTCTTCTGAACAAACACCCACACTTTGCATCCTCTCCATTTTGCATTAACATCTGCTGAAATCAGCGTTTGCCACTTCAGGCAGGAAAATGTGCACCCCTAAAAAAGGGAGCTAGAACAGAAATTATTTTCAAGCTGTCAAGAAGGGTTTGCATCCACTTTCCTTTAGGAAAGGTGGACAAATATCCCTCCAGCTCTGCTCCAGATCTTAGTGGTACCTTCAAGCTTGCTCAGTCTGGTGGTGCTGTTTCCTTTGGGTATGCTTCACTGGCAGATGTAACTGATACAAGCCTGTAAAATAATACACCATTTATTTCAAGATCAATTTTGAAAGGAATTGTTGGCTCAGTGTTATCGGCTCAAAGGAAATATCTTCTCCAGAGAATGCACTTCCTCAAACCAAGAGGCTTGGCACATGACCACCGAGAGACTGATGCTTCATTTTGTGGTTACTGAACACTCAAAAGAAGCCGTGACTGGGGATCTGAATGATTTCTTTATTCATTTTAGAGCAGAACCTGGCCATGGTCAGGCTTCTAAGGAGCTCCAGTTCTGCACGTGCACTGTGCATTTTAGGAGTATCTGTTTCAGCTGCATGCTGTGAGGACAGCAGTGTGCCTCAGTGCCAAAGATCAGAAAATGGAAAGGCAGTCCTATGGAGGCACATACCCAAAGCATGTACCTTGTGGAACAGTGCTTTCAGAGGAGCAGATAGCCCACAATGTCCAGCTTCACCACAGCAGAAACAGGAAGCCTCTGAGAGGCTCCCCAGAGCGGCAAGGTAACAACGAAGTATTTAGGAGCATAAAGACCTTTACAGCAGAGTTAAAGGATTTATTAATATCAGTCTGCACCACAGAGAATGCTGGGAAATATTGGCCCCAGATGTATTTTTTCAGGCTCAAATCATAGACAGTGAGATGTTAAAACATGAGGTGTTGAACAAGCTAAAGAGCCACAAGCTGCTAGGAATGAAAGGTATATACCCCAGGAGAACTGGAGGAATTTAAGGAAAGAGGAGCTGAGTTGCTAACAAAAATACACTGCCTCTCATTTATGTCATATCTGCATTTTAGAAAGAGCTGATCCTAGGATGGAGGACCAGGGAGCCCTTCTCCAGTGCCAGCTGCATTGGCTGAAACTAATCAAAACCAGAAGTTTAGTTGGATGAACATGACAGAATGGGGACGACTCAGTCTGGATTCACTGAAGGGAAATTGTCTCTAATCTGCTAGTTTTTTTAATACATTGCCAGAAGAGTGGATGTGACTTTCTTAGACTTTCAAGAGACATAGGACAAAGTCCTCCACAGGAGGCAATCTGGGAAACAAATACCCTGGTATATGAGACCAAATACTGTCACGGACTAGAAACTGCCTAAGAGAAAACAAAAGATCAGTTACAACAGGCCAAATAATGTACATGAAGCTTCCCCTACAATATTCTTAATAGGACTGAAGTTGAGTATTTTTAATAAGGAATTAAAGAATTGACAGAGCTGTGCGATGTGTTGGATGTGCTGAAGGCTGTGAGGAGGGTCCCACCATTGGGGTGTGCTCTGTCTCCTGCTCAGTGGGGTTTTGAAATGCTCCACACAGAACAGCGCCGCTAAGCAGCTACTTGCAGGTTTATGTGACACCTGTGTTGCAGAGGCAAAATGCCAGCACAGCAGTTTTTGAATCCTTGTTTCCAGTTGCTTTGTAACTGAAACTGGTTTAAATCAGTTTTTGTCACTTTTCTAGGAATAAATACATCTTGCAGCTTTTTCTCAAAATGACTACTCTGTTAAAATCTCCATGCAGAATTCACCTTTCTTGCAATCCCATTGACATATGTGCAATTACTCCATAAAGAATTGCAGCCTAGTGGGATGGCAGGATCAAGCTGTGATTCAGCTCTTACCCCTTGTGAGCTACTGCACAGCATAATTAACATTACAGTTCCTCAAGTTCACTGCATGGTGCTGGCCATTGCATGATTCCCCACCAGCAGCACAGTGGTCCTTCATCTGAAGTTTTTTGTATTTCTTCCATCTGAAAGATCTTGAGAACCAAGCATTAACAGAGCTGTTGTTTAGGAAGAACCATAATTTAAAAGGACTGGAAGACCTCCAAGATGTGTATCTCCTTATTCAAGATTGCTTATTTTCCCATTAAGTCATCTTTGAGTTGCATATCAGGTTCAATTTTTTGATAAGGATTCTGCAGACATCATATCTCCTGTTCCCAGACACTTTTCTCTACACCATGTTATGTGTCTAAAGGTCTTTTTCCAGAAAGCGTCTTGCTTATAGTACAGAAACAGCCACAGTAAGGGTTTTTCAGGTACTGATTCTGTTATCAGCTAACTTTGCCAGTTCTTACAGTCATCTACTATTCAGACATACTTTATTATTCCTTTCGTGATATCTCCTTCTCCTCCAGAGATACTGGCAAATTAAAGAATGTCAGAGAAGTGTCAGTAATGAAACAGATGACTGCTTTTACCATGGTTATAAATACATTATTTTAGCAGCTAAACTGCTCTGGAAACTTTTCCTGTGAAGGAAATCTAAGCTTCCTGAGCCATTAAGCAAGCAGAAGTGAAAAGTGTATCTGTGAAAAAGTAGCCAGATTCCTCCAAGTTTTTTATTTGTGGGCTTTTTTCACTGAAAAAAACCCCCAATCCTGTAACCACCCACATTCTTTAGGCCAAAAGACTCATTTCACGTGCAAAACACAACTTTATTGACCAAGAGTATATAAAGAAAGATCATAGAAACATAAAATAGTTTGGGTTGTAAGTGACCTTTAAAGATCATCTAATCCAGCTCCCCTGCAATGAGCAGAGACATCTTCCACTAGATCAGCTTGCTGAGAGCTCTGTCTGATTTTTCAATATAAAGTGCCTCTGATTAATGTTTTTAAATGGACCCATTTAAAAATGCATTCTCAGCACCTCCTCAGCACTGTAACTAGCCAGAAAAGGACATTAATATTTTTAAGATACTTTTGTTTTCCCTGGAGATCTTCAGTGAGCTCTGATATGGACCACTCACCAGCTGACTTCTCACAAATATTTAAATTAAGTAGATTGAAGGAGAGATTTGGGTTTATTTTGCCTAATGCACAATCTCACAGACACACACATATCTACAAGCCTTAGGCTCATGTTATTCAATTGAGTAAGGCCAGATCAATTTCTGTCATGGTCCTTCCCCATTAATTCCCCACTCTTTGTCAATTTACGAGGTATCTTCTTTTTGTTAAGACTGAGTCATTGATAAAATACTAAACTTGAGGAAGTCAAGAGAAATATTGCTATGAGCATTCATACACTTAGGGCACCACCTCTATATTTCTGTGCCTCCTGCAAAAACCTAGACAGTTTTGGGCAATGGAAATGATACTCATTACAGACACAGAACCCTACCCAGTTGGGTTTTCAGTTCTCTTTTGCAATATCAGGATTGTACAGGACCATTGCGCTCTGGTTCCATCACAGGGGTGGAGATGAGTGGTAGGACTGTAGTTTTTAAATGTGTTTATCTCATTACAAAGGGTCACTTACGGTGCAGGAGTGCAAAAGTTTGCATATGAACCATCACTCTTGAGTTAGCCAGAAGTGCACGTTCTCTCTTATGCTGTCAAACACAGATCATCATGAGAGGGCACTAAAGAGCTGTCAGTAGCGAGACACTTTGAGACAAGGGTTGTGGTGAGAGGTGATTGTCGGGTATGAAATCATCAAATATTTCCACTGAGACCTGAGACTGTGTGATTTCAAAATGTCTTCAAAATACAAGGAAGCTGAAGTTCCTTAGGGAACTTCAAGACTGAGGGCCCTTCCTCAGGGCCTTTCAAGACCCTGTTCTAAAACCCGAGCCTATGAAATATCTGGTCTGTCAAGATCAGAGGGGTTTTGAAAAGTGAACAAGCTCTTTTAATGATGAATTTCAAATACTTCCTGTTATTAAAAATATTCTGCTTGGGAGACTAGAGATACCATGAGGCCTTACAACACCTGGCAGCACAAATGGAAAATGAGTGAATGAAATGCAAATTGGACATCTTGCCTAGTAAAGATGGACTATTTTCTTCCAAACACTGGGTTGTGAATTGAGTGCCAAAGCTAGTGCAGTTGGATTCAGCAGAGTCAACCCTGACAAATTGCAAAGAAATTCCCCTATCTTATAGAAAAAGCAGAGGATTTTCAAAATTAAAATGGGCTGTCTCACAAGTGACTTGTGAGCATTCCTGTGGGACAGTGCTGCTAACAGATGTCCTCAAAATTCTCACAGGCCCCCTTGAAATGGAATGCACATATGGCACAAACTGCAACCAGACACTCGCAGCACAGCACAGCACAGGCTGATCACTAATTTTGCAATCCTGGTTTAAATCTGAGCAACTGACTGGAGCAAGGTCACTTGACATCTCTCAAACCCCAGGAAAGCCAATAAGAATGTATTTGGGATTTAGATTAATCCTAACAAAATCAATATCTGCTTACTTGCAATTCATTTTCCTTCTTAGACTTTTCCTTACAGAGAACATTTGAGGGAATAATATGAAGATATTTCCAAGACAGTGGCATACAAAGCCATGTTTGATTAAAATCCAGGCTCCAAATTTGTGCCTCCTAAAGCCAGAACTTTTTGACCCTAGTCTTCTAGTCCAACACCTTCGCAAAGGTGTGATGTGAGCTATCTCAGAGTTCTGTTCCAACAAGACTATCTTCTTGGAAAAAAAAATCTTTCCCTTGGTCCAGACTTTAAAGACAAGAAGCAATGAAATATGAAACATTTTTTTTTGTAAACTGTTCCAGTTTGATTCTGTTTGTAAAACACTTCTCTAAGGGATTGAATATATGTATCAGTTCACTACAGTAATCATCTGGGCTTCATTTTGCCTGTATACAAGAAATCCAATTAAGTAAAACCATTTGTATCAAAGCCATCACTAAAATTAATTCTGTGGTCAGTTCTTTTTAGACTGTCAAGATGAGGTTTAATACTGAATTTCCTGGATTAGATGTGACACTTTGAGTAAGGAGATTAATTTTTGTAATTTTTAGAAAATCTAAAGCTGTTTAGTTTTGGCAGAAAAATGCCTCCAGCATGTATGAGAATAAGGATCTTCTCTCTTTCCTTCCAGCTACGTTTGATACTTTTGAATTTTGCGTATCTACAAGCAGATAACTGAAGTGTGAATGGTTGGTGTGTAGAATATACCAACTGTTATCCTCTTTACTGGTTAGGACATAAATCGCTGGCTGTCAAGGACTTGTTTCTGAGCTGTCAGAAAAATCCCAGCAGTTCTGATCATGTCATTGCCTTTCCTTCTTTTGGTCACTTAATCCTTTTTCAATATAATTCTTCCCTTTGTATCTCTGATAATTTGACTAATTCAATTCTCCATATTTTGATTTTCTATTAAATGGCTGTTGACTATTTCCTTGCTTCACCCTCTGCTTTTGGGTATGAGTTTAACAGTTAGTGCAGTCAGACCAGTTCTTGGAAAACTGCTTGTCTTCTTCCTTCAGTCTGTTCTTAGGATGAGGGATTTGCTGCTGCAGTCATGGCCCTTGGATTTCTAACGCTGGCTTGGCCACTGACTCAATGCCAATTCTTTTCCATCTTGCATTGTTTACAGGAGAGAGAGGCTTTATGACATCTCCAGGTATTCCTGTCCATTAAGACCCTTTCAAGTTCCCTAAAATATTGAGAACATTTTCTCCCTGTTCCATTCCGAGGATCTGGCAATTTGGGGGAGTTTTGGAATCCCACTGCTGCCTCCTTTCTGCAGGCTAGAGGGAGTCCAAAACACAGGTGGGAAATGTGATCTACCACAGGGGGCCTGTCTCTATAACCACATCATAGAGAAACCAAGTTCAGTTCTACGTTTTCCTGTCATCAGGAGTGCCCTCACATCCATGACATTCCCCTGGCAGCACACCCATCTGTTGGCATTAGCTTCGCACCAAACCGCCAAGGGCTTTGTTCTTTGTCTCTAGAGTCTTTTCAGTCACAGAGCTAAAATTACAGTTTTGTAACTATGAAAATCCCATGAGGCAGATTTTGCATGATTTACAGGCATCAAATGAGAGAGTTCAAAAGCCTTCACCACAGTAGTCACAGCAGGTATAGCTCTGAGCATACAATCCTGATTTCTCTGAGTTTTCCAACCTGCTTCCACACAGCCATGATCCATGCTTACTTCACCCATTTAAGTTTTTGTCTGCTGCCATGTCCTTAGTATCTATTACAACCTCACTTTTCCTTATTCTGTCTTCCTGTTATTTCATAGGGATGTTACTCAGAGCAGTCACTTCCAAGGACATTCTGATTTTTATCTATCTCATTATAAAATTATATTTGTCCTATTTTTTTCTTCTTCTGCACACTTAATATAGAAACCAGTAGAAGAACCTTACAATTCGCAAGGTGAGATGAGTAGGTTGGTTAAAGCTGTGATAACCTATTATTTTGGTGATGGTTGAATGAAGGTTTATTGTAGATGAGGAATATAATACTTGTTCAAACCTGATGAAAGAAGTGGTTAAGCTCTTTTTATAATGAGCAAATTAATACAGCCTCTGGCCAGTCAACCCCTACAGCTAAAGTCATCTGTCATCAAATAATGTTGTGTTGTATGGTTACCAGTCTTGGACTCTTGTTTGAATCTAATGCAGGAAGTTTGGCATTTTTCAGATGTTTGAGTGAATGAGGAAGAGAACTAGAGGCATAAGTCACAGAAACTGATAGAAAAGGCAGAAAAATGAGTTACTTAAAACAGAACAGTCAGAGATGCTTTAGAAGGAAATCTAGGAGATGTTAGTGGCATACTTAAAATCATAGCTTGTAATACTGGCAGCTGGTATATGTCCAGGGTACTTTGTGTGTTCATGTGCATTAGCAGGATTATACCACAGAAGGTCTATGTCACCCCATAGAGAACAGCACTTGGGATCCCATTTATAAGGTATCTGCTTGCATCAACAGACTCATACTCAAGGAAGAATATACTTTAAAATATTACTCGTAATGTTGTCTGGATAATTATCTTTTCCCTCTAATCCCACATTGTTTCAGTTGTGGTTAGACATTGCTGGTTTTCAACCCAAATTACTCCAGTGTCATGCTAAATAATTCCTATGAGTGCTGGAAGTGTATTGGAAGCTCTCCAGAAAATGCTGCCCCAACTCTTCCCAGGCATTCACCGCTCCCAAGTTTCAGAGTAAGGTGCAGCAATGACTGAATGTGTGCATACTGCTCTCACAGAAAAGTAACCCAAAGTGTGCATTTGTTTGGGTCTGTAGGTGACTCACATTCCAGTTTATGTTTTCACTACACATTTCAAACTGCTTCATGAACCCTGTGCGGGTCATGGACCCTGAGTGATTCTCACCTGCTCCAGATTTAAAAAACCAACACAGTAAACCAAAGATTACTATTATTAGCAGCAAGACTAATTAGTAACATATGTCATTTCCTTAGTGAGCCTTTCCAAGGGGGTTATAAATGTCCATAGAAGATGGCACACTATCAACCTACATGGCTTCACATATTTTGTCTATGCATGTATGATTATCACCATGCCTTTGGCATGATGTGGATTCTAAAATTAGCCAGGCATTAAGGGGTATAAGGCATGGTAAGATGCAATCAGAGGGAGCAGAACTGGGGTAGTGGGAGAAGGGGCCAGGAAAGAGAACAGGGAGCATATTTCACATATCAGCATTCGCTTGATCCAATTTAGGAATGAGCATCACCCCGCTGTGGTCATGGTCATGCAGTATTTATAGAATGCCATCTCCCGCCTCACAGACATCTAATGGCAACTAAGCATTTGCTCCAGGAGTAAATTTGAACCAGCTGGCCTTTGGGACCAATGGGATATTTTAGAGAAAATCAAAACAATTTGTTTACTTGTGTGATTACCCCCAAAACCAAGTGTTTAATCTTTTAGAGTCATTAATGGAAAGCTCATCAAAATCAATATTATTCCCTGGCCCAGGTCCAGAAAGGTACTTAAGTGAATGCCAAACTTCATGCATGGAAATAATACCACTGATGAATGTTCCTGATGAATTGGGACTTTCATTTTAAAATACTTACCACTTTTCACTCTATGGTGCTTGTCATTATTTAGGTCTCAATTTAAATTAGTGTATCCATTAAAAATACTGCTTTCTATTGCATCTACTGTATATGATCTTTAGAAGAAAAGGGAATTGCATGCAGCTTTTTGTGAAAAGCAACTAGGTGTGCATATTAGAAATTAATCTTCATCAGCATTTGGAAACATAAGCCTGTCAGATCTGCTAGGCAGGCTCACAGTCCAAGGAGTACATTTCATTTTCAAGTATCACATCACAATATTTCTGAACTGTCATTTTCCAAGAATTTTCAGTTTGTGAGAAGCTTCAGAAAGCTATAGGTTCAGCACACTTCAAACCACAAACAAATTTCAAATAAGGACACTGAGTACATTTATCATATGCTAGAAATTCTGCTTTCACACCTGGTCTGTTATCCCAGGAGCAGCCCAAGGTCTCTGCTGGGGTCAGAGAGACACCCAGTGTCTAGGCATCTTTTACACCTTCTACAGCTAAGTTTAGCTTTTGGGATTGTATTAGGGGGACACCTGGGGTAGAATTAACTGGGCAGTCTTCACCAGCATTGCTCTGTTTCCTTAGGAGGTGAATACCTAGCCTTGTGCCATTCAACGGGGTGACCCAAAGCTCTGGCAGGACAGTGGCCTTTGCCTGCCAGCATCTCAATTCTGTGCCCTGTAGAGAGAACTGAACACCACCCTATGAAGGTGCTGAGCATGCAGCTCTTGTATTTTAGTATTACCTTTTCATAGGTACGCATCTTGCCTAACATTTTTGTCCTGTTGTTCACTTCCTGTGCTGCTGAGCCACTGCTGGTCTCCACACCCCTCCTATAAGGTGGGAGGACTGGCTGAAACACAGTCCCCATCCTGGCCCTCCCTTGCATTGGATCTTCACCTGGCTCTGAGCACACCCCAGGAGCTGCTGCATGAATCAACACCAGTGCAGACCTGAGAAAAGGCTTCATTTTGCCAGAGTGCTCTGTTTTCCAGCAGTGGCACTTCCCTGGGAAACCTCTGGGACTTGCAGCAAACCTCCACACAGGCAACAAAAAGCACATTTAGACAAATGCCGTTGGAGAGACTGTGGTTTTGGTCTGCAAAGGAAGGCAGGAACTAAGGTCCATGCACTTCACAGAAGTTATCTCTGTGTTCTATTAATATCTGTTCTGTAGCTGTTGGATAAAAATATATTGCACTCTGAATATTAAGTGATACCCTCAACCAAACCCACAAATTTACAGGATAGTCATTGTGGATACAGATATGATATTCTGTGGAGAGGGACTCCACAGATAGAAAACTAACAAAGCTACAAAAAATACTAGAAATGCCTGTGATCCAATGCAGAACACCAAAATCCAATCCAAAGCAGGATGCCATGTAATGCCTTTGAGTGAAAGAGCTAATCAATATGATGGGGTTTTTTTAATCTGGTGGAATTACACTGTTTATGCAATATCTCTATCTACTCTTTAGGAAGCTGGCTGGGGGGAGCATAAATATAAGCACAGACTAAAGATTTCATACTCTCACATAAAATGTTTGGTATCTGATTAGGGAGACACAAGAACCAAAATGTTCATAGCTACAGATTTCAAATTATGGAGGCACCAAATTCCAAAATCATGAATCAGACTTCTCTAAAGCTTGTCTCAGTGTGACACTGAACAGTTTCTATGGAGGAAATCACCTGTAATTGCCATTTTACAAGATTTACAAGTCTTCCATTTTAAGACTGGCTTCAAAAAAATGAGATAGAGAAAGAAGCACTCTTCCAATTTATCTTACAGTTTGTAAGCCATTGGGATATTTCAGATCTGTGTTTTAAATATGGTTTGTAACCCAGAGGACTAGAAACTTATTCTTTTGAATAAAATGTGACTTTCTTATGTAATCAGTTGCCTTGGGAGCAAGATTTTTAAGATAAATGCTGAATTCTATGAAGCTTCTGATAAGCTCCTAAGAACTGGAATCACTAAATCAAAGAAAAAAAATGTAATCGCAGGGTCATACTATACAGCCTGTGAAAATGAATTGAATGATCTTAGAAAATCAAAGAAACAACTTCATCTTGCAAAATTACAATTATGGGTGCTTTCATCCCTACAAATTGTTCAAATGTCACAATGTTGGAACAAGCTTTAGAGATGTTAAATGAGTACCTCAAAATCTCCTTCCCTAAAAATATTCTAGTGGAGCAATTCCCCCTTGGAAAGGGTGGGTTCGAGGGACCACTGACAGACTTTTCAAGTCATTTGGGTGATTAAATTATGGATAATCCTCATCCATCCATTTGTACTGAGGGTGTCCTACAGTACAATTATAGGAGTTCCTCTGTTCCCTTGTGGTCTACACCTTTTCTGAGAATTGCACCAAAATTGCTGGTGGTTCATGTTGCTGGTGACTGTGGCATTATCTGTTATTCTGCCCAAGAATGAGAAACTGAGATGGCACAATAATTGGTGAGGTTTTCAGCAATCATTCCTGAAGGCTGAGGGGCTGGCATGAATGATGACTGGGTGAGCCACTGTGTGTTTTTGTGCCACACATAGAGGAGAGCTAACTATTTCAGTTTGCACTGCACAGATTTACTCTTCCTTCCAACACATTTTCCAGACTTGAGGTTTAGCATGTCTGGAAGGGCTAAATTCAGGCAGGCATTATTGAGTGGAAAATATATGCTGGTCAGGTACCACTTTCTTTCCCAGTTAGTTCCACACATATTTAGCTGGTTTCATCATTGTAGTGTGTTGACAGCTCCTCACAGGAGAGAAATTACTTGTCTGATCTAGTGCCTGCGCTGATTAATTGGTTCACTATGCAAAATGGCCCTACTGAGATCTGGCTTTATTGAGAAAGAACAGGAGGCTCGTTTTGTCCCTGTTTCTGCAGCAACAGATTTCTACAAACACTATTTGTGGTGTTGGTAGAGAGATTCAGAATGGTTTCTGCATAATTCTTGTTGGAACTATTTCCCTGGATGTTTCCTGCACCAAAGTGAGTCTGTGCAGCACCCTGCTAGGGTCATCAACTCCGTGATTGTGTAGTTCACTGCCTCTCACATTATCCTGCTGCCTGGAATGGCAGCAATCAGTCACAGCCTGATGTTGGCACTGCCTCAGCGAGGTTGTAGGCGCAGCCTGGGAGGGCAAATCGAATCCACCTAATACTGAATTTCCCTTTGCAATCAGTTGAGTTTGGTGCTTCAGATAACCTGTGAGGAGAAGCTGGTTTTCCCTAAAATACTCTTTTACCTTTTTATATTTATTCAATAGGAAATTAGGCAACCCAGAAGATAATTCAGTCCACATATATTAGACATACACATCTTCCTAGATGTGTCATGAAAATCAGTTAGCTTTGAAAGTGCTCCTCTGGGGATGTTCCAAGGTGGATTGGAGCTGCAGATTCCCAGCAATGTGCTGTTGAGAGTTTCTGGTGCCATATCTTCTGGCTGTCATTTCCCAAGGAGGTCCTGGAGAGTCTGGAGAAGGCCAAAGCCTTGCTGGTCTCCACAGGGTGAGCCCATCACACAGAGCCGATGGAAGAGGGGTTGTCTCTGTGAGGTGAGTTGAATGCACTCAAGATTGAAGATAATTCAGGCTGAAACAGACCCCAGGAGGTCTCTAGTCCAACTTTCTGCTCAAAGCAGGGCCAGCTATGAGGTCAACCTGTTCCTCTGTTGCCCTCATTATGAAAGAATTTCCCCTTTTCCCTGGTCTGAACCTTTCTCATACCAACTTGTACCTGTTGCATCTCATCCTCCTTACATGCATGGCAAAAACCATGAATATAGTTGTTTCGCTGAAAGCTGGCTTTGAAATGTACACAGAGCACAACGAGAACAAGTAAATGTAATGCATAAGGAAGACATTCAGATATTCAGTATTTCTTTCTCTGTTTGCCCATTACTATTAATTGTTTTGTTGGCTAAGGAATGATAACGTGCTCCCTGTCAGAGACTCATCATAGACTGAGGTGCAAACACTGAACAAAAATGAGAAACCATTTGTCAAATACAGGAATATGCAAAAGACATAACTGGCATTTTAGAATTAATTGACTCTAGTTTGGAAGCAAAATATGACTTCTAGAATTTGAAATAAATAAGTGCTTTTCCTAAGTGTACATTTTTTTTCATATTTGAATAACATGTAGTAACTACAACAACAATTATTCCTGGGAGGACCTCAGACCTAGCTCATTATCTTGCCATGTGTGACGGTCACTGAGCTGCTAACAGGACCTCTCTGTCTGTCTCTCTCGCTCACCAGCCTTGTCCTGGTGAGTGGTTGCTCACTGCCCCTTGCGGCAGCTCCATTGTTGGTGCTGCCTAAAACAATCTGAAATAAGAAAGTCTGATTTTCATATGCATACAAACATACCTGTTTGTATCTGATGAACCCAACCTGACTGGTCCCATGCTGAGCAAATGACATGGCTTGAAGATTTTGTTCCTAGCTGTTGGGCAGGAAATCTTAGATTGGACTCAAAGAAACGGACAGGATGTTTGAAAAACCTTTTGTGTTCTAAAAAGTTTAGATCTGAAGATGAAATCTCCATCACAGAAGGGTTTTAGGAGTAGGTTTGACAGCCAACTGTCAGGAATGCATTAAGTTGCTTTTGTCCTGGCTTTGGATGAGGGGATGGACCCTTGTGGTACATTTCCTTTTGGTTATTCAGTTACCATGAGGCAGTGTCTTCCTCTTATTTGACTATAAACAGAGACAAGGAGTGAGACTCCAAACTTGGGACCACAGTTCTGTGCCTGGATCTAGGTGGGGTGAGCTCAGATTTTACCTGCTCATCCTGAGCTCATTAGTTAGCGAGTTACTAAATCTGCCACTTGAATAATTTCTGATAGGAACAAGAGAGCTGATGTCTGGTGATGGCTATTGATATTCAGATCATGTTTGAACTTTTCTAGCTGCACTTCTGGATGATGCAGTTCACCAGCCTGTTGTATGGATGCCAATCCTGCTCATTAGGATGCCCACATGGACACCAGGCTATAATTATTCAGCTCTATTATATGAACATATTGGAGAGAAGGTGAAGGCAGGGAAGGAAGAGGATGTGATCACCAGCCTTAGGTTCTGTTTTAACTCTGCTAATTCAATAGTTTTCCAATTGACCTCACAGGGAGCAGCCAGAGATCAAGTTTAAGAAAAAGTCCTCTTGCTGATATTTATGACAAAGAGGGAGCTCTGGTGGTTAGTTGTACCCAACCTAAGTAATTCATGTCTCCACTTCAGAGCAAATCGCAGCTATTTGCAGAGAACATTTTCACCATTCCCTTATGACACAGGAATGAGAGGAAGGTTCCTGATGTATATGTCAGAAAGCAAATCCAGCTTCTCTGGCAATACCTGATCAATCTTCAGAACATCATATTGATGGTAGCTGAATAAGTATCATTGCTATTTGTCAAATTTCTGCAGCCTGCATAACACAAATTGCTAGAAGACTTTAATATGTGAGGAAACCCATCTGATCCTATGGGCAAGCAATTTGAGATTTCTAAGAGCAGGGGAGCTCTCAACTTTTGACTCTTTGCACTCACCTAATTACCTGACTTTGTGCACCTAATTAACTTGCAATGCTGTCATCAAGGGAATCCATAATATTTCCAAACAATTTTGTGGCAGCCGCAGATGAGCCCTCTACAGAAAAGACACAATCAGCTTTTTAACTGCTGTGTCCATTTTGCTGTATTCCCCTTCTGTATTCTCTTTCAAAAGAATCAGAAGCGAGGAGAAACAAAATTGAATGAAGGGCAGAAGAAATGCCATGTACTCCTGAGGCTGCATAATGTAACACTGAATCCTAAAGAGATCATATGTACATGAAATACATGTAGGTTGAAATTTCTTTTACCTTTCATTGCAACAAACAGCTTTTGATTATTTAGCTTCCCTTTACATCTGATGAATTTGACCATGGCATATGAATTTCCACATCCTTTTTCCATCCTTCCAACAGTGCTTCTTGTGATGATGTTTTCGTGCTTGGCCAAAACATTTCAAGAACAAACTGCACTTGACATCTTGCAGGACACTTATGGACTCTTGTACTTGAATATAACATTAGGAGTCAGGAGTTTTAGTAACTATTTCTGTCTCTGGCACTAAACTCTAGAGCAGGGACTCAACAAAAGACTCTGACCTTTTAAAAGATAAACTCAAGTTTTCACCTAGACCTCCTCTGCTGAGAGAAGGAAGAGAGAGATGCTTGTGGGTTTATCATTCCACACCAAGTAAACATGTTTAAGTAGAGTAAAGTAACTCACCTTCAAGGTAAATACTGACTGCAGTAGTGCCTCTGTAGTGCCACAGTACAGTGCCACAGCTGTACTGTAGTGACATTCTATGTGGAATGGAGACAATAAGGTTTATTAGGTATGATATGAGGGCAACCATGAAATTTTAGCTGCTAATTTATGTCATATATTTTAAAATCCTTGTTCAGGGAGCTGAATTGAATTTATTGCCATTTTTATCCAATATAAGAAAAAGCAACAACCTGTACAAAACTATTCTCCAATGAGAGAGATTTCCAGAGAAAAACTACAAGCACCTCTTCTGAGTCCAGACAGTGATTATTCACATAAACAGGGAGCAGGAGGGTGGAGAGCTCTTGTAATTTATGCACAGCTGTGTAGGCTGTTCATATTCACTTAAAGGTCTCGGTCTTGGCTTGCTCCTAACCATTGGTGTGCATCAGGTGATGTGGGTGGCAGTGTAGTTAATCCAAGTGCAATGTCATGTCTCACTCTCAGGACTTTCCTTTTAATTCTGGTGCACTAATTTTGCTGCCCATGACAATGGGTTAATAAATGTTTGTTCTGTCTTCTCAGCATTAGCCTGTATTTTTCTGTCTCTGTCAAGTCTGCCTCTCACACTAATTTGCCTTTTTACTCTCGTCATACCTCTTAAGACATGCTGAGTGATAATAATTCCTGGCAGAACTGGACTCTTAAGTTAATTTTCCGTGGGTTTGTATCAAATCTCCCAGTCTTTCCTATCCTGAACATCTTGAGCCAACAGTGCATTTTAGCTCCTGGCTGGGCAGTGGTAAGTAAACACAGCACCAGTCTGCAATACTGTCCTTGCAACTACCCATGATTAATCTCTTTCCACACTAAGAATTGGCCATTTGTTCCTACTCTTTGCTCCTTATCTCTTCTCCAGGTTTTAATCCATGACAAGACTTTACCTTTCACCCCTGGCCAAGTTTCTCAATAGGCTCTTGTGCCTGACTTTATCAAAAGCCTTTTGAGAGCCCTCTGAGTCCTCCCTGCTCTGCAGCTTTGTTAACCCTTTCAAGTGACTCAAGTTGTAAAACAAGAACATGAGAGAAAGAAGACTATGGCTCACAGGCAGTTTGCTGGTTGGCACACCTATCATCATTTTTGTATTTTCTTGGCCAAATGGATTCCAGTTGCAGAAGGGATGTGGTTTATATGAACCTGCTTTGCTTGGAGGCAGTCTGGCTGTTTGCTCCTTCACCACATTTATTGAGAGAGCAGGGGAAGGCCACTCAAGACTTTATTTTAAATCATGGACTTATTTTGGTGTCTAGGTGTTCATGTCAAACTCTGAATTGACTGTTGCAGATCCCCAGCCTTGGAAACAGACTTGTATGTATCCTGTCATTTGGCTGCTTGAATGTGGCCCAGTACCATTTAAGATGGCCCTGAGTAAGTGGTTATGTGCATCATGGAACAGCTGTGTAGGTAGGTACCAAATGGGCAGTGTGGGAGATCTGGACAGTGCTGGACAGACAGCTGGCAGAGGACATTTCTCCAAAGCCAGAGTACACAACTTGCAGCGTGAGGCTGGGCAAGAGGCCTCCAGAGCTCCTTTGAAACACCATTTTCTTGCATATGCTCTGATACAGTCTTAGCAACACTTGACACTCCCTGGTGCTTTGCCTTGCCTCCAAATCCCTCTGCCAAGAGTGGGGCAGCAGCTCCCAGGCCTGCAGGGCACTTCCCATTGTGTAGCCTCAGCGGGTGACTGGTGGGGCTGGCAGAAACCAGGCCCTTTTCTCTGTTCAGAAGCTTCTGTTTGCAGTGTCTTGCCAATTTGCATAATCTTACTGAGCCCCTCCTGTACCCTGTTTCACCACTGCAGTGTGTGTCCTTTACTGTCACCATGTAGACTTTCCACTGATAATGTCCCATTTACTGTTGTTGTCATTTCTCTGCTTCCACAGAAGCAGGTCCCTGGTGAAACGTTCCCAACCTCACATGAACTAAGCCTGGTCACAGCAGTGTCCGGTCCTCAGCCAGCCCTGAACAGGTTTCCCTTCCTGTATGTTTGTCCTGCCTGTATCTGGGACTTCTGAAGCATCAGCTTGCAAGGTGTCTATTAAAAACAGCTGGAAACCCTCAAATCTACAGCGCCTCCACTTCAAAGTAAGCTGGGTGCATTCAGTATCTCTCAGGGCATAACTGACTGATGTCTCTGGCTTTTGCTCTCCTTTTTACCTGCCGTTGTGTCTGGATTAATATCATCGTGGCTGGACTTCTGTTTTCACTTGCTACTGTTATCACCATAAAACTGGCAGTCAGAAGAGAATATAGGCAGTACATAAGGGATTCCTGGTACATCTCACTTTGCTTGTGAGAACCACAACCATTTCCTTTTTTCCCTGCAGCCTTGGTTCTGCTGCAATTGCTTCCTGCATCCATGCTCCTGGAGGCTCAATCATACATGCTCCAGAACTATTTATTTTGTAAAGAAAATACCAAAATTGTAAGTGCATCTAGACAGGAGCTTTCTGGGTTCTTGGGGCAGACAATAAGTATTTGCTTCCTTGGTTTTTTGCTTTATTAATCTTTTATATGTACTCCTGCCTGTAACACATACATATATTAAAAATACAAAAAGTACTTTGACTATAAATAAATATACAGTTTTGTTTTCTGTAGTACTGGCACCTTACAATGAATATAGCAGGAGTTGCAGAGCACGTACTGAAATCTCTGGCTTTCACAAAGCATTCCACAATTCCCAGAAGTAAAAAAGTTTTTTTAAAAAAGGAGAAATAAAATAACATTTTTCAGTCATTACCTGTAATCCTTAGGGGCATCAAAAGACTCTGGAGGAACCTGCTATATATACTGAAGAGTCTGAAGGAATACTGCCATCAAGAAATCAATTCCCAGCTTGTAAACAAGCAGCTAAAAGTTTACAAAGGAACACCTTCAACAGGGATATATGACAGTCCTACAAAACTACCTCTCCTGAGGCAGCTGCTCAGAAAGCAGCTGTTAAGAAAGCTTTAACCCTTCAGGCAGTGATCAGAAAACCCAGTCAGTCCTTGGACATGTTTTTGTTAACCATTTTGGCTCCTTAGGAAACAAACACCATAAACATGTTTCTTTTGAGAGAGCCAAGGGCTTGCTGAGGACAATGCTTTTATCCCAAAGCTCTTGTTCAAGACTCAGAGAAACACTGATGTTGTGCAAACACCATTTAAAGTTGCCAAAACAACAACCCTAACATCAACAGATAATATAATATAATATAATTAATGTATTATAATATAATACAATATGTAATGCAATGCAATATAATGTAATATAACTGATTGAAAGGAGGCAAGATGTTCAAATCAATGATGTCACTGCTCATGCTAGGTTGATTCCCCGAAGAAGAGCAAATCTGTTATTGCCAGAGCACAGAGAAGTGCCCTCTACAACGTGGCCTCCTTGTTCCTTCACCTTTTGCCAGAGTTTGACAGCTTTTCACTAAATTTTGGCACTTAGCTACATTCATGTGACAGCTGCCTTGCCTTTCTGAAACACTGCTGCTGACCAGGGGTACAGCAGATCATCATTTTTGCAAAATACCTGTATTTTTGGTAGAACTTTTTTTACAGGAAGTTTTCTGACATTTGTAGAAACAAATTATTCTGATCATGTTCTAAGGTTTCTAACAGAATCAAAAGGGTTAATCTGAAGGAGAAGATTTGAAAGACTGGAAATTCACTTGCATACTACAGCTTCTTGAAGACAAAAAAGAATTAACCAACAAATCATGAAACCTGCTATAATGCTGTACTACCCTAGCCAGGGAAGGATTAGGAAAATAGTAGGTAACATTTGCTGGAAGGGGAAAGGTTTTATACACAATAGGGAAAACAACCATCATTTCCTTAAATGTCAGCAGAGTGAATAATCACATAAAATAAAACTAAAAAAAACCCCGAACTTTTCTGCACCTGAAAAAATAGAATACTGCTGTGGGATTCCTGCAGGAAGCATATGACTTAGGGGTAAATCTGAGTAAATCAGATTTTGTTTACCGAGCATCCAAATAAAAAATGTGCTGCCTTCTTTTCCATAAAAACACAGCTTTTCTTCTATTTAATTTTGGGACTAACAAAAGGGGAAGATTGTATGAGTCAGAAGTAAATTGCTATCATATGAAATAATTTTTATTAATTTCACTCACCTCCACTGTTTTCATTTGGCTTTCTTAAGTGTAGTACAGAGAAACCTTATCCAACCTTGATGCTCTGGTGTCTCAGGGATTATATATCAAGCTCATTTTAAATCACAGATTTAACACATCATGTGTTAGCTTTCAGCACCTGATAAATGTTATGGGTTTCCTAATGAACTTGCAGAATTGGAACCACCAATCCATTGGTTCTCCAACTGTAGTTTGACTATGTGGCATTAAAGGCTGAATATTCTATTAACAAAAGGCAAACAACCCTTAAATTAAAATAAAATACTCTACCCAAGAGCCCAGCTGCATAATGCTTAACCTCAAATCCAATTTGTGCTCCTAGCTGCTTCGGAATACACAAATTGGGTGGTTTTGACAACTAAAAAAGGTTTTCTAGTATTCTAGTAACATACCAAAGGTGGATCAGATCCAATCACCTGCTACAATCTATGGATGTCTTTTTAAAAGGAAAATAATCATAGCAAAAGAGTTTCAGCAGCTGAAATAATAAAATGCTGAAACTGGGTGGAAATAACCCTAGAACTGTGGACATAGTGGTTGGAAGGGAGTTCTAGAGACCTCTTGCCCAGCCTCCTGCTCAAAGACAGATGACTGACAGCTCTACATTAGGTCATATGTGGCTTTGCTACCCAGATTTTGATGATCCCATCATTTTTATCCCTGTCTATCAGGGAGTTGTGGACAACTGCTGAATTTTTCCTTTCACTCTCTTTTTCCAGACTAAAAGAGCCCACAAGGACAGGAGGTCCCTGACCATGTTTCTAGAAATGTCTTTTGACGTTGGCGACCTAAAGAAATTCCCATATGGAATGCAGCACGCAATATTGGTTTAATGCATGGGCAGAAGAAGGTTCCACAGTCCTTTGGAGACCTGCCCAGGATGGAAACCTCCAGCAGACCAAAAAAAAAAAAAATTTAAAAAAAAAAAAAAATTGCACAGCCTTTTTTGCAGAGCAGGGATGAGGTTGCTTAACGGAGAAGGGAAAGAGGAGGGTTTGACAAGGCTATCTTCTCTGGAGAAATTGCCTCCTGCCAAAACTTTCATTCCTCTGAAAGCATCTCAGCCCAATTAGCTTGTAATTTATTCTTCTATGTTTCATCTCAGGTTGTTTCAGCTGCTGTGGGTTTTATTTGCACATACATGGCTTGTAGTTAGAGGAATGACAGTTCTCTCTCTCTGAGAGGACTGAGAGAACCAGCTGAACATTGGTTTGGTGTGGGGAAGCACTTGCAGCACAATAAATGCATCCCCTGATTTTCTAAAACTCCCTCTTTCATTCCCTGCTCTTTCCTCTTCCCTCACTATTTTTTCTGCATTTCTTTTCTTCTTTTTTTTTTTTCTTGGCTCTGTGCTCCTCTTTTACAAACAAACACCTCTTTTTCCCCATTCTTGGTTCCTTTCCCCATCCTCTCTGCTCCCTTCCTCCACAGCTGTGCATGAAATCTTGGTGCCAACATTTGAGCCCAGTGTGTGAACCTGTGCAGCTTCACATCCCAACTGCACTTGTGAACTAAAGGGAAAAACTCCCACTCTCTGCAGCAAGCCTGTTGAGCCGAGGTGGATTTATAAGGAAGATCCATGAGAGCTAATGACAGAAAGCACTTGCCACATGTGCACAAAACATCACAACAAGGGGAGGGCAGCCAGTTCTCCGTGTTCCTGGGGACGTGCTCTCTGTCTCTGCTGTGGTGGTATTTGTAGACTGCAGCACATTTGTCCATAATTTACACATGTCAGGCAGCCTGACTGGGGCAGCCGATCTTACCAGGCAAGCAGATGTCCAGGAAACCTGACATATCCACAGAGCATGGGAACATCTGTGCTGTAGGGTCGGAGCAGTCGGATGGAGACTCCTGGGAAGCCATGTGGGACCCTCGGCTGTGGCAGGAACATCAGCTACTGCATGACCCCAGCATGGAGGTCTGGAGGGCGCATCCCAGTGGTCCTACAGCCGTTTGCAGCTATAACAAGCAGACAGTGTCAGGGCAAAATAGGAGACTGAGGAGATTTTGTCTGTGCCAGAGGCTTGTCTTGTTGCTGTGGATGTCACTGCATTTTTCATGCCTAGATTTGCTACTTTTAGCATAGAGATTGTGTTGCCTTTCTACTTCTCTATTCAGATCATCAGCAGTGAGGCTGAGAATTTCTTGGTGTCCCTAAGGCCCAGCAGAGACACAATCTTCACTTGCACATCCCCTGAGTGATGAGGGGAACTTGCAGCACAGTACAGAAGTACATGGCATTCCTTATTTTTTCTGGACTGAAAATAAGCAGGTTTATTCATATAGATCTGAGGCTTTTTTAACCATTGTGGAGGAAGAAACATGCCCTAAGCCTAAATTTCACAAAGTCACAAGTAATTGACACTGAACAGAGACAACATGATACCAAAGCCTCAGGACTGCTGTCAGAGATACTGGCACTCACTCTTCCTTCTCCAGTGTCCCAGCACCAGCAGCTCCTGTGCAGCAGGATTCTCACTGCCCTCTCAGTCCCTGCACAAAGCACTCTCCCATCTCTAAAACCAGAAGGTCAGAAAGGAGTCCTCATCCCCATGCTGTTCTCAGTTTTGAGTGAAACTTTCAAACATGTGGGAATTAGGATATGGAATCACAGCACTGACACTGACACCACTTTTACAAGATCCAAGGCAGGGCCAGTCTGCAAGGCACAGTGACACATTTACCCAAGAGGGACAGCAAAGCAGGGGAATGAATGCATTACCCTGTAGCTTCCCCAGAAGAGTCATGGTAATAAGGGTGACATCCTTATGACCATGTATCTGTTTCCCTGGGGAGCAAGGCAGCTAGGAGTAAAACTTCACCATATAGCTGACAACAGACAGGGAGCAATCCCCATCCCAAACTTCCTAAATCCAGCAGCCTTGGTCATCACAATGGAGAAGGTGGGAGACAGACCATGGCAAGGACTACGGGACACTGTTTCCTCCTCACCAAGTGTTGTCACAGGCCAGGTGTATTTCATCAGATCACAAACCCAGTGCATTACAAGGTAGAGGCTATGGGTTAGACACATGTCCAGGACAAAGAGACATCAATCAGGTCATCTGATGCTGCTGCCTCTTCTATGATCTCATTGCTGGCATCTGTCAACACCATACTCCGGGAAGTCCCTCAGTGATAAAAGGTCTCCACTCCCATGACCCTTCCCAGGCCAGACATGGGGAATCCAGCCTCCTCAGATTGGCTTCCATGTTTAGTCTTCTACTGCAGTAGAAGAGGCTTTGTCTCCTCAAGGGAGAACCAAAGGGAGCCTGGGTGGCTCTCCTCAGGTTGAGGAACTCCCCAGCAACTCCTAAACCGGGGAGAGCTAAAAAAAATGGCATCTCCAGTTGGAGAGAAGCACGCTTTTCTTTTCTTACCTGAGCCTCACAGACAGACAGGATGCTCTGCTCCTGACATGTAGGGTCCAAGTCTGATCAAGCTAAAACTCTCTTTTAACTGGCTTGAAGAAAAGGTTGTATCTATCATAGATATAAATATAGCTATAGCTATTTTTACTGTATATAAGAAGTTATATGTAACTTCACCAATGTGGAAAAGTAAGTATGATTTTGCCCAATTTCTTCTCTCTCACTTTAATATTCTGCATTTTTTATTCTTTCAGACTCTTGGAAGAAGAGGGAGTGATTGTCCTGTATTTTGTCCCCAGCATTTTGTCATGGCCTCTTCTGCAGCATATTTGGGGCTCCTTTGAGGAAAAGTGTCATATGAAGGAAACCACCTCAGACAGGGCTTTCAGAAAGATAGATGTGCCACTCTTGACAATGTTATATTAATAAATAGTCCCTCCCCTTCCTAGTCCCAGGGAAGAGCTCTTTCCTAGGCGGGAATGCAGCTTTCCATGTCACAAGCAGAACATCTGAAATTAGCTGAGGGGTTTGAAGTCTTTGCCAGCAGTGTCCAAACAGCATTACCTCCTGGCAGGGTGCCCAGGCCCTCTCTGTCCCTGCTGGACAGCCGCAGCTGGCAGTGGCTGTTAACCCTTGAGGCCATCCCCTGATCCCCTGGCCAGCACGGAAGGTCATGGGGAGCCTTGGCTCGAGAGGCAGACCTCCTTGAGTTCAACAAAGAGAAGTGGAAGGTCTTGTGTCATGGCAATTCAAAGCTGATAAAAGGACTGGAGCACCTCTGCAAAGACAGGCTGAGAAAGTTGGGGCTGTTCAGCTTGGATAAGGGGAGGTTGCCTGGAGACCTCATAGGAACATTCCAGTATCTGAACAGGGCCTACAGGGAAGCCAGAGAGGGACTTTTCATCAGAAACTGGAGTGATACGACAAGGAGTGATGGATATAAATTGAAAGAGGGAAAATCCAGGTTAGATATTACGAAGAAACCGCTTAACATTCTATGATTCTGTGTCCTCAGTCAAAGCCAAATCTGCCCAAGGAGCCCTGTGGAACAGCCAGCAGCTATTGATGTGTTGGAGAGAAGCCCACAGACACACCAGGTCCCATAAGGCCACACCAGAGCTACACATTCCTGCTGCAGTCAAAGACAGCCCAGAGGAGAAATGGGTCTGTGCTCTGTTATGTGCCTCAGAGATGCAGTCCCGGGAGTTTCTCATCCCAAAGAGTTTAGCAGCCAAGACGAACTTACTTATAAGTACTGCTGGGATCTCAGCTTCACTTGATTCTTAAGGATGAGGATTTTCTGCAAGCAGCATAACTTGAGTCATTGAGTACATCCTCAACAGCAACTAGAGGTTGAGGAGCAGTGACTTTTTTGCTCCCCTTGCAGGGACATGGTTGGGATCTCTGCTCTCCAGCTGCCTTGGTTCAATCACTGTTCCTGTCCACTCCAAGGGAGAGAGTCCCCATCTGGGACTGTCTCCATGACTCTTGTGCCTGGCAGGACACAAGGCCTGACTGCCATGTGCAGACTCCCTCCTTGCCTTCTCTCCCATTCCCTGTTCGATAATGCTAAATATTAACTCATCCCAGGAACTGATTTCATCCCATGCTTGACTTCACATCTCAGACCCAGGAGAAGCTCTGCAGGTCTCAGAGCTCATCAGAAATCCATGATCCTTTCAGATGCCTAATAACAAAATGACTGCCTCTGTCTTATTCCCTGACCAGACATCTTCCTCATGCACCAAAGTTAAATCCTCCCTCTGAAATACATCTTTATGAAATAAATTTCCAATTGCCACTAGCTCCTAACTCCTCTGTGCTTCTGGTTCCCCCAGCCTTGATGTCCACCTCTGATACCTCCTCCTTTCATTGCCACTGTCAGAGCAGGCTGGTGGAGGTGTTGGCCAACACTGTTGGGCAGGCAGGTGGGCTGACACAGACACTTCTTAGCCCCACTCCTGGCTTCTATTTCCACGCTCGTCACAGTGACAGGTTGATCTGGTGTGGGTGGGCTGGGAGACAGCAGCACAGATGGGAGACCCAGGCAGCCCATTCAGGAGCACAGCAGTAGGGCAAGAAGCAAGAAGATTTCTGAAGAGTGTTGAAGCTGCAGGGAAACTGCAGCCACAACTGGGAAACATAAGTGAACTTGCATAAATCACTCCATACACCACATTTATTCCTCTAGTGCTCACAGAAATGGCAGAGTCCAGCTACCCTTTGGAGTTTATTGGATTGCTGCTGGGCTAACAAGATTCATTGGAAAATTAAAAATTTATCAGATGAGCTAAAAGTTGGCTTTGAGTAATTCTGCAAGTTGGAAAAGTATTTTTTTGAACCATACTTGACACTGCTGAACAAATATTGTTTTGCAGCTGGAGTGGGATGACAGGCAATTGCTGCATTCTTGAAATGGAAGTGAAACATTTCAGTTACACACACTGGAACCTTGCTTCAGGTTTACAGTTGAAAAACTCTGGTGATTGTGGCTTTTCATGGCAACTCATAACAGATTTATTATTCTTTTCTTTGACACCCTAACAAACCTCACAGGGAGAGAAAACCACACTGCCAAGCTCTGGCTACACACACTTGGGGGCCAGGCATTGTTCTGCAGGGAAGGCTGTAGTGTGTGATGCTAAATCAAGGGCTACCCAAAGCCCCGTTGTGCAACTGCCTGTTTAACCTACACAGTCACAATAACAGTCAACGATCAGATCAGCTGGAGCTGCTCCAGTCTCAAGCAGTGACATCTTGGAGTCTGGGTGCAAGTGTCCCCAGCAGGCATTGCCTACTTGCACCAAGGTCTGGCTTTGCAAAGCAGAGCCAGCACGAGCCCCATTCAGCAGCCCATGCAGAGGCACAAAGCACCACTGAGGGTGCTCTGCAGGCACTGGACCATCTGTAGGGGACTGGTCCTGTGACAGGGGGCCTGGGGCATGTTCCTGCCCACACAGAGCAGCTGGACACCAGGTAAGCTGAGAAATGGCATCACCTTCCTCTCTTTAGGGAAGAACACTGTACTGTCCTCATCTGCTTAAAGAGAAAATACTTCTCTGCCCAAATGTTACTGGGAGAGTCAGATTATGGCTGTGTTCATACCCCTTCCTGTAGAGCTTCTCCCAACTGCTGCGGTAGTCAGGTCAGGTGGGTGAATCCCACCCCTTTCCTGACATTAGGCACTATGATTAAACTGGACACTTAATGTAAAACCTCTAAATTCAGACCAAAGTTCTTGTAGGGTCCCAGTACCTCAACGTTCTGGCAGAAGATTTCAGTGGCTGACAATTTGATTTCCTGCACACAGTGAGCCAAGGCTGGCTCAAGAGGAGAGGCAAAAGTTTGCAAAGTGCCTTAGGGTGAGAAGCATCAGCAGTCTTGGAACATCCCCTGCGATGGCCACCTGCCCCTGGGCTGAGGAGGTGGATGTCCCTGGAGGGAGCTGTACCCAGCATGCTATTTACAAGGATTTACAACCAGAATTTACAATGGAGATTACCTGTCATAGAAAAACTGAGCATTATTAGCAGTACAGTAAAATATCCTGGGAGCTTCTGAGGATCAGAGCAGGGCACAAGGGAGGCAGGGTGCTGGGTCCTTCAAACAGGTCCTTTTCTGTGAGGTAAAGTGATTTTTAAAATTAAGGCACTGACTTGCATTTGCTCTCGTCTGAGTGACTTGCTGGGGTGGGTCAGTTTTGGTTTGATCTGCTGGAAGGGACAGGCAGGCTTGGACAAGCTCTGTTCAGTCTTACTCATCTGGCATCTTGCTATCGCACTTCTCTCCTGGCCGGACCAGCTACTCCCTACAATCAGTCCCTCTGAGATAGCAAAATGAGCTAAACGTGCTGTTCCCAGTGTGTCCCTTCAGCCTCATGCCTGCCACAAGTGATGAAGGGAAGTCCCTGAGCAGGATGTGGATTTCCCTTGGGGCCTCTGAGACATGCAGGGAATTATCGAAAGCAGAAATGAAGTTTTCAAAACTTGTCCTCAGCACTGGGGATGCGGGGGGGTTTCAGTATAGACCCAACCATAAGGAAACTAAACCTCACCATGGTATGGGTGTGGTGTCTGGGGGCTGACTTGCCTTTTGTCCTTCTCCCGTCCTCCTTTACCCAGAAGGTGTGGGACATCTGGCCCAGGTAGCCTTCTGTGACAGCACACCAGTTACATAAGTTCCCACCTGCAGAGAGGAAAGGAAACCTGTGGGAAAAGCCCAAGTAGAGCAGATTTCTACCTTTTGCCTACAGGAAGGGGAAGAAAAGTGTATTCAGGCATGTTCCTCCAGAAAGCTGTACTACAAGCCCCAACTGCCTTGCTCCAGGAATGTTTCACAGGCTTTTGCACTGGGCAAAGACAAAGCCTTGCAGGACAGATTCTGCTCCATTTCCTTCCCTATCCATAGCACCAGAAGCAGTCAAAACCACCAGGAAGCTCAAAGCCAAAGACACAGGTTGTGTCCTCTCCTGGGAAGCCTCCTGAAGAAGTTGGGCAGTGGCAATGCCACTGGGAACCAGGGCAGAAATACACTGAAAATCACAATGGTTGCAACAAAGAGAAGAATCTCTGGGTTTCAGAGGGGTCTTGGCTTGTTTCGTCTAGAAAAGGAAGCTAAGATTCCAAAAGAGGATAATCTTCAACACCTAAAATGCTGCTGTAGAGCTGGAGATGGTCCATCATTGTCCGTCAGCTCCTGACAGGAGGACAAGAGATAATTGGAATAATATCCAGCAACAGTGGCTCAAGTTAGACAAGTAACTAAAAGGAGATTTAAACACAAGACAATAAAAACAGAGATCAAATTACTGAAGAAAGCTTCAGATTCCCCATCTATAAAGGATTCCAGTGACAGATCAGACTAACTTTGACCTGGAATAGTATGGAAACACTCCTTACTTGATGAAGGAAATAGTCATAAATTCTGGCCTCATCTCAACCAGAAATGCTGTTTTAGAGGCTGAACATGGTCAAGTAGGTGAAAAAAATTTTTAAAAATGCTACTTAGAGAAATCAATGCCCACAAGAGCAAGTCACTCTATGAAATATGACATCTCAACAGTTTTTTGTTTGCTTACTTCCTATCTCCTGTATTGCATTTATGTGTATCGGTCAGTCACTCACCCTGCCTTTCTATCCTCCCCCTTTTCCCAAGCCCTGGCCATGCTTGCCCTCAGAGCTTGGCTGCTACATATTTAACAGGTTTTTGAGTACATGCATCACTATGGCATCTCCTCCCACCTAACGAAGCTGAAGTCAGTACCTGGTCATGCTGTGATGTAAATCTGTGGTTCCCAAGAGTGGGGGCATGAGCTGCTGAGCTGCACAATCCAGATTACACAATTTACTGAAACTTCAGGGATAGACTGATTTATGGATGCTTCCTAAAGCCTGCAGGCATGGCAGTGACCTTGTGCTGGTAGCAAAGGCCAGCTGAGCTTTCAAGGTGCTCACACTCAAAACAGGTGGATGAAATCCATCCTCACCCCAGCAGAATAGCTGTAAGCACTGAGCCTGTTTCAAAGTGGCATCCAGTGACCTCCTGGTAGCCAAGTGCTGAACTAGCTGAAAAGGTCAATAGCATATCAGCCAGAACAGCTGGATCTAATAGAAAATGAGTCAAGATGACACATAGCTGGCATTGCAGAAATAACAGATGTCATCTGGGCCCATTGTACCAGTGTGTTGATGTGCTAAAACAACTGAAAAGAGACTCACTCGCATGACCACAGCAAATCACCCTCTTCCAAGCCACTGAAACTGAGATAGCCCACAGATCTTAGAGATAGATTTTCTAGAGACCAGGTTTCTGCACATGGCAGATACAAGGCAGATCCCATGGCAAAGCATGGTCTTGAGAAGGGCTATTTGCAATGAGGGTTATAGAGATGGAGCAGATTGCAAGGTAATAGATATAACCTGCAGTTTAGATTTACATCAGGACTCTGACATTTTCAGTCCCAAGCAACATTGCTGCCATCCTGGATCAGGCATACTCAAATCTCACATTTGCCATTTCACCTTCTCTACTGTAGTCGAAGAGATGGTGATGTTTGCAGCTTTAAAAATGATAATAGTAATAAAAAGCAGCTGCTTAGCTCAGAGCATCTTTTATTGCCCAAATTAAAGGGGGCTCCTGGGGGCAAGGTGAGGAAAGCAGGTTGCAGGGAGTGAGGCTGGAAATCCAGTAAGTCTTTCTGGGGGCCCTGCGATGCTGCACCTCTCTCCCAGAGCTGTAAAAGGGATTAACTTAACAGATTTAGAAAGAAAAAGGAGGCTAAAATAGGAGTCTAAAATAAGAATCAGAATCCCTCTGGTAAATTGCTGAGTTCGCTCCCCACTGTAGAGAGCCAGTGGTGTCAGGGGGAGTGAGCTATTTTCTGGAGATGTGCTGGAAATAGCACAGGGTAGTCAGGGAACAGCAGAGGGTGAGCAGCAGCAAGGGAACCTGTGGACCCTCAAAGCTTTCCTACTAGGCAGGGCACCCCAGAGTACAGTAGGAGGGTACAGCAGGGATGAGGTGGATGTGGGATGGGATGGGATGGGATGGGATGGGATGGGATGGGATGGGATGGTGCTGTTGGCAGCTGCGTNGGATGGGATGGGATGGGATGGGATGGGATGGGTTGGGGAAGGCTGTTGGCTGGCTCAATGCTGCTGATTCAATGCTCCAACCCTCAGCAAACACAAGGCACTGAGCCCCACACCTCGGTGTGCCACCCATGGAGTGAGTACACAGCTGAGTGCAGGCGTTGCTGACCCAAAAGCACGGGGCTTCTTGCAGCCCTGTGACTTATGGCACAACCCCAGCACCACATCCCAGCTGCTCTGGGCCCCCAGCATGCAGACAGTGACAAGCAGAGGGCTGTCTGGCAAAGCAATTACTACCAGGCCCAACATGCCACTGCCAGTGCAGAAATTGAATTTCGAAGCAGTCAGCAGCACTCCCTCAGGGAGCACCAGCAGGTTAATGGGGGACAGCAGGAAGGAGGTTTTTCTTACCAGGCTTCCATCCTCACTTGGACATGCTGAAATTAGACACTAAGCCTTGAACTCAAATCCTCTGATCTTCCCTTTTCTGTTCAGCACAGCTCTTGGTTTTTCTCTTAAAAAACCTGTTTGTTCTAGCCACACAAGACACCTCATTGGTATCTAAATTATTTGTCCTGAATTTTGAGATGACTCTGCCTCTTGCAGAGGGCATGATGGGAACGTGATGGTCATCAGGGAAGTCAGAAAAAGCCATGAAGACTGAGACTAAGAAATTAAGCTAAGTAAAACCAGCCTTCCCATTTGGTGCAAAGGGATCACAAAAGAAAAAAGCCTCAAACCTAATTCCTTGGTCATTGTTAAACCCAGGAAATCATCATCAAACCCTAGGGGTTTATATTGCTACTTTTTTTTGTTTTTCTTGCAGGAGCAGCAGACTGGCACGTAGAGCACTACCTTGTAAATGAGTAACCATTCCTTATGGAGTTGTTTACAAGAGAGGCACATGAAGAAGTGGTGGTTGTTAGAAGGGTTTTGATGAAATCACATGAAGCTGATGAGTTCAAGCCTTGTGCCTATCTGGAGGAGAACATCAGGAGGGAGGATGTCCATGGGAAAGCCCCTCTGCAGGTCAAAGAAGGAGGGAGTAAAGGGGAGGGAGGGAGTAAAGGGGAGGGAGGGAGTAAAGGGGAGGGAGGGGGGCACAGAGTTTCTGTACTGCACCCATTCCTGCGGGCGAGGAAGGTTATGTGTGATGTCCTGGTTATGCACTGTGAAAATCCTTAGGGCAGAACTTTTCTGGGCCTTCAATGTTTCCCACTAAGCACTCCTGAGCACTGGCCCCTGGTTGTAAGAAAGCATGTGGTGAAGTCTGGGATACGAAATCCCTGACTATCTCACCTGCTCTCAATTTCCATGTTTCCAATGCACAGCAGGGGCTGTAAGCAGCTGAGCCCACGCCAGGTTCCAGAGCCATGTTCAGACTCTGCAGGTTTATCTGCACTTCCAGGGCCCTGTGCCTGAGAGCACCCTCCTAGAGAAGCTGCAGGCTCTGGGCCTCAAAAACGAGATGGAGTCCAGGACTGCCAAGAGGCAGTGTCACACAGAGCTTCACTGCACGGGCACTGTCCTGTCCTCCCCCTGAGACCTGAATCACAGCCTGCAGCCTCAGCCAACCTTATTTATGCTTGAGGCACTGGCCACTGAAGCAGGAAAGAAAGGAGTAACTCTTCCATATCTCTTTGCTCTCCTACAGGACCCCTCACTGTGCACATGAGCTCTCGTTCACTCACTTGCAGTGGCAGGGGAAGCAGAGGCGCCTCAGGCGAGGTCCCCGTCCCTGGGGTGGCGGTGGCAGTGACAGTGACAGTGACAGTGGCAGTGACAGTGACAGTGACAGTGCCGTGTAGTACTCGGGAGGGCCACTGGAGGTCTGCGTGCATTTGCTTTCTCCTGCTCCCTGCACGGCGCTGCACAGTGCCGGGTGAGCCCCACTCGTCCTCCCTTAGCCCGGCCAGGACAGTTCACCCGGCTGCCCAGGCCAGCCCTGTCCCCTGGGGCGGCTCCGCTCCCCTCCGAGCATCCCAGGGCAGCCTTGGGCGCCCTGGCTCCCTCTGGCTTCATAGTGGGGCAAAAATCCAAGAGCAAAATTCTAACGTGGCTCCTCTCCGCGCAGGAGGCACCTCCAGCCGGCAGCTGAAGCTGCACCTGCTCTCCGTTTCCCAAGGAGCTACTTGCACCTTTCCCAAGTTGGGAGTGAATTCATCCTCGGGCCAGAAGCTGTCTACCTTCGGGACGTGCAAACTTCCTTCCTTTCTTTCCCTGGCTGGCTGGCACCATTGACTAGGTGATGTTGATATTCTCACAATAAGACTCATTTTTTCCAGGGTCATAGGCTGCTACTTTCTGAAGACGTCTGCTGTCATTCAGCCCCTGCAGCTCCAGCCCTGCGCTGCTTGCCTGTATCCATCATTGCTTCCCTGGCCCCTGCTGCATCAGTTGTCCTGTTTTTGTTTTTAATCAAGTTCAAACTCATTTGTGAGTTGCAGGATAATGGCATAAGTGTGTGTTTGCACAGCAGTTTCATTCTAGAAAGGTGCTCACCCACTTTCCCAGCTGGACAAACAGACAGGCACAGCAGCTGTCTGACACAGAAAGAGCAGTTCAGCGCCAACACTGAGGATGCGGGACCACAGGTTACTCAAGACTGGCTAACTTGGGCTGTGTTTCAGCCCAATTTTATCCACCCACAATGGCAGGATGGCCTCTTCCCTGCCCTGGCCTCTGCAGGGTGCCAGGCCGTGCTCATTGCTCTGGACTGTGATGCCATGGGAAGTCACTGTGTTTTTTGGATTTGCCCAGTACAGTCAACATAGCAACCTCACCATCATGAAAATGCCACCGATCTTTCAAACTTCACAAGCCTTTAGGACTTCAGTTTTAAAGGAAATAGGGCACCCAAGGATCAAAACATCCCCACTCTAGCAAAATCAGAGCAGCACACACAGAAAACCAAACTGGACTTCTCAGCAGAGCCTAGGCTGAAGCTGCTCTAGTTTCATCTACACACAGAAAATGGGGACTCCTGGTTCTCCAGACAGGTTTGCATCTAACACTGGAAACCAGTGATGTGTCCTGCTCTAGCAGGGCTGTCCCCCTGCCCCACGAGTGAACTCTGGGGTGGAATCTTCCTTGAGCAGATGTCCAGAGTGCCCTTTGCAGGGGGCACATCTGTGGCCAGCTCAGAGTCTGTCCAGGGCTCCCCAAAAAACCCTCTGTGGACCCTAACTGATGATGCCCAACACCTCTCCCCATGCTGAGACTGTCCTCGAGGAGGATGCTGTGCTCCAGGATCTCTGTGGAGAAGCAAGCATCAGGCAGCTGTGGGAAGTGTGATTTTAAGAACTTGAGGTCCCCCAGACATAGAAGGGAGGATCAGCCAGATGCCTCTCTCAGTGATAGGTGTTGCTTCTCCAGAAGGAGCCCAGGTCTCTGTGTCATCTGGAGTGAGTGTCCCCCTACCCCATGTACAGAGGGAAAGAGACCTATGGTCCGTGTCTTGCAGCAGTGCGGCCTGGGGGCATCACTGAGCAGGAAAACTGGAAATACCTGAAAATTTGCCGCAGTTCCTTGCTGAAAGGCATTATGCAAGAAAAGGAAAATCCCAGCCTGGATCAAGTGCTGGAAAAACCAGTGTAAAATCAGCTCTGACATGAGCCCAACCCATACAGGGGATGATCTATATTGCCTCCCCCAAGGCTACACACACATTGCTGTTGGAGGAGTTGGGGCACTTGCTGGACCTTGCAAGCAGTTACAGGGCAGCCTTGCAGGGCAAGCTGAAAATGTGACTTTCTTTTGCTCAGCAGCAGAACTGACTCCTAAATGTAGCCAGAAAAACTTTAAGTAACCTTGCCACATCTTTTCCTGCCTTATCATTGCAGAGCTCACCTTGAGCCAGGGCATTCAGTAGTCATATTTTGAGGTTTCTCTACCCGTGGTTGGTTTGACATCTAATTTTCCTCTCCTCACTAGAGAATATCCTCATACCTTCTCTGCTCCAATTTTCTTCCTGTTTTCCTATTACCTCCCCTTGGTCCTTTTCAAACTCCTTCCCCCCTGCCTGCTGTCAGGCTGCAGTGCCTGCCATTTGGAGAGTAAATAAGATACTCCTCATCCAAGTCCCATCATAAAGCTACAGCTGTACTTTGGTGATCGCTAGTTAAAACAATCATTGTTTAAAACACCAGCAAAATAGCTGTTGGTCAAAAGTACAGTCATTAACCTCACGTTCTCCCCTTCTTCCTTAGCAAAGATGGATACACATTGACAGAGTTGTTCATGATACAGCAGATTTTGTAATAGTGCTACGCTGCTGACCCAAGCAGGTAGCCAAAATTCAGGTGGCTGGAGGTTATTTACAGCAAGAGATGGAACTGACTGTGGAGGCAGGTAATTTTCCAAAGTGGTGTTGCTAATTTACAAAGAAGGTGCAAAGTCCTGCACTGAAAACCCCAAGAAAGGAGCATTTCCTGGCTCACACCACCTGTGTTATTCCCACGTGCATAAGAGCTCTCGTGCTCTCAGTTTTTCTCAGGACACATGTAGTCCTGTCCCCTCCTTCATGGTTTCTTGCTCCTGACAGAGCCCCTGAACAGCCTCCCTCATACATCACAGAGCTTGGTCTGCTTGCACAGCTCTGTCTCCTACAGCTAATTGAAGTGAAAGTCTCTGGTAACATTTGGGGAGAAAACTCAACCTTTAAAAAAAAAAAAATCTAAGCTTGCTGCAAAAATATTATAAGGAAGAAAGATATGTTGTCTCCCCAGGACTTCATATGCAGTGTCAGAAAATACTACTCCTTAAATGAAGATGCTTAAAATCTCTATAGAATCATCAAATGGTTTGGGTTGGAAGGGACCCTAAAGATCATCCAGTTCCAATCTCCTGCCATGGGCAAGGACACCTGCCACTAGACCAATTTGCTCAGAGCCCCATCCACTCTGGCCTTGAACACTTCCTTGTGTGAAACTATTCCTGATGGCTGCACTGAGATGCTCTAAATAAATCTCTAAGTAATTGCTACATAACTCAGATTTTAATGTTGCTTTGATCTAGAATGCGGTTTCTTCAACATAGATGTTATTGTACATCAAATGTACATGCAAGCTCCAAAATCCCCATTTGACAGAGGATAAAGCTAGCTGTGGGCTTGCATACTTTTGGGAAACATTCGTATTTAATTCACAACCCACAAAATTCTTTCAGCCCAAAAAAGTTGTAGGAAGAGATTAATCTTCAGAGATCCCCCGGGGAGACTTACACAGCTGAGCTAGTCACCCTGAACTCCCTTTTACATATAAAATAAACTGCTTTTAGCACATGATTCATTCGATCTATTTGAGATCCACATTGGGTTGTGAGGCTCCATGACTCCAAGGGGCCCTGTTTTCCCATTTTGCTGTGCCCAAAGCAAAAGCCAGCCCATTCCAACACCAGCAGAGATCTGTGCATGTCAGCAGATCCCACCTCTGGCCCTGGTTACCAATTCATGGATATTTACCAGCTGAAAATAATGTGGCATGTCAGGTTTTATAGTGACTTGCTCACAGCACCCATACAGGCAGGGAAGGAGGGAGCCTTCATCACTGCTGTGATGGGTCACAGCGAATGGCAGGGCTGGGGAAACCAGGATGTGTGTGGTTACTGCCACACACTCGCACAGCACGAGAGCCGCTGCCAGTGTCGGCTCCTGAGCAGGAGATTTGTGAATCCTCAGCCCTGGGGGTCTGTGCAGCGGGAAAGGAGCCAGCAACACACTCTCAGCAGGAAACCAGCGTCCCTAAGAGAAGGTGCTGCAGAGCTGCTGCAGTCAGAGGGAGTGCAGTGAAAAAACCTTGGGATGCTAATTAACCCCCCTTTGGGAAGATATTTATTAGGCAAATGCCTCACATTCATATTCACATCTGCAGTCAACAAAGAGGCTTTTACTTTTTCCCCAGCCCATCAAAGAGGGAGGGTGGGAGGTTGTTGCGACCAAACAGCCAGAGGTTCTGGGAGTGCTCAGCCTGCTCCGGGTCTTGGATCAAGCATGGAAAAAACAGTGGAAATTAGCAAGGTCCAGGTTGAACGGGAAACTGGTGGTAGTTGAGAAAATCTTTAAATCTGAATATCTTCCCCCCTGCTCACTGATGGAGATATTGCAAAGGACAGGGTGGGAGACATCCTTGACAGACAGCCTCATCCTGCTGGGATGAGCTGTTCCGAAATCACTGCATTAATATAACCTGGGGCAGCTTTTGCTGTCAGCCAGTTAATTGCTGAGGCTGACAGATACAGCCCCTGATGAGCAAAGGATTGTGGCTGCTTGCAGCTTTTGCAAAGATCCAGCAGGACCTCTCTTTGTCCAGCAGACACTGAGCAGTGGGTCATGGATGTTTGCAGGGTACCTGCCTTGATGTTCTCAAATCCTTAGGTATAAGTGCTTTGGGAGAGCAACTGCTCTTCCTGAGTTGTTTCCTTCATTTGCAATCACACACCTCTCACTGCTTCAAGAATTACAGTAAAATCTAGTTGGAAGATATTCCAAGTCATGCAAAGCCCGGGATTGGACACAAAACCTAAAATTTTAGACCAAGAGTAGGGCATGATCTTGTCAGCAGGGGAATTGGTAATTCTGTTCTACATTTGCTGGGTGCTTCCTAGGGCTCATGAGAGGGAGTGACTCCCCTTGACCCAAGATGAGAGCTGCTGATTTGAGAAGGATAAATAATGGCATTTCCAAGGCTTACTGGTTTGATGTGCTGATCCAAAGCAAAGTCAGCCTAAAGCCGACCTGCTGAAGGCAAAGCATGTTTCTTACTGAAATACTCAAACCTCCTCAGCCCCCAGAGTCACAGAGCCTGCCCTCATTATCCCAGGTTTTTTTCCCCAGTGTACCAATGGATCAAACCTCTGTACAATCTCCTGTTTTACATTGAGCAGCAAGAACTGCTGAGAGCACTGGCACGACACTTAAACTTTAAACTGTCCATCTTAATTAAATTAGTTCTATCCGTGAGGTTCAGCAGTCGGTCATGGCATGTGGGAGATTTACCCTCAGGTCCTGAAGGAGCAGAAGTAAACTCAAGAGGAAAATCCTCAGTGACTTGGGATGACAACTGTGTTCTTAAAGACCAAAAGCTGCTGGCAGAGCAGTTGCCTTGCCAGCAAGCTGCTGTTAACAATATCCTTTTCATTCCAGGGACCCAAATCTGCCGTCTGTGAACCTGACTGGCTTTTGCAATTGATTTCAGAGAGGCCCTTAATTTTCACTGACATTTGCTTCGGTCAGTCACAGCTTTCAGCTCCTCCTTCCCTCCCACCCATTGGGCAGCACCCCCAGAACCTCCCCTTCACCGCCATTTACAGAGAAAGCTGGATCCTGGCTTTGCAATAAGAAAGGCAAAGTTTGGCATTCATACAGTGAGGAAGGACTCAGGAAATTTGGTCTGGTGCTTTGTGTCTTCTTTGAGTCACTGCATGATGGTGCATAAATCACTGCGTCCCTCTGTGCCTCAGTTCCCTTGCTGTGGCCAAGGATGATACCCCCTTATCTCAGGGGAACAGGAGATATTAATTACTGCTCATAAGATGCTCAAATGTGGCTGCATAAATAGTAAACAAGTATTTAGTGCTTTTCTAAAGATAACTCATCTGCAAACACTCAGGTCCATAGCCCAGAATTGGGAGCTCCCTTGGCTGTTACGTAACTGCAGTAGATTGGGTTTTTTGGGTTTTTTTAAGTAATGAGTTGATTTTATTACTGTAGTAATTTCATAAATAAGGAATGCATCTGACTAGAAAGGATGAAACAAAAATAAATGCCTGCTTAACCCAGGCATGTGGGAACTAAGCATTATCTTAATTGTATTTCTGAAACAGCAACCTTCTATCTTTGGCTTGAAGCTTTCAGAATTCGAAGGTAAACACTACCCTGATTTTTTCAGGTTTTTCCCCCCATCCACTAACTCTCTGTGTTGGTGAATTTCGGGCTGCCAGGTGTCTCCCATGTGCAGGAGTCCAACTGCTCCTTCCTTGATGAGGTGAGATATCAGGGGGGATGCAGGGGTGCCATGAGCCTTGCCTCTCCACATTGGGGTGATCTCCCTCCCTTGGGAGGCTCCACTTTTGAGCAGGAGATGCTCTTTTGGCCAACTCATGCACTATTGTACCTGTGCCACGACACCTTTTAGAATCCCATATTTTGATCTCCGGTGCAGACAGTCAGAGGCTTTGGGAGCTGGGGTTGCTCCGGCGGCAGTTGCAGGTGATGCTTGTTAGAAACGGCAACTCTGTGGGTGCTCAAGCAGCCTGGCAGCGCCGCAGTGCTTGGCCACGAGCAGGTCCCACCGCCACCCGAGGAGCAGCTTCTCACCAGGGATGCCCAATGCAGCGCAAGCCTGTGGGGTGCTGGCACCACTCCTCTGGGTGGGAAGGCTTCCAAGTCCTTATCTAGCCTTCCCCCCTCCCTTTTCTCATACTCTATTTTTAATAGAAAAGTGAAGCAATGAAACCATTATGAAATCATCACAGTGAAATCAAGCTTTAGCTTGAAGCAAAGATTGAAGCAAAGATCCAGTCACTGCATCTCTCTGAGGACCAATATATAGCCTGCGAGCTCTGGGAAGGCAAATCCTGCAGAGTTCCAGTGACACAGCCGCACTCCCTGAGGGCACAGTGCATCTCCCAGGACATGCAGGGATGAAACTTTTAGGGAGAGTGCACGGGTGCACCTCAGAAGAACATGTGCACCTGGCAGGGGGATACCGGGATGTTAGCTGAAACAGAGATGAGCGCACGGGGAGTGCACAGGTGCATCTTACCGGAGCAAGAGGCACAGATGAAACTTTCACGGGGTGTATGGGTGCACCTTGCAGGTGAAGGCACGGCTAAGGCTCGCAAAGGCTGCAAGTCCCAGGGGGATGCACAGGTGAAGTCTGAGGCGAGGCACAGCTGCTACGGCTGGGGGCTGTCACCGGGCGAGGGGAGGCGCAGACGGAGCTCTCGGGGGACGCACCTCACAGGACTGGGGGGTCCGGGGCCTCCCGTCTCCCCGCCCAGCATCCCCCGCCCAGCCCCGTCCCTGCACCGGCCGCGCACGGCGCATGCCTCGGGCAGATGCCGGCCAGTTCCAACCGGGAGAGGCCGAAGCTTTTCGGGTCCTGTGAAGAGGAGGAGCCCGTCCTCCTCCCTGCGCATCCCCCCTCCCCCTCCATCTATTCTCACCGGCCCGCGGAGGGGCGCGGAGGCGCCTGGGTCGGCCGCTTTCTCCGCACAGCGCAGTGGCGTGGGCACGGCAGGAAAAGTTGCTGACCGGGGGGCGCTAAGGGATGGAGAGGGGGATTTACTTGGGCTTGGGACGAGCCAGAGGCCGCGCGGCTGCACCTCCCACACCGTTCCGCCCCCTAAGAGCGTTCCGCGCCGGATGGCGGAGCTAGGGCGCGCTCCGTGGAGCTCCGAGCCGGGGCTGCGCAGGGACGCGCCTCCGCGGGGATGGACTCACGGCGGAGCAGCCGCGCCGCAGGCCGCCGGGACGCGGCGGAGCTCGCCGGGACGCGGTGCGGAGCCCACCGGCCTGCCCTCCCTGCCCGCGGCTCCGCGCTCCCGCAGCGACTACTCCAGAAAGCTCTGAGTGCACAGTACGTTCGCAGTAGATAAAAAGATACATAAGAAATAAATTAATAACCCCCTTCCGCGTGCACCGCTGTATGTGGGCAGGGATGCGCGGCCCCCGACTCTCCGCGCAACCCCGCGCCGTAGTAATTTGCAAGGGGCGGTGCAGGGATGGGGGGGGGGCAAGGGGGAGGTGTCCCGCCCCCCCGATCACATGGCGACCCCGCGCAGCCAATGCGGGGGGCTCTAGGACCCCGGGGACCCGCGGCCCCCCCGCCCTATAAATGCCTCTCTAAAATGCAGCGGGGCTCCTTCCTCTCCTCCCGCCCGGCTGCGCTGTCTGCGCCCCGCTGCTCGCGGGTCTCCGTGCCGGCTCCGCGCCCCGCTCCTTCCCCCTCCCCTTTTTCCT